>LFYR01001213.1:1002182-1045091 GCA_001185155.1 Zostera marina | reverse complement strand
GAGTGCGCCCTCCGAGACCCTATAAAAGGGGTCCCAAGGGGACACTCAAAGGCACGATTCAAGTTCCACTCTCACACCAGAGCACTACACTACGAAACTCGCCGATTCTCACTAGAATCGCCTAGTTTCACTTGCAGGTATTTGACGTAGAGCGTGCGTCGTGGACTCCAAAGCCTCCGGCATCAACCTCGCACCACCGCGAGCCCTGGTAGCAGATTCAGTGCTTCATCAAGTATCACAAGCTCTCCCGACATTTCTGTCGCTCCGGTCAGAAATCGTCATATTTCAAGGGGGAGTATCACAAGCTCTCCCGACACTTCTGTCGCTATGGCCGGAAGTCGTCAAATGTAAGCACGGTAAATCTATCGACAGATTTACCAAGGATTGGTTCGAGCAAAAGGAGAATATCACGAGAGGTAAAATCGCACGGTAAGTTAAATTGGTCAATAATAATATGCGTTTTAGACTGATCTAGTTGTTTTGCAGGATGTTTTCTTTATTGCAGGTATTATTCTGTCGCTTCAGCCAGAATATTTTCTTTTTTGCAGGTATTATTCTGTCGCTTCAGCCAGAATATTTTCTTTTTTGCAGGTATTATTCTGTCGCTTCGGCCAGAATCAGACTCTGATAGTGAGTCAATCTATCTTGCCGCTTTTGCCTTGATAGACTAGAGATCATTCTGTCGTTTTGGCCTTAATGATCTCAACCCATCTTGTCGCTTTAAGCTTTGAAGGGGCCGTCGTTGCGGACTTTAAGTTACTCTTGATCAGGGTGGACTATAAACATTAGTTCTATCGCTTCGGCTAGAACCCGATTCTGTCGCTTCGGCCTGAATCAGATTCCGTCGCTTCGGCCTGAATCAGATTCCGTCGCTTTGGCTGGAATTAATCTTGTCGCTTCGGCCTTGATAAACACAATGCAGTCGCCCTTGATCAGGGTAAGACTATAAATAAGAGTTTCTGTTGGCCTGGAACTCGATTCTGTCGCTTTGGCCAGAATCAATCCATTCTTGACGCTTAGGCCTTAATGGATACGGAATCAGTACGTCACTGTGGGCGGAATGATTCGATCTCATCTTGTCGCTTCGGCCTTGGTACGGATCACACACTGAACCTTGGTTGGGGGGGGGGTACTGGCGATACACGCATATTTCTTGTGCTCTCTTCAGTGGGGAGTACTGGTGAGACATGCCTGATTACGGCAATCACTCCCAGCAACGCCTTTCAACAAGGACTAGGGTTCCGTCGCTTTGACCATACCCCCGGAGAGCTCCCACGGTGCGGAACACGTTCATCGTCCAGATCTCCGAGTTAGCCCGTAAGTCGCCGATTGGACTACCAAGTCGCCGACATAAAGGATAAGTCGCCGAGTTAGGGCCAAGATCGACAGTATGGTAGACTGCACATCTTGCTCTTGGAAACTCGGCGAGTTAGCCCTAACTAGGCGACTTCCATACATGAATCGCCGACTTACGACCGTTACTCAGCAACCACCAACGTCATAAATGTTACCATATATGACCCTAAGCGCGATTTCCGCCTTCGAATGCACCCTCCGAGACCTTATAAAAAGGGTCCCAAGGGGACACTCAAAGGCACAACACAAGTTCCACTCTCACCAGAGCATCACTAAGAAACTCGACGAGTCTCACTAGAATCGCCTAGTTTTTACTTGCAGGTATTTGACATAGAGCTCGCGTCGTGGACTCCAGAGCCTCTGGCATCACCTCGCACCACCGCGAGCCCTGGTAGCAGATTCAGTGCTTCATCACACATTATCTCACATACAGTTGATGCCATAGCCCTGTATTCACTTTCAGCAGATGATCTACTAATAGTTGTTTGTTTTTTTGATTTCCATGCTATGGCTGAACCACCTAATAGAATTGTGTATCCTGTTATAGACCTTCTGGTGTTGGGGCAATCTGCCCAATCTGCATCACAGTAAGCCTCTAGTTGTAGAGGTGCATCTCTCTTATATAGAATACCTTTACCTGGTGTTCCTTTGATATATTTCAGTATCTTTATAGCAGAATTAAAATGTGATTGTTTTGGTTCTGCCAGGAATTGGCTGTGATGGCTGACAACAAATGAAATGTCAGGTCTTGTAATTATTAAGTATAGTAGTTTTCCAATTAGTTTTCTATAGATTGATGGATCGTTTAGTGGGGCATCATTTTCAGAGTTCTTGTAGTTATGAGACATTGGGATTTTGGATGGTGAGGAGCCCAATTGGCCAAAATCGTGTAAGATATCAATAGCATACTTCCTTTGTGATAGGAAGATGCCCATGTTGGATTGGGATACTTCAATTCCTAAGAAGTATTTGAGCTTACCCAAATCTTTTATATGGAATTGAAGATGTAGATATTCTTTAAATTTTTGTATCTCAGACTCATCATCTCCTGATATGATCAAATCATCCACATATATAAGTAGACAAGTATATGATTTTGCATTTGATTTAAAAAATAATGTATAATCAGAGTGAGATTGAGTATATCCAAATTTAGTTAGAGCTGAGGTAAGTTTTTCATACCAATTTCTATTGGTTTATTTTAGGCCATATAATGATTTCTTCAATTTGCACACCCTGGTGTCATCTGATGATAGCATCCCTGGAGGGGGAGACATATAGATTTCCTCAGATAATTCACCATGTAAGAAGGCATTGCTCACATCCATCTGGTATGTTGACCATCTCTTGATTGAAGCCACTGCTAGAAGTGTCCTGACAGAGATAATTTTTACCACAGGTGAGAATGTTTCTTTGTAATCAAATCCTTCTATCTGAGTGTGTCCCCTTGCTACAAGTCTGGCTTTCAGCCTTTCAATTTGACCATTAGATTTATGTTTTACTTTGTATACCCATCTGGAGCCAACAATTTTCCTTTCTTTTGGTCTTGATACTATTTCCCAAGTATCATTGAGTTCTAGAGCTGCAAGTTCATCATTCATAGCTTTTACCCATTCAGGGCTTTGACTTGCTTGTTTGAAGGATGATGGTTCAGTTGTAATGAAGATTTTATCTAAGTAGTCAATGTGAGAGGTAGATAGCCTTTTATATGTTAGGTAATCATGCATAGGGTATGATGTGCCTTTAGATTTGCCATTGCTTGTAGCAAATGAACAAAAATAGTCATTCAATTTTGTTGGTGGTCTTCTACTTGGGTACCTTGAGTTTGGTATTTGATTTGTTTCTGATTTTGGAAGTGTCATTGGTAGATCATTTGTTTGTATCATCTCTGGATGTTCTGGATTTGAGATTGTTGAATTTATGTCTGAATCATCAGAGATTGATTCAATTTGGTTTGTCTCAGAGAGATCAATGTCAATTATTGAATTTTTACTTTGATTTTTGGTTATTGTTTGGTTGTTTGTCCTATTCTGATCCTCATAGAAAATCACATCTCTACTTGTGAAGATGTGATGGGTATCTAGCTCATATATAATGGAACCCTTTTGGGTTGGGGATTGACCTAGATATATGTATATTTTTGCTCTGGGGGAGAACTTGTCTTCTTTTACAAGACAAGTTGAATAGCACAGGCAACCAAAGGTCCTTAGACCTTCATAGTCAGGTTGCCTGGAATGCATAAGCTCATATGGGGATAGATTTTGTGTCACCCTGGATGGCAGCATATTGATGATGTAGGTGGCTTGGATTATTGAGTATCCCCATAACTCAATTGGTAGTGAGAATTGTAATTTTAGTGACCTAGCTACATTTAAGAGGTGTTGATGTTTCCTCTCAACCACACCATTTTGTTGTGGTGTGTGTGGGCAGCTAGAGTAGTGGATGATTCCATTAGTTTTTAGGAATTCATCTATGGCTGAAGAGAAGAACTCTCCACCATTGTCAGTCCTTATAGCTTTGATAGATACATCAAAGTGATTTTTGATAAGAGCATGTAAATTTTTAAAAATGATAAAGCATTCAGATTTCATAGCAATTAAGTAAGTCCCAGTATACCTAGTATAATCATCTACCACAGTCAAAAAATATTTCATCCCATGGATTGTTGGAGTGTGAAAGTTCCCCCACACATCCATGTGAAGTAAGTCAAATGCATGTTTAGTTCTAAATGCATGTAATGGAAATGACTTCCTAGGTTGTTTAGAAAAATGACAAGTATCACAATGTTCATCAAAAGTAAAGTTTTTAAAGTTTAAGAAATTGTTCAGAATGTTTTTGAGTCTGTCACTCGAAGTGTGACCCAATCTCCTGTGCCATGTTGATGTTGTAATGGCACCTGCAAAACAATTTCTACCACTGGTTTGTGGCAGAAGATATAATCCTTTCTTCATCTTACTCTGATAAACTTCCTTCATCTGAACCTTGTCATATATGAGTGCACATGATTTAGAAAATTGAACTGTATAAGTATCATGTTGTGTCAATTTGCTAATGGATAGCAAATTAATTTGAAAGGATGGAATGTAATATACATCCTTCAGTGTAATATTAGGTGAAATTGGAATGTCACCCTTTTGGGACACTGTTTGACTGTCCCCATTTGGTAGTGAGATCTTGAAGGGATCACACTCTGTAAGTTTTAGAAATAAGGATTCATTCCCACTCAGGTGTTCTGATGCACCTGAGTCAATGATCCAATATATGTCTATGTAATTTGAAAAAATATTATTAGCATTACCTGAATCTTTGCGCTTGGGCAGGGGCCTTGGATTGTATTTTTCAGAATATAATGGGAAGCCATAGGGCCCAATGGGATTATCAGGAGATTCAGCTTTCTTCTCATCACTGTCCCAAGCTGACCAGGTCTGTTCAGAATTCACACAGTTAGCTGAGCCTTGTGCTTTGTTGATCACAGTTGGTGTTCGGGTGGAAGGTTTGGTTCTTGCAACAGAGGAGGTGTTCCTGGAGGGGTACCCATGCTGATTAAAACATTTTTCATCACTGTGCCCAAAGACAGCACAGTGAAAACAGTAGTACCTTGTGTTCACTTGTTTCCCACTCTTGTAACAGATAGGTTCAGTGGGAGTAGGAGGTCTCTTCCTTTGAGTTGATGAAGATGGGATGTTTGTGGGTTTGACTGATTGATAGGGTGCTTTCCCTTTAACTGAGTAGAAAACAGAGCCTTGGTTGGTGCTTGCATTGTTAGTTAATTGTTGTTGGGCTTCTTCATGGATTACCATCGAGAATACTTTCCCAAAGTTGGGCAGTTTATCCATAGACAGAATGGTTGATCTTATCTGCCTAAAGTTGTCATTTAAGCCCATCAAGAATTTCCTAACTTTGAGTCTCTCCTCTCTCTCATTTATCCTCCATTCACATTGCAAGTGCAAGTGATGCAGTTACACCTGGGTACCTCACCATAGGCATCTACCTCTCTCCACAAGGTTTTGAGAGTAGCACTGAATTTGGAAACAGAATTAGAATCCTGCTGAAGCATAGCAATGTCCTGAGTCAATTGGAACAGATGAGTCTCATTTGACTGCCTGTACTGATCCCTAAGATCAGCCCATATGATAGAGGCATCATCTGTATACATGATTTGGGAGGCTATCTCTTGAGAGACAGAGCTTCATATCCATTGACGTATAATCCCATGACAGGTTATCCAGGCCTCATGCTCTTCCTTCTCACTATTGGGTGGTTCCTTAATGGCCCCATTGACAAACCCTAGCTTCCTTCTAGTAATCAACATTGTAGTCATTTCCCTATTCCAGGGATAGTAGTTCTGGCTGCCCTGTAGGACATTGATTATAGATGGAGGACCATAGTCTGTGGATTTGAAGAAGTAGATGGAAGTAGGATCAAATAATGGACCACCAAGTGGTTTCTTCTGAACAGCATGGACATTCTGAACAGCCTGAGTATTTTCAGCCTCTGACATGTGGAATATTCTGTAGCATTTTCCATGGTAATAAAGTTGTATTAGTTTAACTTTGACTAATTTTGAATGAATCAAAGATAGTAAACTTGGATTTAGATCAAGTGAATCGATTTTGTCAGTGGTAGTTATCCCACTTTTAGTTTTATCATAGTGGTTGAATAACAGCGGAAGCAATGTAAGATTAATTTTTAATTTGACTATAGCAATACACTTAACAGAGTAGATTATGTTTGACATTAAGTATAGTATTAGATGCATCTTATCTGACATATCAGGTGGACATGCATGTAGAGAATGCCAAATAAATGTATGAGATGTATAGGTCATATCTACATGAATCAATTTATTTAACAATATTTGACAGAGAGGGCAGACACATAGTATTGAACATTCAACATAGATGATCAACAGAACATGGTGATTAGCATGCATTGATTTATATTTATACAAAGTTAACATAGCATTGAACATACATATAACAGAGTTTTTCATCTTTATGTAGGATTTTACATCTGTTAGTAACATGTGGGATAGTATATGGAGACATGCAGCATATATCAGTATGAATCTAAAATATTTGACCATGAGTTTGTGCATGTTGTTGTTTTCATAGTAATGATAATATATTGAGCACAGCAACGATGGAAAAAATACTATGCAAAGAAATGCAGTGAGAGATCTTTTAAATCCAAGTAGATCAACATGCATGGCATCCATAACATTTAGATGTATTTTATCACAGACAGACTAGTCGTGTTTTAGGTATACCAGACTTGGTTTTTGAAGAGCGAGCGACGAGAGCCTGACGGAGTCAGAGTGACAAGAACCTGGAAGGCTTGAGTTGTATCACTGGAACCTTAGCAGCGAGATCAGCAGTACAGCACTCCACGATGCTCTGATACCATGAAGAAGATGTGAGACCGTAGTGGAGCGTGAAACCGGAGTCGCCGTTAGGGTTTGGACGGAGGAGTCGTCATGCAGGGAGAGACAAAGAGTCGTTTGGGAGAGAACCCAAAGGGTTTGTTTTTGTATTTGAAAAAAGTAATCAATAAAATATTACAACTTAACTATTTATACTAAACCCTAACTATCTATTGGGCCAACATCCGAGTTGGGCCTCACTTAACTTAATTTGAATTAAACCTGACAATAAACCTTAAACTATCTTAATATCTCAATACTCCAATAGTTGACAAAAAATATTGACTTTTGTGAAAGTATAGCATCCTATATATGAATGGTAGATTCATTTGGTCATTTTGAGTCATGAATGCAGAATATTTGTCAACAAATTGATATTTTCTGTCTTGGTAATACTTGACTCTTTGGTTATATAATTTGATAGTCTGTATTTTGATCTGATACTGATTTTGATTGTCTGCAGATTGGGGATGACTTTAAGCATGTATGCTTTAATCTCATGATCGAATCATTAAAATAGTTAACCATTTATATATAATCAAGTTAAGGTTTAAAAATATGCAATATATATATATATAGGACATCAAATACATTTCTAATGTCTTATTTACCACTTCTTTGCCCATCTGTTTCTGGAAGATAATTGAGGAATAAAACAATTTATAATAGTTGACGTACATATATACCTTGGGCATCCAGATCTCCAATTTATAGCATCTCCAATGTTTTGGCCTTGAACCTTAGGCAGATCTGTAACGAAGTCAATTCTAATATCTTTCCATACCTAGCTCTTATGGGATATATACTAGAAAAAAGCGACTTTAGTTAGCGGATTATTCTTCAGGGACTTGGCCACCGTTTTTTTCGTTCATAATTGGTGATTAATTAGGCTGTCAACTATAGTCATGTATGTGTACTGCTGTCAAATATGTTTCAAAGATTCACATGCGTTACAAAGTTAGTGGTCTGGGCGCCAACTTTGTCGATCTAATCGTTTAAAAATAGGAAACAAAATTGGCGCCCAAACCGCATTAGCAAGGCAAGTTTTTTTTATTAGAGGGTTTCATCTTTTGATAGATTTAGCATTGGGATGTATAATTACTAGCGTTTGTTCGATCATCAATTTAACCACGTCAGACAATCGATCGTATCTTAAGTTATTTATAAATTTAATTAGAGTAAACTTGATCGTTTAATTTAGCAAATGATAAACCTTATAATAAGGGTTTAATTCAATTAATTCCTTGGTCTAGCTCTACTTGTAATTAAATTTTAATCTTCCATGCATGCATGGATGAATTAATCTTGTATTCCCTTTGGAGTTTATAGTGTGTTTACATGAGATTTGATGTTTGATGTGGATAAATATATCTTTGGTGTAAAAAGTGAAGTCATAACCACCAAATTCAATGAATGCATGGTTTGCTAGAATTGCAGGTAGCTTCTGATTGAAACCAAAGTTGCATTGATAGTTTTGACCCTACAGAACACTACAGATATACATGCTTTAATTTTCATGACGATTGATTAAAGAAATTAAGGGCCATTCAAACTAGCTAGCTGCTACTTGTGGATTTATTTGCTTGGAATCGAAATCATTGAGTTTGAATTAATTTGAAGAATTTGAATGGAATGAAATTTGATCGAAGAATTAATATCCAGTGGTCGTTCAGGTTTGTTGAGACTCTCGATCTCAGTCTGCAGATTATATTCAAACTCTCGATCCAATTCCTAACTAACCCAACTTTAAAAATCACTCTGAGATCTGCTTAAGATTTTCTTCTTCATTTTTAAATGCCTTTGAAAACGCATACAAACGTTGACACTCAAAATCGATTAATTAGGGTTTAATTTCGTCAGCATTAATTGGAGAACGTCTTTAATTTAAGGGAGCGACTGACTACGCATGTTCTTCAATCTTCATGATCGATCGAGTACTAGCTGGATATATGATTTCACACCTAGGGCTAGGATTTGACCAGCTGATGTTTGATGGACCCGGATCGAGCTGCTTAATTCATTAATTAATCGACTATGGAATGTATAAATATGTAATCGATCTAGGTTTAATTAAACTAGCTTTGCTAATTAATCGATCGATATGGGAAGGCCGCCTCCGTCTTTCTGCCACGATGATAATCTGAAGAAAGGCCCATGGACATCCGAGGAAGACGATAAGCTTGTCGGATATATCGATAAGCACGGCCATGGAAGCTGGAGAGCTCTCCCTAAGCTTGCTGGACTTAACAGGTGTGGAAAGAGTTGCAGACTGAGGTGGACTAACTACTTACGCCCTGATATTAAGAGAGGCAAATTCTCACCGGAGGAAGAACAGACAATTCTCAACCTGCATTCTATTCTCGGAAACAAGTAGCTAGCTAGCTGTTTATTAATCTGTTATTAATTAATATAATCCATTTATTCATTGATTTTTGTTTGGTTTTATGTATAGGTGGTCGGCAATCGCAGGACATCTTCCTGGTCGGACAGACAACGAGATCAAGAATTTTTGGAACACCCATCTGAAGAAGAAACTGATACAGATGGGATTCGACCCGATGACTCACTTGCCGAGGACTGATATATTCTCCAGTCTACCTCATCTTCTGGCGCTTGCAAATCTTGGAGAGATGATGTATCGTTCGCCATGGGAAGATCATTCCGTTCAGATGGCAAAGCTCCAGTGTCTTCAATACCTAACTGCTACTACATCGACATCATCTCCGACGACGTTAAATTTGGGAAATATGGAACCAGTATTCCTACCTCCACCGTCAATATTGGAACAACAACAACCGCAGCAACTTCAGATGATCCCAGCATCCATTATTAACGAGACCAACGACCACGATGATCAGTTACTTGATACTCTGGGAAACAGATACAACACACAGGTGCAACAAACACCGTCATTAATGAACAATACCGGAGATGTCTGCAGCACCTTCAGCTACGATGTCTGTGGAACTCCGAATTCACTTTGGAATGACCTCTTCCTCGACGACATACTTCTCCAGTGATCATTCCGGCGGCCAGTTCCTATTTTACTTACTATTAATGATGCTCTATTAATTAATTTCATCGTTGCACCACCATTGTCCATTGGCCACTTCGTTTGTAAATATTAATTTCATTTCAATAATATCCATATATAATAAAATCTTGTGTATTTTTTATGCAATTTGCCCACCAACAAATTAAATTAGCCATTTAGGTTTGATCGTAATTAAGTTTAATTGATTAAATCAAACCACTACACCAGTAACACCACCATGGGCCCATGGCATTATTGAGATTAATTTCACATACGAGACTGTATATATAATTTAATTTCTTAAATTATTTATTCTTTAAAAAAAAGCTAATTATTGGTGATAATTAAAGTAAACCTAATATTAAAAAGTGAAAACTTTATTTTTCATTTGATTAAGTACGTAGGTGAAATTGATCAGTAATTATCTTTATTGTTCATTTGGTTTGGGTCCTAATAATTAATTAACTTGTTCTTTTCCCCCCATAATTAAGGTAATTACCTAGAAAAATGCTTAATTAATCACAGGGTCATATTCATTTATTTATAGTTGAATTATAAAAATTAAGAATGACTTAAAATGCTTTTGTTAAAGTAAGTTTGAAGGTTGTTGATATTTGTCAAAGCATTGATTATTGTAATTAATTAAGAGATGGATCTAAGGATATACCTAATCATGATCTATCCATTTTTGGATACCCGATCAAGTTTCATATGTCATCATCGATTGATCGTTCATCCATATACATATACACGTTATTTAACTATAAAATAATGTTAATTCTAGGTTATATATATATATATATATATATATATAAAAGAGTGAGCTAGGTTCAGGTATGTACGTTAAAGTCCTAATCTGTCAACTGAAAATGCATTATTCATCAATAACAAAATTCTATACAACGAGTTATACGTTGTACTCGTTACCGTATGACGTATGACGTATTTTGACGCATTTGAAGTGGTCTTATATTTATAAGAGGATTTATGATTTTTTTAACTCATCGATCATGCATGAAAATCTTATTCTATCGATCTCATTTGAATTTTGTGCAATAAATTTATATTTTTTTGATAGTGTTCCAATTAATTTATATATAATATGTGGTTGGTTGGTATGACATTTAAAATTAAAGATGCATCTACTGTAGCTAGTGAATGGTAATATTAGAAAAAGATAGATGTCTTTTTGTGTATCTTTTTTTATTTTTTTTCTTTATTTTTGTCTTTTGCTATAAGTGTAAAAGAGCTTCATTTTTTTAACTGATTATCCACTTTAAATTTATTTATTGAAAATTGAAATTTCCTCTAAATAATTTGGGAAAGAATAATATTGGAGTTGTTAAATATTAATAAATCGATGCTCGCTTAATTAAGTTTTATTGTGATCGATCAATTAAAGTACAATTGAATCACTTGCATTCCAAGATCATATTGTTCTCCGGTGCCAATCCAATGCAAGCTCTTAAAATATTCTCTAGCATGGCTCTTTGCTTCGACAATGCATTCACGACCGGCGTGCCCGGCGGTACCAATGGGGCTTTGCTCAGGTAACTCAAGATGGTAGCAACCGGATGAAAAGAATGGAATTTATCCTGCAAGAATTATTAATGATTGATTAAGAAGTTAAGTGTTGTTAATTAATAATTAAGTTCGATCGCGATCACCTCTCCCTCGGATTTAAGGTTGATTCTGGTGCTAAGCTCAGCAAGCAAGACAAGATCAAGTATGATAGGTGCAGCTAGTAATGAATCTTCACAGGTGTTGTGAATGGCTATTGTGTTCTTCCCTCCCATAAATATCTCAGATACGTACTCATCCATTGCTCTCTTGCTATCCCCCACATTTGGTACATACTGTACATCCAAATTGAATTGGAACGTACCAAATGAATTTCTAAATTGTAATTATATCAATCTTGATTACTTTCATTAACATACCTTAATGACAACCACATGATCAGGGTGTTCTCCAGGCTGGTAGAGGATTCCATTGCTTCCGACCATGTCGTCCACGACATTACTCTTGGATATCTCTTTTGACCGGAAGGTTTGAGGAGCTGATAGGTTCATCCCATCGTTATTTCCCAAATGGTTGTAGCTAACAATGGATGTTGGCTGCAAAAATATTTATTCCATTACTTCAAATTAATGAAAAACTAGATCGATATATAGATCGAGTTCAGGAATTAACTAGTAATTACTTTGATTCCTGCTCCGACAAGGAAATCCACAAGGACGGATTTCAACTTTGTTTGTCCACTCTTGAAATCATCCCCACCGATCAAACTGTTATTCTTTACAGCCAGATCAATCAGACCTAAATTCAATTCGATCAAACATGTTTAATATTGAATTAAAAAGCTTAGCTAACTAAGAATATAGAATTCATAAAGGGGTTGGTCGGAGATTCGAATTAACCTGGAACAAAAGTGTTCTGTGGACTTCCATTGATAAATGGAACATTCTCCATAGAGCATGCAATTGCGTATAAAGTTGAAGGAGACATCTCAGGCTCATTCTTCTCCAAGGATGAGAGTAAGCTTTCAATACTGTCATTCACCCCCACACTCACATTGCTATACCTCTCGGTGTTTGCAGTCCAAAGAACGATCACTTTGTCTACCTTCTCCGTCTCCTTAAACTCCCTGGAATGATCGATCAATCGATTCAGTAGTTGATTTCAGAATAGCTATATATCTAGGTTTAATCAAATTAAATTATACCTAATGTCTTTGATGATCTGATCCACTTGTTCCTTCTTTGTACCCTTGATGACATTGTTGGCGCGGGAATCTTGGTTTGCAGCAATGAAGTCGGCGTTGTAGATGCCGGGAAGAGGAACCATGGATGCCATGTATGGTTTCAGCTTCTTTTGTAGATCAATATCAAAAACCTTAGCTCTGACCATGGCATCTGCCATGTTGGCGCAATTTATATCCCATCCTCCCAGAACAATGTCATTAGGATTAACCTTCGATATACAAATAAATCAAACATGAACATTAAAAAAAAAACATGATATGATTGATATAAATAATACCATGGGAATCAAAGCATTGAAAGGGGCATATATCTCTTCTCCATTGAAGGATCCAACTCTAACAGTGGAAGCTTGTGTGATAGAACCGTAGTAGTTTGATTTATGGTCTTTTTCCTTCGTAGCCCAACAAATACCTCTGCAAAACAAAACAGAAGTACAAAACAAGAAAGACGTACAGTAATGACAAGTAGATCAAGTATGTACGTACTCTCGGTTGGCTATGATACCGGCGGTAAGAGTGGATCCGTTGTTTCCGCCCCATCCGACGAGCATAACCCTAATTAACCCAGATTAAGTAAAATAAAACATGTACGTACGTACGTAGATTAAATTAAACAACGTAAGTATGTGTATATATATATACCCTAGTTTGGGAATCCTGGTATCGGTTTTGAATCTATACTTAATGGTCTTGGGCTTGACGAACCACTGGTGTGAATCGCTCCCGTCGTCACGAACAAGCTCCGTCGTCTCGTAGCTGTAAACAGTCTCGATCTCATTCTCCCCATACCTCACGTTAGGGCTCTCCACTCTGAAACTCTCAATGAACATCTCAAAAACTGAATTTCTACGACGATACCTACGCCTCTATATATGCTTAAACACTATATAAATCTAGAATCCAAACGGGCGTACTCCAATCGTCCGATACAAATTCCAGCGAGAGATTCTTTATTTGTTCATTCCACCGTTGCCAGGCAGACATCATGCAGATGGCAGATCGTGAAATTGATAAAAAAAAAAACTTCGTTTTGGGCCGGAGTACAACCCAATGGGCTTAGAAACAGAAAAGACCCATCTTGATCAAAGTACGACGACGCCATTGGTGGAGGTGGAGAGCATCCTGACATCTGAAAATAATGGACGACATCAGATGCTTATTAGACGACGAATGTGGAACAAATTCCGAGCATATAAAAAAAATGTCTGGATACATTGAACTTGAGACTTAAGTAAGTCGATAAAAAACTAAAAATAGTCATCAAAAATATCCAAAAAGATTTCAGATAGATGTATCTATCTTTCTAACAACATCAATCATGCATGGGCAGCATGGTGATTGGTGGGTGGATCTTTGATATATATCGAGCATCAAAGAAAATGTCGGGTGTCCGGTCGGGGTTGGAAAATTTCCGGTCTCCTAATAATATAAAGTAGATTCTCTAAAACAAGTCCGGTTTCAATGAATCCGATTCACAGTCAACTTAACCACCGATGATAAAGGTCAATTCCACCACCAAGTTACTGTGGGAGTTGAGAAGCAGGGAAGTACGTTGACTTAATTAGCTCACCGGCGATGAAGAAAGGAACATAGAGGTGGCCAAGTGGAAGACAAACTGATATTTATAAACCAGAACTTTTTCCCTAGTCAGGTGTATACTAGCTATTTGAAAAATCCTACTAATTTATTAGACTTAACTACTTCTAGTTAAACTAATAGAATATTCTAGAAAGATCGATTATGTAATTAGTTATATTGGTTACATTGTAGTTAGTATCAAACTTATATAATTAATTGTTCACACGACATTCACACACCTCCTTCCATCTAAGCGATCGAATTTGTCACGGAATATATGTTATTTGACATTACATAAAAACGATGCAGATCAATGTTTTCAAAATATTTGACATTCGTTTTAAAAATCAAATGTCAGTTTTCAATGGTTGTGAAAATTTAAACGATCGCAAGATCAATTTATTGAATCAATGCGGAGGGTGTGAGACAGATTATATGTGGCATTGTTTCTTTTTTGTTTTAAAATTAATGAAATTACCAGATAGTTTTGTTTTTAAAAATTAACAACTTCTCTTTCTATAAGTTCTCTTATAACGAAATGATAATCGTTCGATATATATCAATGCATGTGTTAAAGTTAGGGTTATGGTATTAGAGTGCTATATATTCTTTCCTGATAGGTTTAAAGTTAAAAATAATATGGATTAATTATTATGACGATATATAATTGGTGGTTCATGAATATTGATGTGTAGGTTGATCTCTTAGCAAAAAATAAATCCTCCTAACTTTTGAAGTTGTATTGGCCAAATCCCTGTATTCAGTTTTGTATTCGATGGAGATACTGTTGTTTGTTTTCTTGAAAACTAATTTACTAAGTTGAGTCTCATGTAGAAACAAGCACCTATGTAGGAGCGACGAGTATCTGAATCTCCAGCCCAGTCGTCATCATTCATGAATGCATTAATTGAAAGTATTTTTTGGAGAACTGATGTGATCAAGAATCATTGAATAAACGAATATATATGTTTCTCTTGATTTTAAAAAAACTGAATGCCATTATCTAACTTGTGTGCCTTTGATATATCTTAATATACGTTTTGCTGCTTTAAAATGGATGGTTCTGGGATTTTGTGAGAATATTGTAGCTTGTCCAACAACATATGATAAATCTAGACGAGTTAGAGTGATATATATATTAATGTAAAGAGCCAATTATTTGTCTGTAGACAGTTGGATCTGATATATAGTAACTCTCCATCTAGAGATGATAACTTTGATCCTGACACAATATGATTCTTGACTAGAATTCGATGATTGTTTATCTTTGATTCTGACACATTGTCGTTGTTGGCTCTGATGAAAAGAAGGTCATGTAAGCGATTAATTAAGAAGATGGCAATTGAGTTTTCCTATGCGCGATTTGGGGGATCGGAATTGCGATTTTTTCTAGGTGTACATGTTGGTTGACACTTTGAAGATAGAATACATTTAATTAACACAGACTCAGTATCTGGTCAACTTGCTCCAGATGTTGATTTAAGATGATTTTGTCGAATAGTTTGAGTAGATGATTTTGTAGTAATTCTTCCTTGAAATTAAGAGTTCAAATAGATTGTATTAGAGTTATAAAATGGATATTATTGTAAATAGCTAGTTGCTTTTATTTGCTTTATAATTTGTTATATGTAGTTAATTACATTAATTAGCTAATTACTTATAGAATAATCTAATGGATCAAATCTAACAAAATTGGTATTGAATTAATTCTGTTAGATCTAATCCTTTCAAATGTATATAAACTAATTGAATACATTTTGAAAGAGATCGAACATTTGTTCTTCCTCATTTTCAGATTCACATCTTATTCATTTATATAATATGGTATAAGAGCAAAGGAAGAAAATTGAAGATGTGGATCTAACTTGATCTATTAGTGGTGGCATGGTTGGGTGATGAATATGAATCTTTGATTCAAAACATTACAATGAGGAGAGATTTAATCACATACAAGGAAGTAAAGACCATATTCATGAATTAATATTAAGGTAAGAAAATCCAGATCTAATATTAGCAATTCTTTAAGTGCTAGTATTGAGGTAAGAAAACACCAGATGATATGTACTAATCTCAATCAATGATAACACAAGGGTTTATCATATCTGAATTAATCCTAACCCTAAATAGTAACGGTTTCTCCCATAAACCACTGTAGTAAGGCAGAATAGGAGAATACAAATAGATCCCTCTTCCAGGGGTAGAAACCTGAATGTGTCTGGTGTTTTCAATTTAGATGTTGAAAGACAGAGAATTAATTAATTAATTCGCTTCATGCGTTTTTAAGAACGGAGACGAACGTGATGGTGGCGGGTAACTTTGTACTTGGACCGAACCGGAGGTGAAATGATAGAGCTAGTCCTTATAAAAGGAAATTATATAGGGTGCTGAAATGTAAACTGCATAAAATAAAACTGATTAAGAGTTTGTTATTAAAGACTAATTAATACTACTTAACCAAGAGATGAGAAATCTAGTGACAGCAAGAAGTGAAAACCATGATTGACAGATTATGTTCTATGAAAGATTATGTGTATCTATCACAGCGATAAAATAAAAAGACATAAGGGTACGTGTACGTAGGTGATATCATAGAAGAGATATTTAAATTTAGGAAGTCAGCGCCATGCTGGCAGGGGTCTACATTGGAATGCACTTGCAATATATATATATATATATATATATATATATATATATACAATATATATATATATATATTATATATATGACATCTTTGAAAGGAGAGGAATCTACGTCGACATGAGGAGAGGCTCTCTCGACCGGTTAGGGTCATCGTAAGAAATTTCATACGAAATTTGACTATCATCTATGATCATCGATCGCCTATATAAAAAATCGCACATGTTAAGTTTGGAAGATACAACTATCAGAAGATGAGAGAGAAAGCCTCACTTTTGGTTACTGACCTACAAGCCGAGGATTAGCAAGCTATACCTATTTCACACATCGTATCGTACTTTTAGTTGTTTATTTATTATAGTTTTGTAATCTCTTTTAGAAAAAAGTGAAAACCCTAGATTGTGTTGGAGTGATCGATAAAGTTGCGGCTAGCATTTGACCAAGACACAACCAGCTGTATTAGGCTAGCTCATCAGGTTTAGTCCATTAATATTATAATAACACATCAATCATCTTCATTATTTATCTGACAAAAAAAATCAAAACGAACCCATCTTTTTTTTAAAATGTTCGGTATATATCGAGAAACTGCACCCGGCCACATTTTCTGGCCGAACCCGATCCTCTTTATATATATGTTATCTATCTGACTTTGTCACATGATGAATACATGATCCTATTTTCAGTGCATATCAATTACTACTATTTAACACTGACTCATGAGTTTCTACTGTTGTTGACAAGTCAAAATCAATTACAGATACTCGAAACTTGATTTTCATGATCAATTTGGTTAATCGAGTTGTTTGTCTTATTCTAATAGTTTTCTTGAATCAGTTATCCGAAGATACTTGGATTTGAAGACGATGAGAGACCGGAGGAGGAGCGTGTGCGGTAGCAGTTAGGGTTTGGAATCGAAAGATCGCCGGAAGCAACACAAGACGTTTGAAACCCTAGGGTTTTAGATTTTGTTTTTAAAAGTGAATGATAAAGTTATTACAACAACTATATATACCATGACCTAAACTTAATGGGCCAACATTGGTTGGGCCTGATTATATAAAACTAAACATTTAATCTAATAATCTAATTACTTAGTCTTAATAGGATTGCTTAATTAATTGTATAATAATTAGCATATATTAATGATTAATGACATGAATGATGCTTATTTCTTTCAAATTTTCCATCACATATATTAATTATTTAAAATTAGTTGAAATGTAGTCATCAGATGTTGTTGATCTAATGGTTTATAATAAAAATCCATGGAAAAGTGTATGAGTCACCTCACATAGGGATCACGGATGATACTTAGCTTAATCACTTAAAACTACTAATTAATTTTATTGACTGCTAATTATCTTAATTGGGTCAATTAGTATAAATAAATAAATAAATAAATATTGTTATTGTGAAGAATAATTTACTTGGTTTGTTTAGCTTATTTAGCTACTAGCTAGCCAGTGAGGTTGATCGTTTTCAACTACAGGACCAATGTTGCGGAATAAAAGCAAGATCACATATGATTATGCAAAAACGAATAAAGAAATCCATTCTGTTCCCAAAGAATAAAACAACCGAGAACGAACAGATATCATCATAAGGAAAAATAGACAGTTGGGTTTGGGTGTTTAATTGGGTTTTCGGGAGACGACGAGAGAATCAATTTCAATTAGGGTTTGAAACTTTGAATGTTGAAATTTATTTTATTTAATCTTTTTAATGTGTTATACATAAGATGAATTTTAAATCATAACTGCAATTTCAGAATATAGATGATAATAGGGTAATTATGTAATATACACATAGTGGGGTCCACTTTTCATCATACTCTGTTTTGTAGATTATAAGACTAAGGAAGAACCCGAGAAGTTCTTACAATCCCTTCAACTTCGACTTCAGGCAAGATTGCCGGAGATGAGGACCTCCTCGAGCAATGAGAACACCTCCGGAGCTATGGAATTAGAAGAGGGTTGTGAATTCTCCGACCGGCAAAAGACGGTGGTGTCGGTTCTTAGTTCAAAGGAACCGCCAACTCTGTGGCAGGACATCACCGGAACGATTAAGGAAAAAGTAAATAATAGCAATGGAAAGAGCAAATCCTTTTCTCTCTCAAAAAATGTTTCATCCACACTGCGTGGGATTTTTCCGATTCTCAAATGGGGCGCAAGTTATAATCTTGCAATGTTCAAAAGTGATTTCATGGCAGGTCTCACTCTTGCCAGTCTTGGCATTCCTCAGGTACGTTCCTATATCCTCGCCGGCCGGACCTTCCCCTCGAACTCGAAAATCCAAAATCCGATTCCTTGTTGTTGGTGCAGAGTATTGGATATGCTGGTCTCGCGAAGCTAGATCCTCAATATGGCCTTTGTAAGTGCTCTAGCTGATTGACAATCTTTCAATAATATATTTTTTTTTTTTTTGACGATATGTATATTCTCCGACGACCGAGCAGATACCAGCGTCGTTCCGCCGCTAATTTACGCCATCATGGGAAGTTCGAGAGAAATAGCCGTCGGACCAGTTGCAGTTGTGTCTTTGCTTCTTTCTTCCATGACCCAGAAAGTTGTGGATCCGACCATCGATCCTATCAGTTACCGAAATCTGATTTTCACTGCAACTTTCTTCGCCGGTCTCTTTCAAGCAGGTTTCGGGATTTTCCGACTGGGATTTTTCATCGACTTCCTATCCCACGCCGCTCTCGTCGGATTCATGGGCGGAGCTGCCATTGTCATCGGACTGCAGCAATTGAAGGGGTTACTTGGAATCACTCACTTCACAAACAATACTGATGTCGTCTCTGTTATGAAAGCTGTCTGGGAAGCTATTCACCAACCTGTATGAACGAACATACTTTTCGAGTATTAATTAAAACTATAAATTCCGATCATCGATGTTTGTTTATTTGACAGTTGAGGCCGTATAATTTCGTCCTCGGATGTTCTTTCCTTATCTTCATTCTCGTCTACCGATTCATCGTAAGAAATTAACTGTTATATCTTCACCTTCTTTGATGATTCTGATAGATATGTACGTGTTTGTTTGACAGTCCAAAAGGAACAAGAAGGTGTTTTGGTTGGCAGCCATTGCTCCATTGATCTCGGTTGTGATCTCAACCCTGGTTGTGTTTTTGACCAGGGCAGACAAACATGGTGTCAAGATAATCAAACATGTTCAAGGCGGAGTGAATCGAAACTCTGTTGCAGATTTACAGTTCAACGGACCCTTCGTAGCAGAAGCCGCCAAAATCGGTCTAATCGTCGCCGTCATAGCTCTCACCGAAGCTATAGCAGTCGGTCGATCTTTCGCTTCGATCAATGGTTACTACATAGACGGGAACAAAGAAATGTTAGCCATCGGATTCATGAACATCGCCGGATCTTTATCCTCTTGTTATGTTGCGACGGGATCTTTCTCCCGAACGGCAGTGAATTACAGCGCCGGATGTAAAACCACTGTATCGAACATAGTCATGGCATTCACAGTGTTCATCTCATTGCTGTTGTTGACTAAATTGCTTTACTACACACCCACGGCGATATTGGCTTCGATTATCCTTTCTGCTCTTCCAGGTCTGATCGACGTCGGCGAGGCTTGCTCTCTATGGAAAGTTGACAAACTCGATTTTCTTACGTGCATGGGTGCTTTCTTCGGTGTTCTTTTTGGATCTGTCGAGATAGGTCTTCTCGTCGCTGTAAGATCGATCATCCATCACCCATCATTTAAGTTGACAAACTCAATCCGACGATTTAATATTTAAAAAAACCAACACTCACCACGCCCATACTTTTTTTTAATCGCAGGTGGCGATTTCATTTACGAAGATCATACTGAATTCGATCTGGCCTCGGATAGAGATTCTCGGAAATATTCCCGGCGCAGATATCTACTGCAGCAAAAGGCAGTATCCTATCGCCGTCGATATTCCGGGATTACTTATCATCCGAATCGATTCCTCCATGCTGTGCTTCGTAAATTCAAGTTTTATCAGAGAAAGGTCGAAATTAATTTTTTTTTTGGTCCCTTCCTTCCGATTATTTAATTTATTCATCAAAATCATTTTTTTTCTTTCTTTCCTTCCTTTTCCAGAGTCATGAGATGGGTGGACGAAAAACTCGAAGCATCTGTTGAGGAATCTGAATTCAAACTCAAAGCAGTAGTGATCGACATGTCAAGTAATCTTCTGATTTCCAATCAGATTTTTTTTTTTATTCAGAACACGATCGCAGTTAATTGCTGACCGAAACAGATGATTCTTTTCAGATGTGATGAACATAGATACATCTGGAATCGCAGCATTGGAAGTAATCCACAAGAATCTGGCTTCGGAAGGTTTACAGGTGATTGATTGTTTTATTTCACAGACAAGTAGAGAGAACAGATCTCTATATATTTAATTTGTATATATGTTTATTCAGATGAAGATAGTAAATCCTGGGTGGCAAGTGATTCACAAGATGAAGCTTGCAAAGTTTGTCGATTGCATCGGAGAGAAGTTCTTTCTGACTGTCGGAGAAGCCGTCGAAGTCTTCCTTGCTCCGGTGACCGTGACCGTGGAAAAATAACTTTCGTGTCTGTATTAATTAATAAAAGCTTACTTAATGTAATAACATCACTCTCTGACGTTTCTGTCTGCGTCGCTACGTGTGTACTGTGTGGAAGGAATATTGGAATAATAGCAGTTTAGCAATAAAAATTAACACAACAAGGTTTCAAAAATGATTATGATATCCATTGAGGATTGGAATATAAATTCACCATTTTTTTATTGTTAATAATATTACCCATATCGTCGCAGCCGCCGCCGTCAACAGTTTTGTTCGATCATGGGGGCTGAACGAGGAGATAATCAGAACCAGACAAATCGGCAGGCTGTTCCTTCTCCTTCTCCTCTAGTGGTGAGAAATGGAAAGCCAATTGATGAATCCCAGTTCTTGTCTTGGAAGCGTCAGAAGGTGACATTCTTTTCTTTTCTTAGCTTTTCTTTTCATTTTAGGGTTTCTTGATTTCCTTAAAATCATCGCGTCTTTTTGGTTCAATTTGAGCACGTGTTCCCCCCTTCTCTTGCCTGGACTGTAAACGAATGCGATGAAAATGTCGAATATAACTGATTATTTGGATTGGGGGAAGTGGGAATGGTATATGAGTATATCTGTGGTTTATTTGTAATTAGGGTTTCTGCAATACCGATTGATTGGTGGATTGTATTGAATTGAATTGCGATAAACTGATAATGCAGAATGCCTCTAAATTAGCTCGAAACGCCGAGTCTGCCAGGAAGCGTGAAGAAGAGATTAGCGCCGGAACAGTAGCGATGAATGGGCGTGAGTTGTTCCTTTATGAACCATGGGTTTTCGATAACTCGCGTTACTAATAAAACTACTGTCAAAGAAGCCAAATGGTGCGTCTACTAATCCCTATATGGCTCTATATGCTGAAATGGGCAATGGATTTATCTGGTTTTTAACATTACCGACATTACCGACATTACCGACATTTGATAATGATATATCGTAGTTTATAGTAAATTTCCATCATATCTGCTGTTGCATAACATGTTCAAACCAAAAATCCTATATGATTTGCTCATATCATCATTCATTATATCACTTAATTTTGCTACTCTTCATACCTGGCCATTGACCTACGATTCATCCATCCATTCTTTCTGCAGATAAATCCGAAAACTGCTGGCAAACTTTCTGTAAAGATAGCTATGATTTGACATGCTAACTTAAATGATGATTATGGCCTCTTTCTAAATTCTATATGTTTGTCTTGTATATCATGTGGAGATTAAAGGTACGGTCTATGTATGAATCCAACATGTCGGTCAGATTTGGTGTTTGTCATGAAAATGACGATTCATGTTGATTAATGATTATCAATTTATTATTTTCATCTTGTATTCTTGTTGATAAAGTCGATAGACGATGGCAATTATGTAATTAATTATATTAGTATTAATACAGATAAATTTTAACGGCAGTCTGAAAGTATTGGTCCGATTAAAATATCCGAATATACTATCGGATCGGTTTGGGAAGAATGAGAGAATCGCCAAGTCTGTAGAAGATACAATCATTCAATTCTTCCTGCGGTTGTCCTTACACGCCAGACAATCGAAATGACCAGTTCCTTGGCACGATTAGGATCGCCGTTCTCCTTCTCCGTCGTAAGCGAGGAGAAGATCCGTCTTGGATTTCCCATTACCATTACTGTGACGACCAGTTCCAATTCTTATTCTCGTTCACCTTACCATTCTATTTTCGCTCCCGGCTTAGATCCCAAAGAGCTTGCTCGAAGGACGGACCACAGGAGGACCATCGCCAAAGCTTCCAATTGGACTTCTGAGAGTTCGCCTTATGAAACACTCGGTGAGATAACAAATTATTGCAGGATTTGCAGATTCTAAGAACTCTTATATAATTGGTTCATTAGTTAGTTATTTCCGTCTTTAGTTGTTTTTTTACAGAATTGGAAAGAGATGCCGACGAAGAGAACATAAAGGTCGCGTATAGGAGGCTTGCCAAGTACTACCATCCTGATGGTTTCATTCTTCTTATACTTTTGCTTTTAGTTTCAAGTATTGAACATAGCTTGAATTTTGATTCATCCATCTATCTATGTATTTTGCTTTCTGTCGATCTAACCGAGTGTTTTTTTTTAAATAATAAAAGTATACGATGGTAGAGGGACTCTCGAAGAGGATGAGACTGCCGAAGCTCGATTCATTAAGATTCAAGCTGCCTATGAATTGTTAATAGACGAGGAGAAAAGACAGGACTATGATAGAAACCATCGTGTCAATCCATTGAAGGTAATGGAAAACAGTAGCAAGTTTCCATGCATTCATACCTTGGTTATTTATGCATTTATGTTTTTAGATTTAGATTTAGCTTTAGCCAGTCTTCCTTCCCAGTGGTTAACTGGTTACTTCTCAATACTGTCTATGATTGATTATAGTTAATTAACTTTGAACAAACCAGAATATTATCTAAACCTCAGCTCTGTTTTTTTATGGGCATCTCTATTGCAACATTTATCATTATTGGGTGATTTTTGAAATTAAAAAATTCAATCTTCTTATCCATGGATTGTTTTTTCCCCTCAATACATGTTGAGCTGATGATATTCATTTTATGTTTGTTGCAGGCATCTCAAGCATGGATGGATTGGTTGATTAAGAAGCGGAAAGCATTTGATCAGCGAGGTGATATGGCAATTGCAGCTTGGGCTGAGCAGCAGCAACGTGAAATGGTTCTTCGTGCACGTCTTCGTTCACGTTCAAAGGTATTTATCGTGTACTATTTGTTTTACGTTTAAATCCAGCAATCACAGAGTATATATAAGTGTATAACATTAAAATCCAAGTAAGTAAATATCGAGGCGGACATTTGCCACTGTTTTTCCTCCATACAATGTGATTTAATCAAAAGATAAAGTGATTACAGTCACATAATCTATATTGTTGCATTGAAAATTAGAAATATAAAATTCTTGTTGTATTTCGGCAGGATTTTATTCGAGAAGATTTGGAATTTGTAAATGAAACATTTTTGTTGAATTTGTTTGCTTTGTTGTTTGTTCCATCCAGACTGATCCAGAAGAAGAAAGGAGATTATTAGCGAAGGAGAAGAAGGCTTCATTGGAGACTTTCTCAAATACAATTAAACGACACTCTCTTGTCTTAAAGAAAAGGGATTTGATGAGAAAAAAAGCAGAGGAAGAGAATAAAAAGATCATCAGTCAGCTTCTAGCTGCTGAAGGCCTTGAACTTGACACCGATTCCAATGAAGATGAAAGATAAGAAGATGCAATGTTCATACTAAATACCGTGTCTGTGTCTATATATAATCATTGTAAATATATGTTAATCTCAAATCAAGCAGGATTCGTATTGACAATTAAATACCGTATTATTACCTCTCTTTTTTTTAAATTAACCGTTACCATTCTTTCCAATCCTGAAGTTTTTCCCAACAGCTATTTTTTTTTAAAAACAAGCAAAGAAAAGAAATAAAATTTTCGTATATATGTTTTAAGATCCTGAAAAAATATTGAATTAGATTTCCCAAGGATCGATTGGAATATCGGAAAAGATTTAGTGTGATCAATCGAAGGATTCATAATAGATTTTCCAAGAGTGTAGAAAGATGTCAAGCAAATCCACAAGATGTTCGATCTGCATGCAAATATTTGAGGAGGAGGTGTTCCGAAGATTGCATTTTGGCACCTCATTTCCCAGCTACCGATCCAGAAAGATTTGCTCATGTTCATAAGATATTTGGTGCTGGCAATGTCAGCAGAATGCTGCAGGTATATATACATTTAAATTATACATTCATTTCAACTGATGTATATAAGTAAAATCGAATCTCCATTTTGGTTGAATTCATTTGGGTCATGTGATTTTAAATTGAGTGATTCGTGATTCTATTTATCAGAAACTTCCGTATAATGAACGTGAGGAGGCTGCAAATTCCATCTCCCACGAAGCATATCTTCGTGTTCAGCATCCTGTTTATGGCATCGTCGGAACCATCACCAATCTACAAGAAGAAATACACAGGAAACAGCAAGAACTGGTTCGTATTGAAGCTGAGATCGCTATTTACACTGCCGGGAATCTTTGATCAAGTAACATTGTCATATCCGTCGAAAGAATAATCGAATCCAAATGAATGAATTTCGAAATACGTGCATGTGGATTTGTTTCGATTTATTAAGACTAATTGAAGCAAATATCTCAAGGTTCAGGGTGTTCAATCTAATTAACTCCGAAATTAAAGTATTATTGATTAATTAAGTCCCCGATCTTTATCACATTTTACATTTAGGTCCTCCAAAACCGAACCCAAAAGCCTCACCCCCACCACTATAATGTAGGTACTTCCCTACATCATAGCAGTCTTTCTGATTAGCGAAGGGTATGTGTTGTTCGTCACTAACCTGGTGCACATTCTTATTGACGTCCAAGTACTGAACCTCGATGAAAAAACACGAGTGATCATGTTTTTGGGAAGGCCGTCGGCCGCTTCCCATCGCCGGACATGTTTCTCCCAATCGACAGCTGGTGTATCCACCGTAACGGAGTTCAGAAGCATTGGCGAAGTTCCTAAAGAGTTTCCTCGGCCAGTATCCGATAACATTGGATGGGGTTTTGAAAGCAAGCCACCAATTACCATCCCGGCCATCGTTGAAAATGTAGATCTTGAAGGTAATCTGTGGTCCGTTGAACAGCGAAACATGTTTAAGAATCATCCCCAACTTTACTTTAGTGTTGATTTGCACAAATCCAGGGCACAGCATGTTATAGCATTCTTGGAAAAGACCGTCGGTATCACCCTGCATGATCGATGAATGATTACCGGCCGGATCAATCCGATGATCGATCGATCATCAAAGCTAGCTAGTGATTAATTAAAGTCGATATATACTTACGCTCCAGGTGACGAACAACCTGGTGTTGGTATCGTTGAAGAGCTTAGGATTGACCGTCCATCCACCGGCCAGATAAGCACCGGCGGCAGGATTCATCACTTGGATTCTGCTCGAGCTTACTTGGTTCGGACCAACATCTGGAACCGCATAAACATTCAGATTAGCAGCCGCTCCATAGGTTATCGAATCATTCTTCCGCACTTCTGCAACCTGATCAATTGATTAAAATGTAATTAGCAGTGCATTACGTACTGGTGCATGCATGCATGTTGCTTAATCGATTATGTACATATTTGTGGTAGAATGGTGGACGGAAAAAATGATTAATTTGCAGAATTGAACGTGAAGAACGAGACGGTGTTGATTTTAAGATGACATCCTTTGGAAGCCTGTGCACTGGGACTGTTCCTTCTGGGCAATTCTCATCACCATTGGATTCATTTTCTGTATTTCCATGGTGGTGATCATTTCCTATCACCATTGGATAGGAGCTAGGGTTCATCTGAAATGTTAACCAAACCAACCCAGTTACCGAGATATGCATAACTGGATGAACCAATAATTATTCGATTAACGCGCGTTCTAACCTGCAGTTTGTGATCTTTGAGTAATGGATGGGAAAAAGCTGGTTGTTTGTAGATGTCCACACAGTCGAAAATATCTGCATCTTTAGTCTGCAACCCAACATAAATTAATAACATAAAATGAGATGGCATCAATAATCTGATCTTGTTGATCAAGTGATTTCAGTTTCATTAATTTGTACCTTGATGGTTTTGATGGTATTTCTTTCAATGTTTTCGAGATGTGCTGTGACAGCTTGTTCCGCCGCTTTCAGGGTGGGGATCTTCACACCACTGACCAAGCCAGAAAGAAAAAGGAAAATCAGAAACACCATTAATCGAAGCATCTTGTATGTATTCTTCTTGTCTGGACTTTGCAGCTCGATCAAGAACGTACTCAGGCCATCGACTCATCGATTTCAACTTCAACTATATACCAATCTCTGTACTTACGTACGTTTTCAGATGATTTAATGTTACATTTAACAACACTAATTAATTCAATTGATCGCATATATTAATTATATTATGTGATTTTGATAACGGAGGAAGATGATCTTGATTACATTTTCATTAATTTTTTCTGCGTTATCAAAAGAAGAAGAAAAAATCTAGGCTGTTACCGTTAGTCCGTTTCCGAAGAAAAAATCTTTTTCATCGATCTCTTCATCGAATTACATAAAGTGGGTTCATAAAATTAGGCAACTCGATCCTACGTAATTAACGAAGAACCATTGGTTTGTTTTGTGGATTGCTATTTATTTTTACTTTTTCTTCTTCTTCTCCCCATCCATTGAGATCGAGCTAAATATATAACTCCTTCCCGGACCCGGCCGGCCGGACGTGTTCATTGTATCATAGGATTAGGTGATTAACGATCACGTCTCCGCCTGTCCAGACAGTAGACAATAATAGTAATGGATCAAAAAACGAATGCACACGTAGTTTCCAAGGCACCCATGTCCCTCATCTCACCGCCCATGAAGAAGAAAAGAAGATCCAAGAAAATATTCGTTTTGGTCCTCGCCACCTTCCGCTCATTCCAAACCTCACCGGCCGGCCGGCCTAGAGACACCAGATTTAATAGACCCAATAACAACGCTACTCGTGTCACCGGCACCCTATTTGGATTTCGTAAAGGCAATGTCAGCCTCTCCATTCAGGTACTTTTCCATTCGTGTGGTGTATAAATAATAATATTATACATATATAATCGACCCAGTATTCGATCGATCGATCTTCTCCCCGCAGAACACTCCAAAGTCCACGCCCAACACCGTTATCGAGCTGCCCATAAGAACACATGTGCTGTTCAAGGACCTAAGCTCGACTGGAACGGTCAGAATCACGTTGCAATGTGAGAAGAAACCATCAGATGCTCAAACTCAAACGGCGCTTCTGGAGAATCCGAATTGGACGGTTCTGTGTAACGGTAAGAAGGGCGGGTGTGGAGTGCGAAGAGATCCGACGGAAGACGACTTAGCTGCTATGAAATTATTGCACCATGTGTCCATGGGTGCTGGTGTGCTTCCAGGTAAATCCGATGTTGATGGGTCTGACGGTGAGATCACTTATACGCGTTCTGGGTTTGATCATGTTGTTGGTTCCAGAGACTCTGAGAGTTTGTATATCATAAGCCCAGACAGACCCAATCTCACCATCTTCTTCAACAGGATATGATATGATTCTCTAAACTTTTGGGACAAATGAATTTTCATTCAATCAACTAATTATTGAATTGAATTCATTCATTAATAACAAAAATTGATATTCAGATCACTTACATTATCAGATTATCCTCCATTTCAAAGAACCAAATTCATCAAATTAAACACTTTCATCAAGGAAAATTAAATAAACAAACAGATAAATAGACCAAAGAGAGTGCGCCACCGTAGTTACACAAACTATTTCATTTTCCTCCATAAATAACCTTTTGGTTTTGCAAGGCATTTCACTTTGCTATAAACAAAGCAGTTCTTAATAGAGACGCCCTCTGCCAGAGTTTTTTCATAAACTTCTTTGCACTCCAGAAAAACCTGTTTTAAAAAAGTTCAAACAAGAAGAACCGGATTAGAATTTTCAAAAATAGACATGGAAGACCTTATAGTGATTGTTATGCGTAAAAATTGACATTGATCGAACACTAGTTTGATATCCAGAAAGTCACTTAGATTACTCTGAATAATTCTTTCTAAAAACCAATAGTTAGTTACCTCCTTAGCATCCTTGCGAGGTATGCCTTCCCGCAGTGCTATAATTTTTTCAACAACCTCAGGCTGTAGGTATGTTCAACGAGAGATATCAGCATAAAATGTAAAGTTGAAGATGTAGGAGTTTGGAATCCAAATAAACTATAATGATATAAATCCTTCAACGTCATGTTTTTTTAGAATGATAATTAAGTTTTAACAGAAACATTTTTTTCTTCCAGAATCCAGATCACTTCTATTGATATTCATGTGTAATGGAAAAACAGTATACCGGGCAATCTGGTTGATGTGCAAGAATATCAGTGTAGTTGATTACGAATTCGTCCATGCCGTTTGCTAAAGCCAATTCCCTTAATTGTCTAAGGACCTTGACTTTATTTTCGACTTTCTGCAATTAAGTTTAAAATCAAATCAACACAATTCAGAAATGAGCCTAACTGCCTAAGAATGTATTGCTGATGGTTGGAAACGTGTCTTTGTGCATACTTGCATCAGTGAGCATTACACACATATTTGTTTATTATGTGTACTGAACAAAATAAATAGAATAGTGAAAAGCAGTACAGTATCACACAGATTTTGCTCCCTTGGTGCATAAGATGTGAGAGATTAAAACCAGACATAGATAAAAACCTCATACCGTAACATTAATGTATTCCTTGAAGAAATCCATAAAGATATCCTCATCTACTCTCATCCTTTCGATTGTTACTTCTTGGATGGAGTTCCTCTAGAAAAAAACAAAAGTTACATGTTATAAGAAAATACAAGAATTCCTTGTGCTTGCAGAAATAGTACAAAAGGGATGAGGCAAACCTGAGTAAGGAAATGGTCGACGTAGACTTTAATGGTTTCATCCAGGCAGAATTCAACATATCTCTTGAATGATCTGTCTTCAATAAAACTTGAGCAAACAATAACAAAATAATTGCATAAGCAGAGTATATTATTATAAAAAAATTATACCAAAATTAAACATAAAGCATTTATGTAGTTTAAATTCGGAGAAGATTTTTTTACAGAGTATTTTTTCATTAAGAAATGGTGAAAAAGCTAACAATGGCAAATTATGAGCTGTTGAAAGTTTCAGAGATGGCAAATGACGGGCTGTTCAAATTACAGAGATGACAAATGGTGAGCTGCAGAGAACCGGATGACAAAGGGATGATAGAAAAGCATTCAGTTGGGAGAGAACATACACCATTTGAGGAAGTTGGAATGGTATCATGGATCTACTTTCTCTTAGAATAGAAACCATAACCCTACGTCCCTACCACGGTTATTGCGAAAGAGGTTAAGGATTAAACGATGGACATCTATATGGTAAATGGTGTTCTTTCCATCTCCCATCTCATCTATGCAGATGATGTATTGATATTTTCAAAGGCAAATCCCAAATCTCTCGGGACCATCAAAAGCTCCCATTCCATGTTTTCTGGTCTTGAAGTCAATCAGAAGGAAAGTTCAGATACCTACTCTAAGATACGCTCTAATGATCAAGCCATCCATGGAATTCTTAACTTCCCAACTAAATCCCTCTCTATAAGCTATCTAGGCCTCCCTATACCTGCTGGTAGGAAGAAAACACATGTTGTCTGTTGGAAGTTAATAGAATCAGTTGAGAAAATGCTAGCCAAATGGAAGGGTAGATGTCTGCCATATGCGGGTAGAACCCAGCTAGTTAACTGGATTTTGTTAGAAAATTTCCAATACTGGGCAAATGGTACCATTCTACCCTGCATAGTAATAAAAAAGATCCATAGTCTCGCATACAACTTCATTTGGGATGGTAGAAGATGCAGTAGTTGAACAAAAATGGCACTCCCAGAGAAAGGAAGGATAGGGGTGTGAAGGACTTCTTTGCAACAAATGCCACTGTTATAGTAAAAAGAGCTGAGAAATGCTGGAGTCCAAACAACTCCATATTTGCAGATTGGATAAAAACTAGATACATAAAGAGGAGAAGCATGGAAGAGATTGATTTTAGACCCACTATAGACTCCCATATGTGGAAAACAATTCTGGCAAACAAAGAATTAATAGGATCCTGCATAGAATGCTTAAGCAACTACAAAACCTCCTAGCTATCCACCTCCAAACACTCTGAAACAATAAGGCCCAAGGGTATTATCCAATTACTGAACTCGGGAATCTGGTCCAGGATGCCTCCCAAATTCTCCATATTTTTATGGAGAATTAAGGTCAAAAGCCTCAATACTCTTACTAGGCTCCAAGGATGGGATATCAACCTACAAACAAACTGTACCCTCTGTGGATAGGAAGAGGAGACGTTACAACACCTCTTGTTTAACTACTAATACTCTAGACACTTGCTAATAAAAGTCACCAGTTGCCCTAACAATGCTATCTGGACACTGAGGGGGCAGAACCTCCCTGCACCTATAGATGATATCAGAATAGGTGATATAATGGAAACAATATAAAAATTCACACATCAAAGCCAGTTGTTGGGACATTCACTGGTTAATGTTAGGCTCTCTATCCTGGCACATATGGTGTGAAAGGAATAGAAGATTAAAACAACACACCCTTAGGCCCCCATAAATTATCAACAGAGAAATATTGAGGGATGTCAAGCTTACACCTTACAAGAAGAACAATCTTTCACAGATCGAATCTCAAGCTATATTCTTATGGGGAGAGTCCAACCTCTTGAGACACCAGTCCATGGCTAGCCAGACAAGGTCATAGCCATAGCCTCTTTGGGCACTGCCCTACTCTTATTTTTCAGTAATGAAATCTTTAATTTACCAAAAAAAAATTTACTGTCCAACAACTCATTGAAGTATGTGTGAAGTCCCAGTGGGAGTTCCTATTGCTCCTCTTTTATCAAGTATGGTTATCCTATATCCATCTTTCTCTAGGAAATCTTCCCACCATCTCAAGATTTCACTAGCTACTCTCACTAATACAGAAGCATGGTCTACCACTAGACAGTTCTTTTACTCTGGAAATTATTTTTATTAGCAATAATTTGTCTTTTTTTTTTTGAAGCAATTAAATTTCATTAGAATAAGGCTAATGCCAAGTTTACAAAATAATAGAGAATAGAAGTAGAAATAGAAGTAAAAAGAAATGAGCAAAAAGCTCATTGACTCTCTCCCATTAGCTATGTAGTCTAGTTATATAGTAACTAGATACGCTGTCTCGGGAGGTTGGTCTCTCATACTTCCATCATAGATGTCTCCAAAGGGTGACAACAACTCTTCTTGTAATACACTGAATCAAAGGAGAGACTGATGTCTTTAATGACCACCTTAAGGACTACCTCAAGAGGCCTACTAATGTGCTGTCTATACCTTTTATTTCTTTCCGTCTATATATGCCACGACAAACACCCAATAACATTCCATATTAACCCCCAAGGGGGAGAGTGGTGCGTAATCTTTTGTGCTGTCTCCGTCAGATCCCCCAATCTAATATCTTTAATCCTATTGCATTATGTAATTACTTTACCATTTTCATTTTTGTTAATGTAAATGCTCCACGACCAAAGATCAGAAGATGTATATATAAAGGACATAGCCCTCTGAATCAATATACGATTGATTCACAAATCCAGATCTAAATCATCACTCACTCACCTCACTCTGATACTTTTCAACATTCTGAGTTTGCTGGACTCCAGTGAAGAAAATCTCACTGGAGGAGTTTGGGCAAAATCTGACAGGGATCGCCTAGACTTGTCGTCTGGTGCAGAGCACAAGAAAGCACAAGAGATTGCAAGATAGTCATATATATAGTTATATATATTTGGGACATTTTGTTCATTATGTAGAGTGAAGGTCATTTTTCTAAAACATAATGGTAAATAAAATCACAGAAGAAGAGAGCAACTTACACTTTTACATCACCAAAGTAATCAGCAAATGTAGCAACAAGAAACTCAGTCACTAATCCTGATTGCCAATCTATATAAATAAATGGAACAAAAAGGTTGACTTAGACCATAGATATTGGTATTAGGGTTTAGAGAAACACAAATATATTAACTTTACAAATACAGTAAAGTGACTAAACTTTCAATGGTGTTTTCAATTGTCTGCAATTCAATATATATTTTATTATAATTGCACCCGAGTATTATAAAATTCTGATAACATATATTATGAATTTATGCTTGAACATTATTTTTAAACGAATTGCAGAGTGCAGACAGTATGGTATTTACCCAACAAAATATTTAGTCATCAAATATCTGAGAAGTACCTTGTAGGTAAAGTTTAGCAAGCAACTCAAGAACACCTGGGTCTTCAAATATGACTAAAACAGCACGATGGACAGCTTCCTGTCATCAATTAACATTAGATATTTGGTAATCTCTCAACAAACTCAAGTATGGAATAGAGGTGATACATTTTTTTTGAAGCAGTTAAAATTTTCATTTATAAAAATGAGGGGCGTTGCCCTGATACAATGAGAACTAGCAATAAAATATAAAATATAGATATAAATATGGAAATGAGAGCAAGTCTCATTTTGACACTTTCCACACAACCATATTGCCTAGTATAGAAGCTAGGCTATCTGCCTCCGGAGGTTGGTCTCCCATATCTGTATCGTGCTAGGTCCCAAAGGGTGACAACAACTCTTTTTGAAGCTCTCTGGCCTGAAGGAGTTGTTGATGTCATTTAAAACCTCTTTAAGAACCATTTTTGGTGGTCTGAGAGAATGTTGTTGCCATCTTCTGTTTCTTTCAGCCCATATATGCCAACTCAAGGCTCCAATCATATTCCATAATAGGCCCCAAATTTGAGAATGATATGTTAGCTTTTGACATGCCTCAATTAGGTCTCCTATTTTGATGTTTGGGTATGTGGTGGTGGGTGTGGGGATGTTCATGATTTTCCAGATGATATTGTTTAATTTTTCAACTAGGGGTAGAAGGATGACTCTAGAGTAGCTGGAGTTGAAAAAAAGGTGTCCTCTGGTTTCATTTTTTAAGTTTTATAATAGAGGTGGGTGGGATGGGCATGCCCCATCCATTTAGCCTGGTGAAGGTATTTAGGTGTCCCCATTTTATTCTCCATAGAAGTATAGAGAATTTTGTGGGTTTGTTGGCCCATATTCCTTCAACTAGAGTGTCTTTATGGTTTTTGTCTCTAATTTCCTCACCTATTTTTGCAAGTTTCTTGATTGGGTTTCCACTTTTCCAAAGCACTGTGTAATTTGGTCCACATTCTATTAGTGTGAGGGCCTTAGGGGTATCTCCCATTATAAATTTCCAGGCATGGGAGTCAATAGAGTTTTTGTTCTGAATGCTTGTAAGGGCCCTTCCCTTTATGTATCTCCCTTGAATCAATGTATTCAGGATTGAGTCTGATTTTGTCCAGAAATTTGCAATCCTTTTAATGTTTATGGCTGGAACTATGATATCTAGGTTTCTTACTCCCAATCCTCCCTCTGCTTTGGGGAGGATCATTTGTTTCCATGGTATCCCTTTTCTTCTATCCCATATGAAGTTGTACGCAAACTTTCTTATTTTCCTTATGACTGATTCTGGTAAGATTGTGCCTTGGGCCCAGTATGTGTATTTTCCTGCAAGAATCCAATTTACTAGTTGTATTCTTCCTCCATAGGAGTGGCATTTTCCACTCCACTTGGCCAACATGTTTTCTATGGGTTGTATCAGCTTCCAACATTGGTTGTAGGATTTTTTCTTTCCTGTTATTGGGAGTCCTAAGTATGTGAGAGGGAGGGTTTTGGTAGGAAAATCAAGGATACCTAGGAGTGTTTGGTCTTGTGCACAAATCTTGGATAATGTCATTGAGCTCTTTTCAACATTAATATCTAGCCTAGAGAAGGAGGAAAATTTCTCTAGGGTCCTCTTTATTGCATTTAGGGATTTCCTATTTGCTTTTGAGAATATTAGAATATCGTCGGCATATATTAGGTGTGATATAGAGGTTGCTCCGTTGACCTTATAAGTGTCTATTTTCTTTGCCATAACCTCTCTTTCTAGTAGTCTGCTTAGCACATCCATGACTATGTCAAATAGGATTGGGGATAGAGCGTCTCCTTGCCTTATTCCTCTTTGATTTTTAAAAGGTGGGGTGGGGGTGCCCTCAACTAGCACTGAGAAAGATGCAGTGGAGATACAATTCCATATTAGCTTACATAGATGAGAGGAGAACCCATAGGCTCTTAGTGTGCCTATATCTATATATAAGAACCGATGATATCCATGTACAATAACCAATATCAACGATATGAGAGTACGAGACTATTTGAAAAATAGTATATCCAAACCCAATATCAGAAATTATCATTTTATAGAAAGTTTGTTACTTGGCAAACTTAACTACCTATCAAAAAATTTAAAAGGTAAAACAAATTGTGACTGCTTTATTTTCTTCAAATTAATTTAAGCATTGAGCTTTAAAATACATGGCACATATCATATGAACAATTGAACAAAAAAATCAAGCTTTTACATGCGCTCGCCTAAACGATCATGCGGGCAAGAATTTTCAGGCATTAGGCCTGAAAGTGCTGAACTGCTGGCTGGGTAGGCTTGTCAAACGAATGAATTCGGTCGGATATCCCTATATCTGAATTCGTTTAGTATCTAAATAATCTGAATTCGTCCGATTAGTATTCGAATATCAATTTCTGTATCTAAATTCGTCAGAATTTCTTGCCGGAGGTCCACCCCCTCAGGTCATCGAGGAACTGCTCTGCAAGTGAGGAGATTATCTCTGAAAATTATTAGAATTCACTCAAGGAATCTAAGGTTGGAATTAAGAAGGAGAGTGGGATTTTCCCAGAGAAACACTAACTGTTTTACCTAATTATCTAAGGACCCCACCCCTAACTTCCTAATTAGAACATCCATCCTCTGGATGGGCTAATCAGAGTTACTGTGGTCAACCCTAAGCCATCCGATAGTGTTAACGGATTGGAATTAGGGAGTTGCTCTTCCAATTATTTAATCAAGCTATAATCACATATGATTATGCTAGGGAGCACAAAAATTCCAACAATAAATACTCCAGAAAAGAAAAGGAGACTGCAAGGAGAAAATCTAGAAAAACATTACCTCCTAGCCAGGAACCTCTGCTTGGCAAAGGTCCAGAATTGCCAAAACCAAAACTCTTAGGAGGAACAAAAGAATCTCTCACAAGATCCAAAACAATAACCAAGCTACAGGTGCGGAAGTTCTGCACCTAGCCAGGATTAGCCCTACTAACTCCACCCACAAAGGAGTCTTCCCATGGCTCTCTTGTGCTAGAAATCTAGAATGTGAGGGGCTGAACTCCCCAGCCACTCAGCTAGAAATAATAAAGCTACTTGGCAAAATTTGATTGATTTCTTCTCTCTCTTGGAGACAAAAATGAAACCTCAGAATGCCCAAGGAATTAGAAATTTCTTTGGGTCTGAATGGGAATTTCATATTTAGTGGGGCATCCAATGTTTGAAGTGGGAGATTGTGTCATGGTTCATTTAAACAATGATAGACACCCTGTGTTGAGGTTTAAGTCACTTGGGAGATATAAGAAGTGTGGAGACTGGTTGGTTTAATTGGGGTACCCGTTAATAGGCCAATTAAGGAGTCATTATCTTGGACCAGCCCAAGATAATAACACTCCCCCTTGGGGGTTAATATGGAATGCTATTGGGTGCTTGTCGTGGCATATATGGACTGAAAGAAATAAAAGGTATAGGCAGCACATTAGTAGACCTCCTGAGGTAGTCCTTAAGGAGGTCATTAAAGACATCAGTCTCTCTTTTGATTCAGTGTATTACAAGAAGAGCTGTTGTCACCCTTTAGAGATATCTATGATGGAAGTATGGGAGACCAACCTTCTGAGGCAGCGTATCTAGTTACTGTATAACTAGACTACATAGCTAATGGAAGAGAGTCAATGAGCATTTTGCTCATTTCTTTTTTTTACTTCTATTTTATTTCTATTCTCTATTTTGTAAACTTGGCATTAGCCTTATTCTAATGAAATTTAATTGCTTCAAAAAAAAAAAAAAAAAGATAATAACACTATGTATATCTTAATGTAGAGATTCAAAACTTATCTTGCATGTAATAGATTTAGACACCATCAATATACAGCATATCGAGTGGACGTACACCAACATTGGGTGGAAGTGTGAAACCACTATAAAATCTTGTGTTCTTCCTTTTCTCTCTAAATTATTATCTATTGTGTGAGTAATTCAGCATTGCATTGAGGTCAGTGTGTTTGCAGTTTGCTTTTACTGCCAACACCCTGCTGGTTCTTATTCGAAATTGAAAGCAAAAAACTTTGGCCATGTGAGATATTAAAGAAAATAAATGGCAATGCATATGATTATAGTGGTCGATCTGTCAACAGAATTCAACGTCTCCTACATTCAATGTGGCAGATTTAATGAAGTATCATCCACAAGAAGTTGAAGATCTGTAATTGAGGATAATTGCCTTGGGGGAAAGGCCGCCTGATGCAGAGCATCTGAATTATCAGAAGCATTCTGATAATTGATAATTCCAACTGTTTGAGTGCTTATATTAATCATGGGACTAATATCTAATCAGAGGATCAAAGCCTACATCAGGCTCATAAATGGCTCCAGTTGGCACGTGCCACTGTGCTCAATCTCTGAACCTAAGTGACTCACAATGTGGACCTTTTGTAAAAATAAAGTATAAAATATCTCATATCTTAATTTAACCAGTAATTGAATAAAACAAACCTTTGCCACATCAAGGAATCCTTTGCATGTATCCTCAAAATTAATCTGAAAGATAAATAGAAATTAGAAATTAGAAATAGTGACCTGCAGATCCATTTTAAAAGGCTGTTATGAAAGCATAAAAGATTTTGATTTGTACAATTTGACTGACAGCATCTGATTACTTGGGAAAAAAGAAAGTATATTGATTTTCCAAATCTGTGAATATTGAGAAATAAAAACAAGAAAAGAAAAGATAATATACATATCTATAATATATATTATCTGTTTATAACCTGTTCAGCATAATTCGAAGGAAGATCATCTAAGATAGAATTGCTAAGTTCCATGGAGAGTTCATGGCAGCGAAAGTTGTTGTTGACCTAAAATGACAAAAATATGAAAATCCCAATAAAACTTCCAGTAAAAATTCACATTGATCGAACAATAAAGAAAAATGCAAGTTCAAATTACCATAGCGCATAAATGTTCTAAACCTTCGTCTGTGGCAGGTTCTTCAATCCTTTGCCTCTGCGCTTCTTGAAAATCAATCATTACCTGTAATTGTAAACTGTTTAAGGCTGTTTTTTTATGAAGGTAAATTCTATTAAAAAATGGAAACAGAACTCAGCAATTCCTAGCTCTTCCAGTCCATAGATGCCAAGATAGATGGCTTTTGTGATATCTCCATTACGAACATTAGTAGAGCGGATGGGATTGTGGAGTTTCCAATTTTCCATATATTGATATATAGTATCCTAACTCCTAAGATTTCATTGATTGTCAGTTAGACCTAGACCTAAGGAACTTATAGTTAAAGAAAAGGTGGCTGGTTGTTTCTCTCTCCTTATTGCAAAGTAGGCAAGTAGTGTGGGTGTTGCTTTCAAAAAAAAAGTAGTATGGGTGTTGATGCCTCATTCCTGAAGCTTGGCAATGGTGGTAAGAAATAAATCCTCACTTAGGACCATATACCATTAGTTAGTGGCTGTCCCCTCTGGATTTTTTGGGAAGATTAAGGGACTTAATTATAATTTTAGAAATTATCAAGGTGATTTGAAAAAAACCCATTAATCGAGGACTATTTATATTTTGGGTGTGTCTGCTATTCTCGACATATATGGGATGACTGTGTGGGAAAAATGGGAAACATGATTTCAGAAAATAATCACCTCTTTCTAGGAATTTTTCAAGCCATTAAAACCAGCCCTGCAAAAAAATGCTGGTTGGGAAGTGGGCGCTACATTGGTTCATGTTCTATTTGCAGCTTGGTATATTTGAAAAGAAAGATGTAACAAAAATTCAGAATACACGAAGGGAGGAACATTCATTGGTCCATTATCAGGCACGAGATTTAAAATTATACTAGAGTTATTTTCAACGCTAGCAAATTCAAGGCAAAGAAGAGCTCTAGGGAAGCTTTGACACTTATTCATTGGCAAGATAACCCCAGCTTGCGCTAAAAAGTAAAAATAGTAGTAATATACTAATATGTACAATACAGTCTTATCATAGAAGTATAGTTATATAGTAGTGATCTAATGTATCTAATTATTATATTTAATGGGAAAAAATAGAAAAAATTACCGTTGGCAAAAAAAATTAAAATTCTTTTCAAGGTTTTTATGCACCCATGAGGACGTGGGTGGAGTGAAGTAGGAGATTGTAAGTGAAGTGAGACGTAGTGGAGGGAAGAAGTGAATTCGATCCCTCTCCCACTGTAATAGGCAGTAATATATATACAATGTTGAGTAACTGATTTTGTTACCCATTTTACCACCTATTATAATGGAATTATGTCTAATTAGAGGATCGGATCTTCTCTCAGATCTCACCTGGATCTACTAAGACCACATGGTCCTAGTGGAGCGTATGAAATATGATGCTGCATTCATGCGGCTGCATCAAAAACCTTGATTCTTTACCTTCTGTATTTAAAAAATAACTATGCAATGATAATATAATTCATGGGTAAAGAGCAAGGTTTAAAAATCGGCTAACTGGTGACGGATTCTAGCCAACCGGTAGGGATGTTTACATAATTTTCTTACAAATACATGTGATAAATCCCTATTTTATATATGCATATAACATACACACGGATCAAAAGAGAAAGAATATAAGGGTTGCGAAGGCTAGGATTTCCAAAATCTAAATAAAAAGAAAGGATTTTTTACCCCTTTCATTTAATTGTTAAAGAGGGTATTCCTAACGGATCAGGCCTAAATATCCAAATAATCAGTTTTAAAACCTTGGTAAATAAGACAATTTTCTTATAATGGAGGAATAATTTTATATGATTAAAATTTGGTATTCAAATTTTAGAAAACCATAAAAAATAAATATAGTTAAATCTTTACTTATTAAGTAAGTTTTGGTATCTTAGGATATGTTGTTAAAAGTATACCCATATCATACCTGAGACTACCAATCACGGGAAAGAAGAAATCGTTTGGACAATGTTAGAAACTAATCCAGTCAATAGAGACGCTCTTAGCAAGATGGAGTGGGAAATGTCTTTCCTATGGAGGAAGAATACAACTAGTTAATTGGATAATAGCTGGGAAGTATACCTATTGGGAAATGAGCACAAGGCATGGCTATCCCAGATTTTGTTGCTAATAAGGTGAGAAGGTTAGCCTATAAATTTATATGGGGTGGAAGGAAAGGGATCCCATGGTCTCAAATGGTCCTTCCCAAGCCAGAAGGGGGGGTCTAAGGGCAAGAAACCTTCCTATTATCACTACTGCAACCAACATTAAAAGAGCCTCAAAGTACTGGGATAAGAGTGATTCTATTTTGGTAAAATAGATCCAGGATAGGTAAATCAATGGGAAGGCACTTTGATCCGGAATGTTACAAGAAGAGTTGTTGTCACCCTTTGGAGACTTCTATGATGGAAGTATGGGAGACCAACCTCATGAGGCAGCGTATCTAGTTACTTTATAACTAGACTACATAGCTAATAGGAGAGAGTCAACGAGGGCTTCTTGCTCATTTCTTTTTACTTTTATTTTGTATTTCTATTCTCTATTTTGTAATTTGGGCATTGCCCTTCTTTTTAATGAAATTTAATTACTTTAAAAAAAATTGGTCACACTAGATGCCAATAAAATGGCAAATAATAATTTGTGTTGATTAAAAAAAAACTGTCATATTTTCACTTACTTGTATACTGGAGAGTGCAATCCTGTAAAGCATGACTTCCTTGCTATTATCCTTTACAGTCTGCACATGCTCACCAAGAATTCTAAATAAATCTACAGCTGCTGGTGTGTATAACTTTCCATCTTCTGTAGTTTTTGGATTACGCATTTTATCATCCTCTAGAATATTTGTGTACCACACCTACAATACAATAAGAAACTTTAATTATATATTTATTCTATTATAGATTTTTTTAAGAAGAATAACTTTCATTAGAATATATCAATATAATGTGAACCTTGCCCAGTTTTACGATAAATAAAAACAAGTAGTGCTTTCAGTTTTACATCAATTTGAAGAATTGAGTAAAAACATCTAGGATTGATTTTCCTAAGCATGCATTATGTTCCAAGCTGAATGCCTCTTTGCTGAGGTGAACATCCCTGATTGCCTCTTTGCTGATCTCGTCAAGAGGCTTGGACAACTGGAGCTTCAGCCTTCTGTTCCTCTCTTTCCAGATGTGCCATGTGGAAACCCCCAATAGCCTCCAATAGTTAATGTGTTTGGAGAACAGCTGAATCAACTTTCAGAATAGCCCTTCAGTAGCAGTAAGGGCAGGAGAGTTTACCTTATTCCAGAGAGCATGCCCAGTAGCTGTAGACATATCAATGATGACCATCTTGGAGTAGGGGCAGTTGAAAAATAAGTGTCCAACAGTCTCTTCTTGTTCCACACACAGAAAACACAAATCAGGAGCCTGCAGTCCCCACTGCTTGAATGTTCTAAAGGAAGGTGAAAAGCCCCACCTCAATCTTCATAGGAAGATAGAGAATTTGGTTGGCTTCCTTGACCAGATAGATCCCATCAGCTAGTGCATCATACTGGCCTGGTGAGAAGATGTTTGTCAAGAAGACTTTCATGAGATTGTTACTGTCCTGAGAGAAAAGTTTCCATCACAATTCACAGTCATTCATCACCCCTGCATCATCCCTGTTCACAACTTCACATAGAGGAGTCTTTGGTTGGGGCAGATTCAATGTTTAGGAAGGAGTTGCCTCTGATGTACCCCTTCCTAACCCAAGAGGAGAGTATGGATTTTCATACTGTCCAATACCATCCAACTCAAATAAATCTAAAAACCAACTACTTGTCTTTACTCAAAATGCTAAAGGGTAGTTGTACGGCGGTTGGGTCGTACTAGTCAGAGTTTACACTCCGGTGAGCAATTAATAAGAAAATAAGTTTGGTTAGAGACCTTCCTATTATCACCACTGCAACCAATATTAAAAGAGCTTCAAATTACTGGGATAAGAGCGATTCTATTCTGGTAAAATGGATCCAAGATAGGTATATTAAAGGAAAGGCGTTTAATGATATACAAATCAGACCTACTGTGGATTCGCATTTTTGGAAAGCTTTTGTTTCAGAAAGAAACCTAGTGGATAAATGTTTGGATTGTAGAGCGAATAGTACGATTATGTGGAGATCTGGTAGTCCGATAAATAAATTGGGGGGAATAGTGGAAAGTATTAGAGATAGAAAGCATAAAGACATGTTAGCTGAGGGAATTTGGTCGAAGATGCCGACAAAATTCTCTATTCTCTTGTGGAGGGTGAAATGGGATCATCTAAACACGTTCAGGAAATTAAGAAATTGGAGAGTACAAGTACCTCCTGCTTGCTTATTGTGTAATCTGGAAGATGAAACTAGGAGTCATCTTTTCTTTAACTGTTCTTATTCCAGATCTCTCTTAATTTCGTTGGCGGAACAGCTGGATTTCGCTTTCTGGAAAATAATGAATATTCCAGTTCCTACCCAATCAAGTCCAGATATTAGATTGGGGGATCTGACGGAAGCAGCACAAAAGATTACGCGCGCCATTCCCCCCCTTGGGGGTTAATATGGAATGCTATTGGGTGCTTGTCGTGGCATATATGGACGGAAAGAAATAAAAGGTATAGGCAGCACATTAGTAGACCTCCTGAGGTAGTCCTTAAGGAGGTCATTAAAGACATCAGTCTCTCCTTTGATTCAGTGTATTACAAGAAGAGCTGTTGTCACCCTTT
>LFYR01001213.1:988372-999721 GCA_001185155.1 Zostera marina | reverse complement strand
AGCAGAAAAGAGCAAGTAATTAAAGAAAATTTCTTCTCAACTTCCTCTGTTAAAGACATATTTATAGACTTAACTTACCCCACTTAACTTGTCTCAGAGGTTTTGAAAGAGAAGATGTGGTTGGAGGGCTTGTTAGCAGAAAAGACCCTCCACTCTCATCACTCATCTCTGATCCTAGCTCCATACTAAGGATTGTGGGTGGTTCTCTTGCCCTTCTCCAGTAAGAAAACTCACTATTTTTCAGTTGATTACTTATAAACCTTAACAATTTTACAATTGGGGCATGCATGTTATCTTAGGTGGTCAGAAGGGATTGCCACTCTGTTGATAGTTGAGTCTTGAGATCCTCCACTTTTCTACATGGCTATTAAAGGTGGTGTCCATTCTCAAACAAAAAGAAAGGCTCCAACACTCAATGAATGAATGGACCACTCAGATCTCGAGTAACACCCTTGATTCATCAGAAAAAGAAAAGGCTCCAATGCTCGACCAATTCAAAGCTGGAAGGGCTTCAATCGCTATAGAAAGGATTCTCAAGGAATGAATGGAGACCACTCAGGTCTCGACTAACACCCTTGATTCATCAGAAAGAGGAAAGGCTCCAACGCTCAACCAATTTAAAGTTGGAAGGGCTTCAATCGCTATCAAGGCATGATGCCTTCTTCCTCCAACTTATCAAATCACCATAGAGAATCTCTGGTGAGTAAGCTAGGCGGTTCACTTAGGGGGAAAGCATTTTTCCTACAATCAATGTTATTTAGGGCTTAACGGGAATAAAAGAGAATGTTCTGAATCGGGTAGTGATTGAGAACAATTTCCAGATTGATTACTCCTGGAATCCACCAGAATAATCAATTTCAATACATGGTATTTCCAATCCAGGAAATAACCGATGAAACGGTAATATTAATTCACGAAATAAAGGTAGAAGAAAAGAGAAAACGAGAGTTGGAGATCACCTTTTATTTTTTAGGTTAAATCTCAACTGCCCTCCTAAATTCCAGTCCACTCCCATTTATACTCTCAGGATTTATGAGTGGAAATTTCACCCTGAGAGTCCAAGCTTATTAATGGGCTTGGTCCAGGGCTTGATTAGAATCGAGCCCATTACTCATATAATGATGCTGGTCTGCATCACGATGTCTACTATTATAGGATATGTATAATTCACACTTGTCAAGTTGTTATATCAAAAGAGCATAAAAAGAACCTTGGTGGTTGCTTGAACCCTTTCAACATATGCATTCATAAGAGGATCCATTGCTCCACTTTCTGAACAAACGTGAGCCAATGATTCGTCAACACCAAGACCAACCAAATTGTCTTGATATTCAACAGCCCAAGCAGTAACCTAAAAGAAAACATAAATAAATCAAAATCATAATCAATACCCATAGTGATATCATATACTAATATATTAGATAGTTAACCCACCTTTAAAATTTCTATGTTTGTCAAAGAATTTGAATCGCTGAGCAATCTAAGCATCTGAATAAATCGTTCAGTGTATAAATTGACCATGAGTTGAAAAATTTCATATCTGTAGGCAGGTGAAAATAAAGTAATAAACAACAATGAAGTAAGGAAACATCAATATCAATATATTAAAAGGCAAAGACAACTTATATATCAAGAAAAAATCTCATTCAAAAAATTTAACTATAAAAGGAACATCAAAAGGTCGAAGAAAAATTCATCAAGAATATAAGTTCCAGACAACAAAACTAAAGAAATAGAGGGGATCCATAATGAAAACAAGTCTGTTTCTAATTTTTCAAATTTAATTTAAACATGTAATTGGGTAATGGAACCAGTGATAACAAAGCTATGCTGATCACAATATCTCAGGTGGAAAAGGGAGCTAAGCCGTTTAGGCTATTTAACTCTTGGCTGGAGGATCCCTCATATGTAGAGATAGTTAAGACTGGCCTAGCAAAGCAAATACATGGAACTGGATTGTATAAGTTGCAGCAAAAGCTTAAGGAAGTTAAAGTACTTTCTAAGCAACGGGCAGCAGAAAAAGGGAATTCAGCGAGGAGGGTGGCTCAAGCAAGGATTGATCTGAATAACTCAGTTGAAGCCTTGGAAAAGGATCCCTTTCTATCCTGCTCCAAGATGAGAGTACAAAAATAAGAGGAAGATTGAAGGAGCTTATGGCAAAAGAGGAGGCAGATCTGAAGCAAAGGAGTTTCTTGGTTAAAACTAGGAGAGAGAAAAAACAAATTCTTTAGCATCGCCACAAAGCTTAGGAGATCTAAAAATTCAACCTCTAAAATTCTCAATACAGATGGAAATCAAACCACCTCTAGGGTTCTGTTAGAAGAAAACAGTGTCTAAGAAGGTGAGAAGGTTAGCCTATAGATTTATATGGGACGAAAGGAAAGGGATCCCGTGAGCCCAAATGGTCCTTCCCAAGGCGGAAGGGGGTCTAGGGGTTAGAGACCTATTTATTATCACCACTGCAACCAATATTAAAAGAGCTTCAAAGTACTGAGATAAGAGTGATTCTATTTTGGTAAAATGGATCCAAGATAGGTATATTAAAGGAAAAGCGCTTAATGATATACAAATCAGGCCTACTGTGGATTCACATTTCTGGAAAGCTTTTATCTCATAAAAGAACTTAGTGGATAAATGTTTGGATTGTAGGGCCAATAGTATGGAGATATGATACTCCGATAAGCAAGTTGGGGGGAATGGTGGAAAGTATTAGAGATAGAAAGCATAAAGACATGTTAGCTGAGGGAATTTGGTCGAAGATGCCGACAAAATTCTCTATTCTCTTGTGGAAGGTAAAATGGGATCACCTAAACACGTTCAGAAAGTTAAGAAGTTGGAGAATACAAGTACCTCCTGCTTGATTGCTATGCAATCTGAAAGATGAAACTATGAGTCATCTTTTCTTTAACTGTTCTTATTCCAGATCTCTCTTAATTTCGTTGGTGGAGCATCTGAATCTCGCCTTCTGGAAAATAATGAATATTCCAGTTCCCACCCAATCCAGTCCAGATATTAGATTGGGGATCTGACGGAGGTTGCGCAAAAAATTACGCACCACTCTCCCCCTTGGGAGCTACTATGGAATGCTATTGGGTGCTTGTCGTGGCATATATAGACAGAAAGAAACAAAAGATAAAGACAGCACGTTAGAAGGCCTCCTAAGGTAGTCCTTAAGGAGGTCATTAAAGACATCAGTCTCTCCTTTAATTCGGAGTATTACAAGAAGAGTTGTTGTCACTCTTTGGAGACATCTATGATAGAAGTAAGCTTGTAAATGGTATACCGAAATCCGTATTCGAATCCGCATTCGAATTCGAATATGACTATCCAGATTCGGATTTTTGGATTCCGGATTCGGATACCTGAATTGAAATCCGGATTTTATTCGGTCGGATTCGGATATCCGGAAAATCCGCCGTTAAAATCTGAATTCGTTTAAGAATTTCGGATTCGGATATCCGGATAAATATATAATAAATTAATATTATTATAGAGAAAATATCAGGCACGGTACCGTGCCTCACCGGCCACCGAACGGTACCGTGCCTGGATGTCGTTGACATTTTATCGATCGTTCCTCGATGACCCTCCATGTTGTTCCCGACCGACGACCAATTTCATTGACTTAATGGCGCGCATCCACATGGCTAGGAGCAGCCTCGCCATAGAGGTATGGCTCCCCAGCATCTACCACCCCTAGAACCCAACTTGAAAATATCTACCACCCGCCGGTCACGGAACCCATCGCGGAACTGCAATCGCGAGGTCCTCAGACCTGCAATCGCTCCGCGGAACTCACGATTGCAGTTCCGCGGAACTCGATTGCAGATCCGCGTTCCGCGGAACTGCAAACGTGAGGTCTGTGGAACCGCGATTGCGGAATCTCCGCGATGGTGATTCGCAATCGGCGATCGGTGACACACGGACACATCGGACACCCGCAACGGACGGTCGAGCTTTGCGTAGGGATTGGACGGTCAGATGTGGTGTCCGTCACATATGCCTTACGGACATGTACCGTTCCAGAAGCGTTTCCTATTATTATATTTATATATTTATATTATAAATCATTAAACACTTAAAGTCTTAAACCAAATTACCTAAGTTATAATTATAAATCTTTATAACTTATTAACTTATAATTATTAAATTCTAAGCCTAACCCTAACCCTAAAGTTATCCGGATCCGGATTATCCGGATCCGGATTATCCGGATTCGGATTATCCGGATTTTATTCGGTCGGATTCGGCTACCTGCATATCCGATCCGAATCCGACCGATATACAGGCTTAGATGGAAGTATGGGAGACCAACCTTCTGAGACAGCGTATCTAGTTACTGTATAACTAGAATACATAGCTAATGGGAGAGTGTCAATGGCTTTTGTTCATTTCTTGTACTTTTGTTTTACTTCTATGCTCTTTTTCTTTGTAAATTGGGCACTGCCCTTATTTTTAAATAAAAAATGTAATTGCTTCAAAAAAAAATGTAATTGGGTAACGAGGTGGGTCTATACTCAAACTGATATGATCAGCTACTGGCCAAGGAAGCTGCAGAAGAGACCTTATTGTTTATTTAATTGTAATAAGGTTAGCAATTAGTTTTGGGGGATGATTCATAAAATCACCCTTAATAATAGTAGTTATAATATTATCCACCCATGTCCATGCACACCTTATATAACTATTATTAGTAGTTATAATATTATCCACCCATGTCCACGTACACCTTGTATAACTATTATTAATAAGCCATGCAACGTGCATGGGGTGGAGCTATTGTTAGTAAACCATGCATGTATAAAATAAGACAATTGGTCAATGGCCAATAGGTGAAGAATCAACTTATTTCCTTTTGTTTTGGTTTTCTTAATCTAGTTTAGTATAATTTCTTCTAGGATAGGGTTTATTACCTATCACAAACCTACAACCTTGAATAATTAACCGCTTACTTAAACTTACGCATGAGCGTATAGATACACTTTATTTGCACATCTTAAACTATGGTTCGTAGTTCATACAGAATGTGACCATGGTTCCAGATGCGTACGCATATGCATGTGTTAAATAAATTATACATGTATTAAATAAATTAGAGTATTAAATAAATTATAGGGTTATAATAAATATATGTATTATAATAATTTTTCTATCTAATATATTTTTAATTAAAAAATTTAATTGATTATTTTATTGTTAGGGATTGATATAGGGTGTTATAATTATTTAATTAATAATTTTATAGGGATTGCTATATAAAAAATTAATGAATTTCCCTTAATATGTAAATATTTACAAAAATGCCACTGCCGCAAAAGCTCAAATGCTCCATGTCTTGGCGCATCATGTAGAGAGGCACATCCTGAACCTTGAATGTGAAAACAAGGAGTGATGATATTACATTCTAGGATATGCATGGAATCATTGCAGACAGAGTACATTAGTTGTACCACATCGGTGCTTCAAGGATGGTGAACAAAATAATGGAGATATGAGAGCATTCCATTTCAGATCAGCTCCGTGAAAAGATATGGAGCCCTCAGCCTTTAACAAAATTCCTCCTAACGTGGATTTCTATTGGAAACTAAACTATTGTGAATTTTGTATTTGGCGGGGGTGATAGAGGATCTATGTGGTATCACTGTCGATCTTGGAAATCTCTAGAAATCACGTGTGTGAAAGTAGGGCTAAGGTTACTACTACACATATAGATCCTATGATTTATAATTAATTTAGCATTTTTTTTAAAGCAATTAAATTTCATTAAAATAAGGGCAATGCCCAAGTAAAAAAGACTGAAGTAAAAAGAGTATAGAAATAAAAAGAAAGAAGTAAAAAGAAATGAGCAAGAAGCCCATTGACTCTCTCCCATTAGCTATATAGTCTAGTTATATAGTAACTAGATACGCTAACTCAGAAGGTTGGTCTCCCATACTTAGATCATAGATGTCTCCAAAGGGTGACAACACCTCTTCCTGTAACACTCCAGATCAAAGGAGAGACTGATGTCTTTAATGACCTCTTTAAGGATTACCTCAGGAGGCCTACTAACGTGTTGTCTGTATCTTTTATTTCTTTCTGTCCATATATGCCACGACAGACACCCAATAGCATTCCATAGTAGCCCTCAAGGGGGAGAGTGGTGCGCAATTTTTTGCGCAGCCTTCGTCAAATCCTCCAATCTAATATTTGGAGTGGATTGGGTGGGAACTGGAATATTCATTATTTTCCAGAAGGCAAGATTCAGATGCTCAGTCATAATTTAGCATATTGTTAAATTCCTAATTATATAGAATGAAATTAGATAACTTAGCTATTTTGGATTTTTTGTATAAAAATTTCCCATACAAAATAAATAATTAAGATATGAAACATCTAACTATTAAGACAAACCTTGGAGGAAAACAAGGAGCAACATAATCATAAATATCACCCAGCTCTTCACCAATCTAAAAGAAAAAAGAAAGGTTCAATATTAACTGTTGAATATTAAATAATTAAATGATGAACGAAGGTTACATAAAGAAAAATAAACCCCTCTAAACGACAATACATTTAATTGAGAACATCAAAACATCATATGATGTTAAATTGTTAATTCAAAAAAATAAATTATTATTGAAAAAAAATAAAAGATTAATAAATATACAGCTGGAGAAAATGTTTCTGGTAGTATCACAAATAAAATGACACGGGAAAAAAAGAACATACCGCTCGAGCTTCCTCTAAAGCGGAGTTTAAATTCTCAAAGACAAGCTGCAAGAAAATGAAAGTTTAAGTCAGATTATCAAATCTTTGACAAAAAATATTTGAAAAAATGTACACAAAACTACCTTTGACAATAAATTGTCAAATCTTGTCTCGACAGATTTTGTCATATGCTCGTAGCATTGATCTTTGTAGCATTTCCCGTTGCCCTTAAGCTTATTTTGTGAAATGCTTATAGGATATGTGCCAGTTGTACTTTTTCTACTTAGAGAAAGAATTGAGTTGTGATAAGTTTTCGAGCAAAATTTAAACATGTAAAGATCTAAACCATAACAGAATTTATTGGTCATTGGGAATATAATTGACAACTCAACTAGCAATATAATAAGACATTCATCGGAAATTACTTTGTAGTTCTCCTTGGATTTGAAACCGAAGCAATGGAACCCCCTCCCTCAGCCTCAGCTGCTTCCTCAGCTAACTGTTGATCAAGTATTTCTTGCATTTCTATTAATCTGAGAAAAATGACAAAAATATAATTAGAAGAAAAAATGTAATAAATAAAAAAAAGGAGTGTATGATGCAGTGCCTAGTCATATTACATCTTATATTCAGAATTCTAGTAATATCACAGATATGAATGAGTTTAATGAAGATCTGGATGAACCCTTTGATTTAGTCCATAAATGGCTTACCAAGGTCATGCCATTTCTACTTCTCTTCAAGAGAACATGACTCACATCATATGGGTTGTCCATTACCAATGATGTGAGTATAGAACTATAGATATAATGGACCCCTTAGGAGGATCAGCATTGTTTATTGTGAATCTGAACTCTGAAGGTATTATTCTCTTCTACTACTTTACTCTTTTCCACTCTTTTCACTTGCATACTTTTTGGTGGATTCCAAGATCCTCATCTCTAATCCCCTAAGATGAAGATCTTCACTCTTCTTCTTCTCTGTTTATTGGTTCCCAGAGTTTGTTTCTACATCAGAAAGGTCTAGGTAAATTATGGGAAGGGCCTTGGTTGGGAAGTTTCGAATCTGGTTTTCTGCACAGACAAGAATAGTTTTGCTTCTTAGTTCTTTCCATCTCCAACTTAAGTACTTATCCTACTAATGCATTAGCCTATTGTAGTAAGACATGATTAAACAAAAGTATTTTAATTTTGTACGTATTATATGGTATTGGCAATTACTGTTAACTTGTTTATGTAATTGAATCTATAATCCATATAAAGTGCGAGCCAATAAAATTTAGTATTTAACCAAATCACATATAAATTTTCCATTTGTGTATCATTATCTTTGTTGCAGTGTGCAACTCTATTTGCAGCTATTGTTTATGGTTTCTCAGCTCAAGTATAGAAGATAGAAGTATAGTTCCACATGCACCTACAGTCAGATGAGCAAACTGAGGGAGTCAATCAAACACTGGGGAACCTTCTAAAGGCATTAGTTGGAAAGAATCCAAAACAATGGGATCTACGTTTACTTCAAGCTGAATTTTCCTACAATAATATGCCTAACAGATCCACGGGATGTGCCCCATTTTTGGCTGTTTATGGCTAAATGCTAAAAAATGTGATGGATATAGCTACTCACCCTTCAAATTTCACAGAAATTAAAGACATTATCAGAAAAAGCACAGAAATTCATGAAAAACTCCACACATCAATTACTGAATCAAATGCTAAATACAAGTCAATTGCTGATATAAAAAAGGGCAAAAGTATTTCAGGTAAGAGAATTTGCAATGGTGCACCTGAGTAAAGACAGATACCCTGTGAGAACTTATTCTAAGCTAAGTGACAAAAAAATTGGCCCTTGTGAAATTCTGAGGAAGATCGATGAAAACGCATATGTTGTGGACCTGCCTGAGAACTTCAATATTTCCTCAACATTCAACATTACTGATCTAAGGAAATATTACCCACCAGAAGATGAAGAATATCAGTTGAGGATAATTATTCCTAATGGAGGACCGTCTGATATAATAAATCATAAGGATGACCAAGTAAATCTTGGACTCAAGTCAACCCGGACCCAAGATCAGTCCTCTTAATTAATTAAAGGACTCACATCGTGCAAATCTACTCATGCATGATGTGAGTATAAATGGGTGAGTGGAAGCTAGGAAGGACATATTATCTTTTACTATGATAAACTGATAACCATCCCAGTATTACCTATCCTCCTTGATTTCTGAATTCTTTTTATGTTCTTGCTTAATTCGATAGATTGAGGATTCCAATCTCCTTTTCCCCTTAATTTTCTTCTGATTTTGCCACTCAAGACTGTAAACTCAACCTCTGATCCTCCTTTAATACGAGTTAGAGCATTTATCTGAAGTTGTCGTACGTGACTACATTAAGAATTAAAACAAGAGTTTCTATGCAACCTGGAAGATGAAACTAGGAGTCATCTTTTCTTTAACTGTTCTTATTCCAGGTCTCTCTTAATTCCGTTGGCAGAACATCTGAATCTCGCCTTCTGGAAAATAATGAATATTCCAGTTCCTACCCAATCCAGTCCAAATATTAGATTAAGGGATCTGACGGAGGCTGCGCAAAAAATTACTCACCACTCTCCCCCTTGGGGGCTGCTATGGAATGCTATTGCGTGCTTGTCGTGGCATATATGGACGGAAAGAAATAAAAGGTATAGACAGCACGTGAGTAGGCCTCCTGAGGTAGTCCTTAAGGAGGTCATTAAAGACATCAGTCTCTCTTTTGATTCAGTGTATTACAAGAAGAGTTGTCGTCACCCTTTGGAGACATCTATGATGGAAGTATAGGAGACCAACCTCCTGACACAGCGTATCTAGTTATTATATAACTAGACTACATAGCTAATGGGAGAGTGTCAACGAGCTTCTTGCTCATTTCTTTTAATTCTGTTTCTATTTCTATACTCTATTTTTTGTAAACTGGGCATTAGCCTTATTTTTTTAATAAAATTTAATTGCTTCAAAAAAAAAAAGAATTAAAACAATGGGTTCTTTTTATTTTAATTAAGGTAGATGAGCTGAATACGAATCAAAATCGATGGTCAAGATATATCAAAAATCTTACATACCTCAAAGCACGGACCAATGTTTGTGGGCTACAAAAGAAAAAGAAAAAATGATTACAAACTAAGAAAAAATAGTTAAAAGTATTAAAGTTTTTTCATTACTGTTCAAAAAACCAAAATAATTAGATCAAATTGAAGAAGAAAATGTTATAACAGTTATAACATATTTTTCTTCTGTATATTTAGCAGAAGTCAGATGATGAAACCTTTCTTTAGCAAGATAAAAGAAGTTCTCAATGTGCCTCCATAAAGTGGTTTCAAATGTCTCCCATGTTCGATCTATGTCCTCAAAATATTCCCTACAAGAAAATAAAAATCATGAAGATTATAGTGGTGGGAAAAAAATATAAGAATAACTGAATAAGATCCATCTATATACAGGAGTTTGGTTGGTTGTCTACAATACTTCAACTTGACCAGACTGGACATTTCTTATGTTTTGACCAAATTGCACAATTCATGAAAAATCTTAGGACTGCTCATCTTATTGCAGCTAAAAGGATTATAAGATATCTAAAGGGAACAATAAATCAGTCACTTTATTTTAAGAAGTCTACAAAATCAAAACTTTTAACTTATTGTGATGCAGACTGGGATGGCAATCCTGATGATAAGATCTCAGTAACAGGCGCTTACATCTTTTATGGCACAAACTCAGTCTCTTGGATTGCAAAGAAAACTGTAGTGTCAAGATCATCCACAGAAACAAACTATAGGAGAAGATCAATGTCTGCTAGTTCCTCTAAGTACCTATTGAGAGGCGCTTACATCTTTTATGGCACAAACTCAGTCTCTTGGATTGCAAAGAAACAAACTGTAGTGTCAAGATCATCCACAGAAACAAACTATAGGAGAAGATCAATGTCTTCTAGTTCCTCTAAGTACCTATTGAGAGGGGGTATTAATAAAGTAGTTAGTTCGCTTTACTAGCAATAAGGAATAACCACACTATCGTGGGTAATTAACACTAGCAGTAGTTTGCTACAATAAAGTAGATCTGGAATAAAGTGGTCATGTTTGGCCCACTAATAAAGTAAATCAAAATTTCCAATGCTTATATAAAGACTGAAATTCTTTCTTTTCGAGTTAGTGAATTCTTCTCTTCACAGTGAGAGCTCTCATTGTTCTCTCTAAGGTTACTCTCTACATCTCATTATATTCCCACAAGCTAATGACATTAAAAATAGAAACAAATAACTGAAATGTCATGAAAGAATCCTATATAGTAATATACATTACATTTTCTTCAAAATAAATAACATACCTCAGATCAAATCATAGTTTTAAAAGCACCGTTTAAGAGCACTTAAAGCGTGCTAAAGCTCCAAAGCTCTCTTGAAGATGCGCTTTTCCTAGAGCGGGTAAAGGTCCACCCCATTACCCAATTACACCAATTATTTAATAATATTTTCACCTAATATACTTTTTTCCTATTCTACCCCTCTATTCTAACTTAAATTAAAAACTCTTACCCCACTATCAGATTTTAGTTGGATTTAATTTTAGTCGTATGAATTAAATCTTTAATGTTTTTTTTTTTTTTTTTTTTTTTTTTTTTTTTTT
>LFYR01001213.1:649556-982382 GCA_001185155.1 Zostera marina | reverse complement strand
ATGGTGGACAGCCCAGCAAAGCTTTTTGGCAGCGAACGCGGTTTAAGCAGCTTCGACCTGACCAGATTTTTTTCCTCCAAAACAACCAAATGGAGTCTGGAGATGCAGGACTGGCAGAGTCAGCATTATTATGCGATTCCCATTCTGGTCCAAACGTATCTCTAATCAACTGAGCTTTATGCGGTTTAATTTTAGTTTCCAATATTGAAAATATATCTATGGCCTTAGACCTGACTAATTCCTTGATTTCATTATGTGATTCGAAGGAGTTAAACCCCCTAATGTTCCAAATCAAGAAAGCCATTATGAATTTTCAGGTAAGAGATCAACTGCCCTTCAGTGCAGCTTCTTCCGCACCTACTTTGGAGCTTAAATCCCCTCCATGGGCATAATATTTTTTCTTCCTACTCACATTACTTCGCAAGCCCTCTTGACCTGATACTTTGATCCAGTCTGGGTTCTCTACAGACCTTATCTCCGGAAGCCCCATCATCTGGACCGGAGTCACCTCAACCTTCCTTCTGGTATATTTCTTTATTACCTTCCTATGCCTCCCTAAAGCAGTGATCATATCCCCTGACTCTACTCTAGGAAGAGGGAACACCCCCCTCGAGACTGTTTTAGGCTCCGATGCCGACACTATTCCAAGTCTGGTACAAAGCAGGGGAGGAGAGAAAGAGGGGCAATTCGGCCTAAGTTGAATTGTTCTCGAGGTGTGCTCTTGTTCCAATCTTTAATGTTTTATTACATGTGATTTTATACTTTTATAAGGTATTTTTAATTTTCTATAGGTTTTTTATGTATTTATATAGATTTTATATGTATTTTTACAGGATTTTATGTATTTCTGATTTTAAAGCGCACTTAAAGCTCCCAGAGCGAAAAAGCTCTTTCTAAAAAGTGGAAGCGCTTTTCGCTTTTTTGAACTATGGATCAAATACCCCCAACTCTAAACCCAAACACTTGAAAGGCGTGATTCAGTCATTTCAACCTTAAAATTTTGCAAGAAAGATAATATAGTGATTTTTTTTATTGCTCTTTCAATATGGTAACTATTAGCGTGAATATCATTTTATGATGACTAATTTTATGTGAGTCCATGACTTGCATTTTCAAAATGTTATTTAAACTAGAGACTGGAGACATGAACACTTTCTTAAATAGACAATGACCCTGTCCCAATATCTAAATCCTATTTTCCCAAAAAAAAACTGCAACATTCTTTTTACCCTTTCAAACAGACAACATAAGTATTTTTATTTTTTATGATACAACTCCTTTGGTTTAGAGCTTTATCCCAAACCAAAAACATATCATTTTAGAGGATGATTGAACACTAGAACCTAAGGGTGTGTACTGTGTATGGTGCAAAAATCTCCAATATAAAAGACAATGACAAAATATACTGCTGGATGTATAGATTTCAGTGTAAGTATCAAAATTAACACATCCATTTTTGAGGTGTGATGCACTAATGCTGTAATGCATATAAAAAATTAAAGCAATGTAAGATAATAAAACAAAGAAAAAATCATCTTATCTATTATTGTATTTCGAAAGAGACAATGTTTGTTGTAATTATAAATATAGAAGATATGAAAAAAAGATTCAACCTTAATCTTCCAACCTCTTCTTTATGTGATGCAGCAGCAGCTAATGCAAACCTTCTCTTACTGTCAAGTGCAGTTAACCTCTAACTCCATCATCAAGATAACAGACATCAGGAATTATAAACACATAATATATTGACAAATATAAATTAGAAATCAACAACTTGTAGGAAAAATCTTCTAAGGCTCGTGTAATGGCACCTCGTAAGTGTTAATCAATTCATTATCATCGGCTAATGAATCTCGTGCTGCAGATGATTCATCCGAAATGGATAACATTCCTTCTACGTCCTATAGGGTTTCTCAAAGTAAAATAGTCAACATTAGCAATAATACAGGTATAATAGGAAACATTTATATTCTTTTATAAAGATTAAAAACTGACCTTTATAGTTGTGTTCAAATTGTTTCTTGCATTGCTAAGGAGCTTTATTCTATCATGATTTTCAATAAGATTCTGGCATTCTTGGCATAATCTGGAGAGTCGGTAATGAACTCAAAATGTTTACAAATTATAATACTTATGGTATAGAATATAAATAATTATATTCTAAACCAAAAGCAGAAATATTGTAAAGAAGAAGAAACAACTAATGTAAACGACTAAACGGAACCTAAAAGAAAGCACAGCATTTGATTTTTTTTAAACAACATGAAGATAAACAAGAACAAACGCAAGAAATCTAGAATCCCTCTAGAAATTGAATGGAATAGATATGAGTTTATTTGACTAATGAAATTGGTCTCATCAATTTAAGTCACCCTGAAGATTTCGATATTTAAGTATTGAACAAATCTATATGTAAGCTTAGAAATCTCTTATATAATTACGATTTAATTTTTATATTTGCAAGTTTCAGCACTCCTCAAACGCACTCATATTATTTTTTTCAGTCTATTGTGTGCTTCATTTATTTACATGTTAGATTGTGCCACATTGATTGGGGGGAACCCTAGCCCTGATAGAGATACCATGCATCCAAGCTGATAAACAAGAACCAATACAAACTTGAGAGTCAAGCTAGAAATGGAGAGAAAGGGGTGAGTTTGTTACTTTGATTGACTATTAAAATTAGTCATGTCTCTATAAAAATCCAAGCACCTAGAAATTTAAATAGTGAACCAATCTCTAAACATAAATGTTGTTCATATCAATTTCCAAGGTGGAATTATATTTTCATAACTACGTACTTTTCTATGGACAGAAAATTGTCACGGAGGTGATTTATTGTCTTCTGTGATGATGCTAGTGCTTTCATGCCATCTTGAGCTTGCTCAACCTGAAAATTTCCAAAACAAATCGTCAACTATTTATAGCATAATTTAATGTGTCAGTTTTTTTAAAAGATGCAAATTGTTGTAAATCATGCATGATAACAAATTGTTCAAAATCTATTTTGCATTAAAAGCACTAAAGCATAAGGTGGGTATTAGTATTCCACATGTGCTATGAAATTGGGTTTAGGGATTGAAGGGTTAATTTGATAGAAAATTAATGATGTCAATTTTGATGAAAGTCTTGTGCTTTACAAAAAATACATGTTTTGTCAGACTTACATATATCGGTATTCAAATTACACAAAAATGCTTGTTGGAATTTTAAATACATCTCATTTCTTTTCTTTTCTTTTTTTTTGAGAAATTAAAACTTTCATTACTGAAAAAGAGGTTGGGCAAAGCCCAAGATTACAGAATAATATAGGGAAATGCAAGTACAGTAAATGTAAAAACATTGTCTATCTCTTATGCAGCTATGACCCTGACTAACTGGCCAAGGATTGAAGCCTCAAGAGGTTGGACTCCCATGAGCGTATAGCTTGTATTTCAATCTGTGAAAGATTGTGCTTTTTATAGAATGTAGGATCATATGCAATGCTCACATCTCATTTCATGAGAAGATACATTGGGAAAACTCTAGAAATGACTCTTATGGCTTGCTCTTATGAAATAAAAGTAAAATTGCCTACAAAAAAAATAATACAAGGTATAATTATTTTACCCATAACGAAGGGGAAATCAATAGGATTTAAAAAGATATTTGGGATTTTTGAATGATACTAGTAGCATTGTGAAAGTTTTTTTTATGAAATTCAAGATTCTCATTACCTGAATTAACAGAGGTAACAAAGAAAATAAAGGGAGATGGATTGTAACCCATCGACATTTCCTATAAGGTTAAGTTATCTAGTGTCCAAGTAACTAGACATTCTGCTTCATGAGGTTGGTCTCCTAGCTTTGTAGTGTAGATATCTCCAATGGATGACAACAACTCTTCTTATAATAATCTGGTCTAAAAGAGAGGCATATGTCCCTAGTTATCTCCTTTAATAACACTTCTGGTGGTCAATATATGTTGTGTGAGCTTGTTCCTTTCGGTCCAGATGTTCCAAGTCAGGAAGTCAGTAGCATTCCAAAGCAAGCCCCAAGATGCAGATTGATGCGTAAACTTTTAGCAAGCCTCTGTTAGTTCCCCAATCTTATGTCCAGACTAGACAGGGTGGGTAAAGGAATATTCTGGAGTTTTCATAATGAGTAGTCTAGTATCTCAGTTAGTGAAAACAAAATGGTTCTAGAATATGGGAAAATAAAGAACAAGTGGATGAGTGACTTCTTGTCTCATCATGGTGTTGCAGAGGAGGCATGTAGGTGAAATTTGGGTTCCCCAATCCCTTAGTCTCGCAAAGGTGTGTATTTGCTTCCATTTAATCCTCCATAGCAAGACAGAGTATTTGGTTAGCACATAGACCAAATATCTTATACTAGGGGTCTTTATGGCTCCTATCCCCGATTGCCTCTGAAATCCCTCCTAGGATATTCATGGCTGAGCTTGATCTCCATAGCACAGTATATCTGGTCCGGCAATCTAATGTGCCATTTATTATGGTCCTAGATGCTTTTTTTTTAAGCAATTAAATTTCATTAGTGCCAAGTTTACAAAAAATAGAGTATAGAAATGTCCTAAATGCTATCAGGTCTTTCCATAAATAGGAGTCGTATTAATGTTTTATTCGGATATCTGATAAGGGATTCTCTCTAATATATCTTTTTTGTATCCATTGCAAAAGTCTCCCTGAATTTTGGTTATTCAATGGTTGACCATTGCAGATAAGAAAAATTCACCGTGTCTCTAGTAAGTGACGGTAAAAATTGAAGACAGCAAAGCTGGTTGAATGCATATGGTATTTTCAGTAGGCACTTATCAATGAAACCATTGAAGAGCAACAGTCCAATCCCCTGTTGCGGATGTGATTTATTTCCTTTGTTCCTTTGGCAGCGCATGTTGACTCTTCTGTCTCAAGGTCTTGTATTGTCTCTCATGGTAATATCCCTGGCATCTGTATCTCACGACTTCTGCTGAACACAAGGTTTGAGTTGCGCCATAGCGCGTAGCGCCGGCTACCCGCGCTATGGGGATATAGCGTGCTATAGAACCTCCATAATGCCAAGTATATTTTTAAAATATTCTAGATATATACAATAATTAGTAATCAAGTTCAATCAATAATTTTAGAAATTTTAGAAATGAGGAGAAATGGGGAGAAATCTATATAAATACTAACCCTATTTGGGTATTTGGGCGGATCCTAACCCGGATCCGCCTAAAGGTCCACTTCCCATAGCGCGGGGAGATAGCGCCGTCTACCCGCGCTATGGGGTATATAGCACACTACTTAAACTATGGCTGAACATTTAGAGAATCAATCCTACAAAAGTGATGAAGGCGATGCTAGTGGATTAGAAGACATTCTGATCTCCAATTGATTCATTGTAATTAGTCTACAAATCTATCGTGTGAGAATGAAAATCCACAATGATAGTCCTAGCATATTTAGAGGACTAGGACCATGGTTCGATCTAGCATTTTATTAAGCTATATCAGAAAGTGTCTTCATATTTCTGCTGCATTGTTCAAGTTGTCGAAGCTTGCCAATTCATTCAATCCAAAAACAATCGGTCTAATACTGTACTCTTACTCAGATCTGATCGTAGGATTTGAACAACAATTCATCTAAAGACACGATAAGGGTAACCATCGTTAGTCGTCCAACCAAACCTGACTCATTTGGATCTCGTCGAAGGACTCAATACCTACACTCCTGAAGACAACTGACACCAAAGACCTGACCCATTGTCCATTGATATCCTATCATCCCTCCCAGATCGGAATTCATCATTAACAATTCCATATGGTTCCTCACTGGCTCACAACCTCTCGCCCGTCTAAAATTTTAAATTCTACCAAACAAAACACTTGTCTAGCAACAACAAAAATAGATTGATATCTCTATTATTTTTCATTGTCGTATTTGACTAATGCCATCAATCATCATGTTTAAAAGTATATTCTAGTGGGAAATGGACTAGTTTTACCAAATATAAATTATCTAATAAATAGAGATTGAAGTGGAAGCAATGATTAGTCCAATTGCGATATCAGTACTACGAATCTTTTATATGTGAATCATGCATGATCAATGACATTTGTCAATCAATATTCAAAGTTGGTACAGTAAATCACCTGTTCTCCAACCATTGTACTGAGTTGAGCATCATAGGCCTGGTGGAAAAATAAACAATTAGCATAAATTCACAAATCAGAAATGATATTGAAAAAGATAAAGTAGTTTTTTTTAAACAATTAAATTTCATTAAAAAGAAGGGCAATGCCCAAATTACAAAATCATAAAATTCTCCAAAGGGTGACAACTCTTCTTGTAATACTCCAAATCAAAAGAAAGATTGATGTCCTTAATGACCTCCTTAAGGACTACCTCAGGACAAACCTCCTTAAGGACTACCTCCTTAAAGCCTACTAACGTGTTGCTTGTATCTTTTATTTTTTTCTGTCCATATATGCCACGACAAACACCCAATAACATTCCATAGTAGTCCCCAAGGGGGAGAGTGATGTGTGAAATTTTGCGCTGCCTTCGTAAGATCGCCCAATCTGATATCTGGACTAGATTGGGTGGGAAAGATAAAGTCATTTTTATACTCTTGTGTTGCATCTTTTTTTTCTTTTTCGAGGCAAATAAAATTTTTCACTAAAATGATGAGAAGCAATGCCCGAATTACAAAGTTTGAAGAAAACAAAAAAGATTAAAAGAAAGAAGATAAGTTTATAAAACCACTGTAACCAATATTAAAAGAGCTTCAAAGTACTAGGATAGGAGTGACTCTATTCTGGTAAAATGGATCCAAGATAGGTATATTAAAGGAAAGGCGCTTAGTGATATACAAATTAGGCCTACTGTGGATTCGCATTTTTGGAAAGCTTTTGTTTCAGAAAGAAGCCTAGTGGATAAATGTTTGGATTGTAGAGCCAATAGTACGATTGTGTGGAGATCTGGTACTCCGATAAGTAAGTTGAGGGGAATAGTGGAAAGTATTAAAGATAGAAAGCATAAAGATATATTAGTTGAGGGAATTTGGTCGAAGATGCCGACAAAATTCTCTATTCTCTTGTGGGGGGTGAAATGGGATCACCTAAACACGTTCAAGAAGTTGAGGAGTTGGAGAGTGCAAGTGCTTCCTGTTTGCTTGTTATGCAATCTGAAAGATGAAACTAGGAGTCATCTTTTTTCAACTGTTTTTATTCCAGATCTCTCTTAATTCCGTTGGCGGACCACCTGAATTTCGCTTTCTGGAAAATAATGAATATTCCAGTTCCCACCCAATCCAGTCCAGATATTAAATTGGGGGATCTGACGGAGGCAGCACAGAAGATTACGGGTCACTCTCCCCCTTGGGGGCTAATATGGAATGTTATTGGGTGCTTGTCGTGGCATATATGGACGGAAATAAATAAAAGATATAGACAGCACATTAGTAGGTCTCCTGAGGTCATAGTTTTAAATAACAAAAAGCGCTCCCAATTTCCAGGGAGCGCTTTTTTAGCTTCGAGCGCTTTAGCGCGTTTAAAGCTAAAAAAACGATAGTGGCAATTTTGTAAATATATACAATTTTAAAAAAAAATCCATATATACCCCTGTATATAATTTTTTATATACAAAATTCTTATTCTCTTTACTTGTAAGTTACAGCCCCTGTATGGCTGTATACAGGCTATAATTTTTATATACCCCTGTATATAATTTACAGGCTGTAAGTTACAGCCTGTAACCCATGAGATTCTTATTCTCTCTTGTACAGGCTGTAACCCTTGTAAGCATGTAACCCCTGTAACTGTATATCTTTACTTGTACGTACGTGTAAAGAATAAAGATGTATGTTGCTGTCCTGCTGCGGTTCTCCACTTCAATTACTACTATTATTCTCTCCCCCCTCTTCTCTCTCTCTATCCATCCATCTAACTTCAGTTCTCCATCTCCAGATCTTTGAATCTTTTCACGACCACGACCACCACCGAATTGGGTCTGTCACTGCCTCTTGAGATGTTGAAGTCTGTTGGGTTTCTATGACAGATGGGGAAGATAGACGATGGTGGAGGTTTCTACGACAAATTTCTTTGAATCTAGAGATTTCAGTGGCTAATTACGTCATGACCCGACCCGACCCACTTACCCACCTAAAAAAAGCTATTTAGAAAGCGCTCCCCCAGGAGTGCTTTTCCGCTTTAAGCTATTAAAGCGACGCTTAAAGCGTCGCTTTAAAAACTATGCCTGAGGTAGTCCTTAAGGAGGTCATTAAAAACATCAGTCTCTCCTTTGATTCAGTGTATTACAAGAAGAGTTGTTGTCACCCTTTGGAGACATCTATGATAAAAGTATAGGAGACCAACCTCCTGAGACAACGTATCTAGTTACTATATAACTAGACTACATAGCTAATGGGAGAGAGTCAATGAGCTTTTTACTCATTTCTTTTTACTTCTATTTCTATACTCTATTTTTTGTAAACTTGGCATTAGCCTTATTCTAATAAAATTTAATTGTTTCAAAAAAAAAGTTTATAAAACCATCGACACTTTCCAATTGTCTATGCTAACTAGTGACAATCAACTAAATAGACTGCCTTAGGATGTTGGTCTCCCACATATAAAGTGTAGTGTCCTTCAAAGGGTAACGATAACTTTTCCTATGGCACAATGGCCTGAAAGAGAGGTTGATGTCCCTAATAACTTCTCTAAGCAAAACATTTGGGGATCGCAGTGTGTGTTGTTTTAATCTCCTATTTCTTTTAAACCATATGTGCCATGATAGGGCTCCTGTGTTGCATCTTAATTTATCAAACCATATGAGTATATGGCAGTATGTATTTAAATTAAAACTTTACACTTCACCCAAAAAAACTAGTATGTAGGATGAGTCATTCTCATTACAAACCATCAAAGGATGGGAGGCACCCAGACTGCAAAACAGACAGGTTCTGTAAATACTTCAACAAAAATAAAAAAGAGACAGATTCCAAAACAGAGAAAGATGACGTGTATCCAATGAGCCATCTGGCTAAGTAGGACAATCTAGCTAAACATTTCTCATTCCATCCAGAATAGTTTTATAATCACTAATGTTATCTCAAAAGGTAACCTGAGTCTGTTTGAGAATCTCCACCTTCTTATCGCAAGTTTGGATCGAGCACAACTAAGTGCCTAAAGGAGATTAGAAGAGATCCAATCTAGATGTAATATGATATCATTCTACAAGGATTTAGGCATGAAAACAGAATGGTCATTTTTTGTCAGTTATCAAACAAACATTTACAAATTGTTAATCTCAAATGAGTTGAGTTGTTAAAAAATGAGTTATAAGTGTTCTAGTTTAAATATATCTAGACATTGTGAAAAACATAAACAACAAAGAAAATGAAGTATCTTCCTTGTTTTATTTTGCATAAATCACACGCAGATCTTTAAGTGAACTAATCCATCACACATTAAAAAATATCAACAATAGAAACATAATTCCCTTGACTAATATCGTAGATTTATCAGAAAAATTAATGTACCCATACTGTTTGGACCAAATAGTAAATAGCCCACCTGTTGACGAGAGTGATAGTCTGATTTTATGGAAGCAATGGACTCTAGATGTTCCGGGAGGGAGAGAATCTTGGCCACTTCACGAACAGCGATCTCCTTGGCCTCGATCCCCAGATCTTCCATCTCTCTCAGTCCCCGATGTCTACTATCCTCTTTATCTCCTTTTCAGAATAGTCGGAACCCCACTCCAGCGTCTGGTTCAGAACACACCTTGATGCCAAGGAGGCGACAATTTTCAAGGAATCAACCACAACTCCACAACCACCAAAGCAATTGACCGGAGAGTTTGACAATTACCAACCAGACAGAAGACTAACCAGAATTCAGAAAACTAGTTTGACAAACTCGATTAATTTATCGGGTCGGGTCGATCTTCTGCTACTTTCAGTCCGCTCATGCCTCTTGGATATAAACTATAGAATATAGCTTAGATTATGATGAGATAAATATATTTAAGGTTGTAAATGAGTCGAGTCTGGGACGGCTGAGCTGGACCCAGACTTGGACCTATAAACTTGGCTCGGGCCCAGTCAAGTTTGGCTAATCTGAACCCAGACCCTATCATTCAGATCTAAACCCTTTGACGAATCCGAAATTGATTTCAGCCCTGGGTCTGAAAGTCGTTGACAGCCTTAAATATATTATTACATTGTAAAGTATAATGAAAATAGGAAATAATTCATCTTGTATTCTTGTAAATTTTTAAACCTCAAGATTTGAGATTGTTTAAATTATTTTTTATCACACATTGTGAATAGGGGTGAGATTCCCCATACCCGGTACCCGGCCCGTACCAGACAGGCGGGTACGGGGATGATTTTTCTACCTGAAGCAAAAAAATCTCCGTCCCAGGTCATTTTCGGGTATGGGGATGGAGATTGAAATCCCCGTACCAGGAGAAAATTGCATATAGACCATATAAAAAATTTATATTGTATAATTTATATAAATAACCTTATACAATATATTAAATAGATAAATTTATATCTAAAATTGTAAAATTAAATTTATATCTTAAATTTCTAATTAAAAACTTAACAGTTAAATCTAATCAAATTAATCTCGTCAGTCATTTTTATTCTTTTAACCTTGTTCCACCACCGAGCGCCGACATCTTGTTCCACCGCTGTCCTAAGGTAATTTGTCGCATGTCAGAATTTTTTTAAAATGAAATAACTAAGGTATTACTGTATTAGCCGTTTGTTCCACCGCTTGTTTAAAAAAAATAACTAAGGTAAAAAAAAAGACATTTTTGTTCCACCGCTTGTTCCACCGCTTGTTCCACCGTACTTTATTCTTAATTTTTTATGATCTTTTTTATTAAATATTAATTAATAAAATGATAGACGGTTGATATTTTTTACTGTCTTACTTAGGGTGAGGTTAAAAAAATAAAGTTTAAATTACTGTTTAAAATAAATTAAAAATTAAAAAAAAAAATATTTCGACCGGGACGATTTTTGGGACCGGGGATTTTCCCGTCAAAATGACCGGGTACAGGGACGAGAAACGCGATCCCCGCTCACCCCTAATTGTGTTTATATCTTCTAGTGTGGTCCAAGAATAATATCAGTAGATCCGATCCAGTACGAGAGTTCAGAAACGGTCCGAGACCTTATAAGGCTCGATTCAGACCCGACAAGAAGGCCTAAGAACGTCCACTATGATGACCTAGGAACATCGAGGTCCGACACCCGGAGGTAATCGAGGTCTTATTAATACAGTATGTCTCAATGTAAGAGACACGTTACCTTATCTATACAGTGTAGATTACAGAGTGAGAAAGAATCAGGAATAGAAAGAAAAAAAATCTCAACCCGATCATATAGGCCTACACCGGCCATATCACATTGATATTTTAAATTATAAAATAAGTTCTATTATTTTTTGGTTCTTGTTCATCATATATTTAACTGAAATAATACTGGATAAACTTCATGTTTCTTTAAGGGATGGAACCTCTTCTGAACCAATGACTTCATCTTCATCCAGGATCGAACCAAGATCTTATGTTGTCTCGCTCTTTTAGTTGTGTGTTCGTCCCACCATACAAATGTCGTTCCCTTTAATTTCACCTCCACGCAATCGAAGAATCATTCAATCATCAAGATCCAATCAAGTGTTTCTTCGATATATGCACATCTAACCATCGAAGGTTGGTGTAACGTGGCCGGTAGAGCTGATGTTGACTTGGAGCAGCTATGGAAACAACCGGAAGTGGGTACCAATGGCGAGCTAGACAGGGAGATAAACATGGAGATCGATGCCAGACCAGATGCCTCGTCGGTCAGGATGCAAGACAACCACCACCCAGCAATCAGATTACGTTTATGAAAATTAGTTAGTCGTGCTCTGTTATTTTATGTTTGTATGCACTTTATTTTACAGCAGTTTTTATTATAAATGAAGGAATTCTCGACAGAGAGGATATTGATTATTCAACAAATTAAATCTCTCCTTATTCCTCTCCTGCGGGACTCTTCTCTACTTCTTCTCGTCTGCCATCTTCCGTCCAGGTTCTCCGCTCCGTCAACACCGTTACATTGGTGCTTTCAATCTCCTTCTGCAATATCTCCGAGTGCACAGTTGGAAACGACTCAAAATATTTAGCTCTTTAAAGTCGTGATCTGTGACACGATTATCAACAGATCCCATTAAGGAAGGTATCATTCTTATCAAATTTCATTTCGTTCTTAATTTGACCTTAGAACGTTTGTAGATAGCAACGGGCAGTGGAGCGTCGGAAGATCTGGAGAAAACAGTAACAAAAATAATGGATGAACAGATTGCGCGGATTTCGGACATCACTCGACGGTAAGACAAAGCAATATCTGGAATTTCAGATCACCTAATGGAGATGGCAATAGAGATGAAAAGAATGTCTGATCTGAACGGAAAATGTGTGTTCGATGGGGGAGGGTCATCATCATCGACTTCCAATGACCGGCTTATGAAAGTCTTCTGTCCAAAATTCGACGGATCCAATCCCGAAGGATGGATATTCCTTGCTAAAGAATACTTTGAATATCATGGCATTTCTGAATCATCTAAAGTTCGGATTAAAAGAAGTAATTAACACTACATAACAGAGTTTAATTAACACTGACGGGACTAATGTGTGAATTAGATAAAACACAGGTATGCAGGTTTGTCAAGAAAGTAAAGGAAATAAAATGCAGGGACAAAACTGCAAATATTTCAATAAATATCTCGATGGGCCAAAGAAAGGAATTGGACCCGTAATGGTTGAATTAGTCCAGTAAAAAGTTAGTTGTATTAGTTAGTGGTTAGTGTTAGTCATTTGAGTTGATAACTCTTGTATTAATATAAAATGTGTGTAATTAACATTAAGATAATACAATTTGATTACACAATTACACTCTTTCTAATCGTCAGTACCTACTGTAGTAACTAACATTGAAATTAGGTTATACGAATAACCCTAATTTCTTTCCCTCTCTTCACGATTTCTCATCGGCCGGCGGGCAATTCCTCCCGGCTCCGGCGCAGCTCTTCCTCACAGATAAAGAAGGAAGTGCAGTCTCACATTTTTCACATGGTATCTGCTGGTAACAAATCCGGCCAAGCTTCCGCAAGAAATACCGATGCTTCTCCAGAAAACATGGGCGGCTCTTCAGACTCAAGTGCCACGACGGCGACGTCTCCGTCGATCATGCGATCACCTCGTCGTAAGTCTTTGCTATCTGTTAAACATAAATCTTATCATAAATCATATCGTTCCAGCAAGAACAGAAAATCCGTCCAAATGTCTGCAATCAACGATCGGGAATCAGTTTATTATCTGAATTCCGGCGATCATCCAGGGGCACTCATGGTCTCGGACAAACTTGTTGGTGAGTCCAATTATGCCACTTGGGCCAATGCGATGAGACTGTCATTGATCTCTAGGCGAAAAATTTCGTTCATCAATGGCAAAGTAAAGAAACCAGAGGATATTAATAGCAAATAATTTGAAGCATGGGAGATTGTAAATGGTCTAGTGCTATCTTGGATAGTAAATTCTGTTTCTTCTCAGATAGCTAGCTTCCACCTTGATACATACTGAAGTGGCAAATGCAGCATGGAAAGACCTCAAAGAAAGGTATAACCAAGAAAATGCCCCCAAAGTGAATCAAGTCAGATATGATTTGAACAATTTACATCAAGGTAGTGATAGTGTTACAGTTTTTTATGACAAATTCAAAGCTCTATGGAATCAAAAACTAGAGCTAGAAGATATAGATTTTTGTAGCACATGTGCTCCAAAATACAATGATAAACTAGAAAAAGACAAAGTCCATCAGTTCCTATTAGGATTAAATGAGAATTTTAAAACAATAAGGGGACAGATCCTATCTTATGATGAGCTACCTAACATGAGCAAAATCTTTTATCTAATCATGCAAGAGGAGAAACAGAAAACAAACTTTAGAGATAAAAATAAAAAACCTAGCATAGAGTCATCTGCCCTATTTGCTAAAAAGACAAGTGAAAAAGAAGAAAAAGGTTTATTTAGCAAGAATGGAAAGAAGTTGGACACATCCAAATATTGCGACAATTGCAAATACTATGGACACATTAGAAAGGATTGCTACCATATCATAGGATTTCCCAATGATAAAAATAAGGATAGTTTCAAGAAGGGAAACAATAATAAAAAGGCTAAAGTTGAGTCAGCAAATCAAGCCTCTACATCTGTATTACAAGGAATTTCCAATGAAGAACTCCTCATGCTCAGAGACTTCATAAAGTCCAATGGTATGATTTTTTTTTTTTGTCTTAAATTTCAAAAATATGAATTATTTAAATAACATGATAGATGTTGATAAAGAATAGATTATAGATACTGGAGCTTCCCAACACATGACTGGGAATCTTCGATATTTTGATAATCCACCCACTGAAAAAAGTGATCATTTTGTCACCATCCCAAGTGGTGAGATATATAGAACAAAATTTATAGGAAAAATAACACTTTCCAAGGATATAATATTAGAAGATGTTCTATACATACCACAGTTCAAGGTAAATCTAATATCAGTCAATAATCTAACCTTGAACAATAATCTAAAAATATCACTTGTCAGGGAGAGTGATTGGGAAGGGTAGGTGCCAAGATGGACTATATCTTTACAGCCTTGTTTCTCCTGAGTTTGCATATGCTTCCCTAAATTCTAAAATATGGCATAACAGACTTGGACATATCTCAAATCAAAAGTTTGCTATGCTGATCAAGAACCAACAAGTAGATTGTAGTGTAGTTTAAATAAAATTGTTAAAAATTCTGTTTTGAATGATTGTAATTCAGAAAAAATTTCAAATAAAGATTACGATGTTTGTCCATTAGCTAAACAAAATAAACTCAAATTTAATAAGAGCAATACAACAAGTAAATTTTTATTTGATCTAATACACATAGACATTTGGGGCAAGTTCCCAATTGACACTCATGATGGTTTCAAATACTTTCTAACTATAGTAGAAGATCTAAGCAGAACAACTTGGATCTATCTAATCAAAGATAAATCCTATGCTTATGAATGCATAAAGAAATTCATCACAAAAGTTAGAAACTATTTTTGCAAAAATATTAAGGTAATAAGGAGTGACAATGGAGGAGAGTTTAAATCCAATAAATTCAAAAATATACTTGAAGAGTTTGGAATCATACACCAACTCACATGTCCTTACAACCCTCAACAAAATGCAAGGGTTGAAAGAAAACATAGATGCCTATTAAACATATCTAGATCTCTACACATACAAGCTAACATACCCCTAAAATATTGGGGAGAGTGTATCTTGGCTACAACCTACATAATAAATAGAATTCCATCTAAAGTCCTAGATAATAAAACCCCATTTGACAATCTACACAAAGAAAAACCAAAATATAAATTCTTAAGAACATTTGGGTGTATGTGTTATGCAACAATACACAATAAAGAGCATAAGTTTTCTCCAAGGACCTTTAGGGGAGTTTTTATGGGATATCCTCCCAATATAAAAGGATATCTAATACTCAGTTTAGAAAACCAGAAATTTTACATAAGTAGAGATGTTGTCTTTAGGGAAGATGTTTTCCCATTTCAACAAACAATACCTAAAAACCAACAAAACAAAATAAATAATATTTTTTCATTGCAAAAAATATTCAATAAACATCAACCCAAGGTAATATCAAGTCTGGAAATAACAGAAAAAATAAAAATCTAGATCAGTTTGGAATTATTTTGGGAAACATGCCAGGTATAACTGGAAATAACCAGTCTGGCCAGAACCAAAATACAAATCTGTTTTTCAGATAGAACCAATGAAAATTCAGACTCTGGATACATTCTTGAAAACGGACCAGGTATAACTGGAAATAACCAGTCTGGCCAGTTCCAAAATACACTGGAAAAATAGTTTATATCAAACAAAAGTAATGAAAATCAAACTGATATAAACATTATAAACATACCACAGAATACACCAAGCTGGAATCCAGAACAGCAAGCAAATTTAACTAACTCAGAAATACAGAGTAATTAATTCTAAAGAGGCTTCAATTCAAGATTCTAACAGCCAATATAATACAGAAAAACATGAAAATAATCATGATAATAAAAACCAAGATCAAAACACTAAAAATGATAAATCTAAAACTATAACAACTAAAAATCCAAAACAAACAAGCTGGTTGGGCAGATTAATAACCAAGCCTAAACATTTTGAGGATTTTCATATGGATGATGATCCATCCAAGAAAACCAAATACTCTATGAGCAATTATGTGTCATATCATAGGGTAAACGATAAACATAAGGAATTCCTAAAACAAATCAACAAAAATATTGAACCAACATCATTCAATGAAGCATCAAACAACCCAAAATGGGTAGATGCAATGAAGAAAGAGATGGAAGCTCTCATCTCAAACAACACTTGGACCATGACTGAACTTCCCAAAGGAAGGAAGGTAGTAGGATCCAAGTGGATATACAAAATCAAATACAAACCAAATGGAGAAATTGAGAGATATAAAACAAGGTTGGTAGCCAAAAGCTTCTCTCAAAAGGAAGGTTTGGATTTTTATGAAACTTTCGCACCTGTTGCAAAAATGACAACAGTGAGAATATTAATTGCTTTTGCAGCACAAAAGAGATGGAACCTATACCAAATTGATGTTAATAATTCTTTCCTTCATGGTGATCTCGATGAGGAAGTATACCTAAAGCCACCCCAAGGCCTACTTTTAGAAGGAGACAAGAGAGTATGCAAACTTAACAAATCTCTATATGGCCTTAAACAAGCCTCTAGAAATTGGTTTGAAAAGTTAAGAAACACACTACTAGATTTTGGCTTCATACAAACCAAATCAGATTACTCTCTCTTTATAAGAGAGAAAAATAAAAACATAGTATACTTAATTGTTTATGTGGATGATATAATCATTACAGGTAGCAATAAAATGGAAATAAGCATCCTTAAAATACAATTAGAAAATAAGTTTAAATTGAAAGATCTTAGGAAACTAAACTATTTTTTAGGAATAGAAGTATCCTATTCTAGTGAAGGAATCCTATTATCTCAAAGGAAATATGCACTAAAAATACTTGAAGAAAGTAGCATATCAGAAGCAAAAGAATCCAAAATACCAATGGAAAGAAATATAAAGCTTAAAAGTGAATCCAAACATATTGGAGACCCAACTTTTTATAGAAAACTAGTTGGCAAACTTATATATCTCAACATCACCAGACCTGACCTGAGTTATGCAGTTCACTGGCTTAGCCAATTCATGAGTGAACCAAAGGAGGTTCATCTGAAAGCATTATTTAAAATACTGGGGATATCTAAAGGGTGCACCAGGACAAGGCATCTTATACAAAAATAGTGAAAACCTAAGCATTCATGCCTTTTGTGACTCTGATTGGGCAGGATGCCAAATCAGCAGGAAGTCAGTAACTGGCTTCTGCATTTTAATTGGAAATTCAGTCATATGCTGGAAATCCAAGAAGCAAGCAATAATTTCAAGATCCTCATGTGAGGCTGAATACAGAGTAATAGCTCAAACAGTCTGTGAGGTAATATGGATTCATCAGTTAATCAAATAAATGAAAATCAAAACTAATAATAAAACAACAATATATTTCGATAATAAATCAGCAATCAATCTAGCTAATAACCCTGTGTTTCATGAAAGAACAAAACACATTAAAATAGATTGTCATTTCATTAGAAAACTAATTACCCAAGGAATATTTTGCCTTAAGCAGATTGGAACAAGGTACCAATTGGCAGACATGTTCACTAAACCTATGGGAAAGAATGAAATTACTTCAACCTCTGTCAAGCTTGGAATTATAAATATCTATTCCAGAGCTTGAGGGGGGAGTGAAAGAAGTAATTAACACTACATAACAAAGTTTAATTAACACTGACTGGACTAATGTGTGAATTAGATAAAACACAGGTATGCAGGTTTGTCAAGAAAGTAAAGGAAATAAAATGCAGGGACAAAGCTGCAAATATTTCAATAAATATCTCGATGGGTGATGAAGCACGATCTCCGCTACCAGTAGGCTCGCGGGGTTGCGAGGAGGGCCGGAGGCTTTGGAGTCCACGACGCGCGCTCTACGTCAATGTACCTGCAGAAGTGGAGGAGAGTCGGCGACTTAGGTGTGGGAGTCAGCGACTCGGGCTCCTTGGTTTGCTCTGGTTGGGGTCTGTCAAGTGGGAATGACTTGGGAGTGGAGGACCCCCAAGGACCCCTTTTATAGGGTCCTGGGGGCGTTTCCCCATTCATTAACGTGGGGCCCACTCCATTATGGTGCCCAATTAAGGGTGCCATAATGACGTGGGTCCTCCCAAGTAACGGCTAAGAATCGGCGACTCAGGTATGGGAGTCGCCGATTCAGAGGTGGAGTCGCCGACTCCCTTGTGGTCAAGTCCTCGGTCTACCAGACCCGAGTGCCTTGTCTGGAGTCGGCGATTCACCCCTGGAATCGGCGACTTGGTAGTCCCAGTCGGCGATTCTCAGGTGTTGCCTTGAGTACTTGACGTAGACACTTGCTCCGCACCGTGGATGCCTTCCGGGGGTTCGGTGTAAAGCGACGAAACCCTAGTCCTTGTTGAGGGGCGTTGCTGAGAGTAACTGACGTAATCAGACATGTCTCACCAATGGGCCAAAGAAAGGAATTGGGCCCGTAATGGTTGAATTAGTCCAGTAAGAAAGTTAGTTGTATTAGTTAGTGGTTAGTGTTAGTCATTCGAGTTGATAACTCTTGTATTAATATAAAATGTATGTAATTAACATTAAGATAATACAATTTGATTACACAATTACACTCTTTCTAATCTTCAGTTACTACTATAGTAGTAACTAACATTGAAATTAGGTTATACGAATAACCCTAATTTCTCCCCCTCTCTTCACTATTTCTCATCGGCCGGCTCCGGCACAGCTCTTCCTCACAGATAAAGAAGGAAGTGCATATCACATTTTTCACACGGATTGCGGGCTTACATATGGAAGAGGTCGCACTGGATTGGGTACGACGGCTCAAGAAAAATGGGATGCTTACGTCATGGGATAATCTGCGGACTGAGATACGAGAAAGGTTTGAGGAATCTGAATATGAGAATAGCCTCTCCGCCCTCACTTGCCTGCAGCAAACCACCACCGTAGCAATCTACATCGCCGAGTTCGAGAGGCTCTTGAACGATGCCTCTGGTGATTGGTATGACTGAAAAATCACTCATTCTTCGTTGGAGGTTTGAGCCTTTGAGGGAAGATTTGAGAAGTGACTTGAAAATTGCAAAGCCTACATCTCTGAAAAAAGCGTTCTCGCTCGCAAAAATGTACAAGGCCTATCGCGCCAGGAAGGGATCAACGACTCTCACCGTTCCTATGACTCGGAGCAATTACCAGCCTAACCCGATCAACTCATCTGTCCCATTATTGAAAACTCCCATGACACCCGCACTGCCGAGCAACAAGCCGAACCCGGGATACCGCAAGCCGTCGACTTATGAGGAAAAGAAGGCTAGATCCGCCAAAGGGTTGTGTTACAACTACGACAACAAGTGCCCGACCACCGTTGCAGAGGACGTTATTTTCGATTCAATACCGATACCAACTGTTTGATCGAAATGTGCCCGGAAGAACAATCGTTGTCGATGGTGGAGCTTATTGGGGAAGATGATAATTGTCCACCTGCCATGGAAATAAGCATGCATGTGCTATCAGAAACATACAATCTGTGCACTCTCTGTTTCCGAGGATATGTCAAAGGGAAAGAAATCACCATCCTCATAGATAACGGCAGCACGAAGAATTTTGTGCAGGAATCCGTAGTGGGACACTTGGGGCTGGAGGTAGAACTCATTCCTTCTTTCGACGTCTTTGTAGGCAGCGGTGCATCAATATCTTGTTCTGGTGTGTGTCGGCGTGTAGCCGTGAGTATGCAAAACATCACTATCGTGGAAGATATCTTCGTTCTTAAAATGGAGAGCGCTAATGTGGTTTTGGGGTGTCAATGGCTTGAGAAGTTGGGTCCTATAACAACAGACCAACGGAAGTTAACAATGGAGTTTGATGGGCCAAAAGGGAAAATTCGATTAAAAGAAGATCCTCATTTGGTTGAAGAGGCACTATCGGGCAATAGTCTGAAAAGGATGTCGGTTAAAGGTCATGTGGCTTACTATTGTCAGTTATACTGTAAGCCCAGCAGGCCAAAGCTATCCAAAGTCACTCCTACTGAAATTAATAAAATATTGACCGACTTTGAGTACCTTTTTTCTGAACCATCTGAGTTACCGCCAAAGAGACGCTTAAATCACCGCATTATTCTTACTCCAAACACATCTCCGATCAATGTTCACCCCTACCGGTACCCCCAATTTCAGAAGAACGAGATTGAGAAACTCACGCGAGAGATGTTGAACCAAGGACTCATTCGGCCAAGCTCGAGCCCGTTCTCGTCACCCGTTCTGCTTGTGAAAAAGAAAGATGGAACCTGGAGGTTTTGTGTGGATTACCGAGCGTTGAACGCCGCCACCATTCGGGATCGCTTTCCTATTCCCACTATGGACGAACTAATTGATGAGTTGCACGGATCAGTCGTTTTCTCCAAATTGGACCTGAGAGCCGGCTACCACCAGATCAGAATTGAACCGGAGGATATACCAAAGACCGCCTTTCAGACACACCACGGACATTACGAGTTCACAGTAATGCCGTTCGGGTTAACGAACACACCCACCACCTTCCAATGTACAATGAATGAGATTTTGGGTTCGTATTTGAGAAAGTTTGTCGTAGTTTTTTTCGAAGACATTTTAATTTATAGCAGTTTGCCGGAAGAGCACGAGGAGCACTTGAAGCAGATCCTATCAACACTGGCTGAGCACAAATTTCTGCTCCGAAGGAACAAGTGTAAATTTTCCGTTAATAAGCTAACATTTCTTGGTCACATTATTACACCGGAAGGTAGAGCCCTGATCCGGACAAAATTTCAGCAGTACAATATTGGCCAACTCCGAGGAACGTTAAGGAGGTACACGTAGCTTTCTTGGGTTATCCGGATATTACCGTCGGTTTATTTTACTTTATGCTCAAACAGTGGCACCGTTAACGGATTTGTTAAGGAAAAAGGAAGAATTCGGATGGGGAAACAAGGAGGAGACAACTTTTTGTTTATTAAAAAAAGCTCTGGTATCAGCTCCGGTACTAAGCTACCCCAACTTTGAGCGTCCATTCCAAATCGACATAGACGCGTGTGAATTTGGCGTCGGTGCTGTACTCTCTCAAGACGGACATCCGTTGGCCTACTACAACAAGAAATTATCAAGTGTTCGTCAAAAAGCTTTGACATATGTGAGAAAGTTATGGGTTGTAACTGATGTCGTCCAAAAATGGCGACATTACTTACTTGGTCACCAGTTCGAGATATATAAGAACGGATCATCGGAGTTTGAAGAATCTGTTATCACAATCCATTCAAACACCGGACCAGAAGTTCTTCCTTAGTAAGTTGCTCGGGTTTAATTTCACAATCACATATAAGCCGGGCAAAGAGAATCTCGCCGCAGACGCCTTATCCCGAGTTCCAGTAGTGGTTGATGTTTCCGACGCGTCTTTGAGTGTTATAATGTCAAAAATGGGGAACGAATTTGTGGATCGGGTTCGAGTCAAAATAGTAATGGATCCATTTTACACGTCGTTAAAGGAGCAAGTAGAAAATAGGGATGATGGCTTCACAATGGCCGATGGAGTGATCAGATTCCATGGGAGGATCTGTCTGAATCCAAACTCACTCTTGGTGGCAGAGATACTCGAGGAAATGCATTCATCCACGTTAGGTGGTCATTCGGGAGTCACCAGAACACTTGCACAAATTAAGCCATGGTTTTGGTGGAAAGGAATGGGAAGAAAAGTGGCCCAATTTATTTCTGAATGTGTGGTTTGCCAGCAAACCAAGGACTCAACAAATAAGCCAATCAGTCTGCTGCAACCCTTGGCCATTCCAGAAGACATCTGGGAATCGATCTCCATGGATTTCATTATGGGGCTGCCCAATGTCCGAGGTCATTCGGTGATAGTCACGGTGGTTGATCGTCTAAGCAAATTTTGTCACCTCAGAAGTCTTCCGGCGAATTATATGGCCATCTTGGTTGCAGATTTTTTTATCAAAAATGTGGTCAAGATACATGGATTCCCCAAGTCTATAATGTCCGACAGAGAAGGTGTTTGTTAGTCACTTCTGGAAGGAGCTGATAGCAAAAAGCGGGACGACGTTGAAACTATCTACTTCATACCACCCAGAGACGGACGGGCAATCCAAGATAGTAAACAAGACGATCGAGACTTATCTTAGAGCTATTGTTCATGATGACACTCGTCAATGGAGGGAGGCTTTGCCATGGGCGGAACTGTGGTACAACACAGTGTAGAAATAAGATTCTCAATGACATATTTAGTTGTTAATTAATTTGGAATATAATAAACCCTAATTAACAAGACATAGATAAAATTGACTTGATATATGATTAAACTAAAATGAGATCAATATTATTTTCATCAAATAAATCTCTACTATTAAATAAGTTAATTAATTGAAGTTTGTATTTAATTATGCACACCTATTACTTGCATAAACTCTTGTTTCAAGTTGATCAATGTCTTAAAGGTTAATCAACAAGGTGTGAAAGCTATAACTATTCATTCAAGTTTCAAATGGATCGACCCAAGGTGTAGAAAACGTGTAGAAGTGCAATCATAATAAATTTCAAGAGCATATCCAAGTAATTAACTACAAAGATCTTGAAATTAATGCTACACAAAATCTTAGTTGAAGAGTTCAAATTGGAGGGGCACAAAACGTGTGGAGGTTCACTCTCCCAAAATGTTACACAATCATGACCTTCGATTTAATGCTACACAATCTCCCAAAATGAAATCCAATCATGATCTTGGAGTTAATGCTACACAATCTCCCAAGATAAAATTCAAATCCAAGTGAAACTCCAAGCCTCCAACGTCTACAAATCTCAAGCTCTTCTTCCTAGGAATTTTGAAGATGAAGAATTTACCTCCATGCCATCAACGTCTACTATATAAGGAGGTGCACACCCAAGAGCCAAAGCTATCACTTGCCATCTTTGTTAAAACTCTCCTTGCTGGATCAAAGCTCTACTATTCTTTCTCTCTTGCTCAAGCTCGAGCTCTAGCTCTCGTTCAAGCTTTGTGTAGGAGTTGCTCTCAAGGTTGTGTGCTTTAGTTCTTCAACTTCTTCTTCCCCTCTTGTACGTTAAGAGTGTATTAGAAGAAAAGCTCTACATCTTGTTAGTGGTCCAAGTGTTATGAGAGGTTTATCTTAATACCAACACTTGTAAGGTTTTACGAATTCAACCATAAAACTCGGTGTGGTTCTATAAAGTTTTCAGGAAAACTCTTAGGTTGAATCTGCCTTAAAGGTTCAAGGGTTTTTAAAAGTTCCTTAATACTCTTAGAGGGTTCGCAAGCATTTAGCCTTAAAGTTTGGCAGAGGTTCTTAAGAGTTCCTGAATACTCTTAGAAGGTTCACAAACGTTTAGTCTTAAAGTTTGGCAGAGGTTCTTAAGAGTTCTTGAATACTTTTAGAGGGTTCGCAAGCGTTTAGCTTTAAAGCTTGGCAGAGGTTTTTAAGAGTTCCTGAATACTTTTAGATGCTTCACAAGCGTTTAGCCTTAAAGCTTGACAGAGGTTTCGCCATTACCTTCAAGCTAGTGATCTCCGTGTTTTATCGAAACTGGATTAGCCCTTGTTTGGGTGAACCAGTATAAAAATCTCTGTGTCTCTTTTTGTTTCTTGCTTTTCTATTTTAAATCTTAGCAAGATAAAAACAAATAAAAAAAGATCTCTCATCCAGTTATCTGGTCACATATTGAGGTTGACTATTTTCGTGCAGATCCCTCATTCAGTCATCTGGTCATTGACTGAGGTTATTTCCAGTTAAAATATATATCCAGTTATCTGGTCACTTATACTTATACATATATATTTTTAACCTATTCTGAACGTGTGTTTATATCATAACTTAGTATTCATATACTACAGTTGTCTATAAAGCACAATCTTATAAGTGGACTCGGTATTCATATACTGCAGTAAACTTATCAAGTAACAGACACGTCTTATATATATATCCTTGTTATTGACTTGCATTCTCAGGTATTTCGCACAGTGTTTGAGAAATCACAAGAAGATGTTATCACCCCCCTAAGCCTCTGGTCCAGATCCAACACACAACTCATCACCATAGCTTGGGAATTTTGCCCTACCAAGCCATATTTGGTTGTGAACCACCAGAGCTAATCAGATACCGGAAGGGGAACTCACTCTTACCGGCCGTGGATGCCGAACTCGTCTGTCGTCACAGATTGCTAGACGCTCTTAAAAAGAATTTACACATCTCCCAGCAAAGAATGAAACAATACACCGATAAGCGACGAAGACCTTACCAATTCAACGTAGGCGACAAGGTATGGCTGAAGTTGCATCCGTATAGGCAAAAAACTCGGTGGAACACGGGATTTCCAAAAATTAGGGAAAAAATGGTATGGTATGTTCGAAATCATACGCAAAATCAGCGACGTCGCCGTTAGATTAAACCTCCCAGAGTCCTCGACAATTTTTCCGGTCTTCCACACATCACTCCTGAAGCCATTCAAAGGATCCGATCCTGGACAGGTGTCGTTGGCTTTACCCCCGCTAGTTATAAAAGCTCATCCTCTTACTATTCCGGATAAAATTTGGGGGGTACGCATGATCTCCAAACTCGGACGTCGCATCCAGCAAGTATTAACCTCCTGGAAGGGACTACCGGTGGAAGAAGCTAGTTGGGAGGATACGTCGTATCTAACGAAGTTGCTGCCCAAATTCAACCTCTGGTAGACGGAAAGGATGTAACGTGGTCGGTAGAGCTGGATGTTGACTTGAAGCAACTACAGAAACAACCGGAAGTGGGTACTAATGGCGAGCTGGACAGGGAGACAAACATGGAGATGCCAGACCAGATGCCTCGTCGGTCAGGACGCAGGACCACCACCATCCAACAACGAGATTACGTTTATGGAAATTAGTTAGTCCTGCTCTGTTATTTTCTGTTTGTACGCACTTTATCTAACAGTTTTTATTATAAATGAAGGAACTCTCGACGGAGAGGATATCGATTATTTAACAAATTAAATCTCTCCTTACTCCTCTCCTGCGGGACTCTTCTCTACTACTTCTCGTCTGCCATCTTCCGTCCAGGTTCTCTGCTCCGCCAACACCGTTACAGTTGGGATCTCCATCTGCTATTTAATTTAGTTGGAAAGAATAGTTTGAAAGTGTGACTATAAATATTTTATCTTTTATTTGTATATTTGTGAATAATTTTAAATGATGTTTGGAAAATGTTTATAATTAAGACTATAGATAATTATATGAATGACTTTAAATCACATTTTAATTTTACATTATTGTAATTTTGATGTTGAATTTGTGAAAATCTAGCCCAGCTGATCGAAGACGCTAAGAACCGAGACCGGGGCGAAAGCTTGGGAACATGTAATGCAACGGAGATCGCGTTAGAGAGGAGGCATATGTATGAAAGCGTACACAGAAGCTAGGGTTTGGGAGAAAGAGTTGTTCCCAATACATTAAAAGAAAAGTGATATTCATTAGGGATACAACTAAATAACTTACCATCTAAATTGAAAATAATTAGTAAGCTCAAAATTAATGTTCTTCATTTCTAACTTACACTACGGGAATTAGAGGAAATTTTGCTAGGAAAATTAGCCACGAGATTAGCCACGGATTTTTGCATCCGTGGCTAAATATAAAGATTAGCCACGGCTTCTACTGACCGTGGTTAATCCCGTGGGTGTAGTCTAGTTTTCTTGTAGTGTTATTTTCATTTTTTAAATTTGAGTCTCAAGTTCAACGTACCAGTTTTTTTTTTGAAAACAGTTAAATTTAATTAAAAAATGTCATTGTCAAAATTACAAAATAGAAAATAGAAGTAAAAAAAAATAACTCTCTTTTGTTAGCTATATATATAGTCTAGTTATAAAGTAATTAGACACGTTGTCTCAGGAAGTTGATCTTTTATACTTTTATCATAAAAGTCAATCTTAAAAGGTGATAACATTTTTTCTTGTAATACTTTAGATCAAATAAAAAATTGATGTCTCTAACAATTTCCTTAAAGACATCAAGTCCTTAATGTTCTTGAGTCATTTTGTCTCTAGCTTAAAAATAAAACATAAAATTAAAACTATTTTCATTTTGTAAGCTTTTAGTTAGCATGCTTAGTTTTGTGATTTTTGAATCATAAATAACGAATGTACCTCTCTACAAGATCGATATAAAAAGTGATGGATGATATTTTAATGTAAAAAAAAATAAAAAATAAAGAATCGACACAAACCGTACCCAAGATCCATTCAAACATAAGTTGTTATTGATTATCATTTATCAATGGCATTTGTTCTAGTAGTAGCTAGCTTTTGAATCTCCCATTTTAGTTTTATTTAAATTTTTACCCTCAATATTTTGAATTTGGGAGATTACCCATGAAAACGTACAGATTCACATGCACAGATTGACGAGAAGTTACAGAAAGAGAATTAAACAAGATAGAAGAAGACGATATAATAATTATTGTCCTAAATATCTAGGTAGCAGCTAGTAATTATTACATCTCCAGCAAACTCCTGATGATTGCAGCCTGAGCACTAGTTGTGTCGGTGGTTGCTAGTAACTCCGATAACCTTTCGCTGAGATCATCCACCTCTTTGTGCAAGCTCCTGATATGGTTGCAGGTTTCCTGTAGAACTTTTGAAGCAGCAACCTATATAAAAAAACAAAAGAAGCTCCATTAATTTTTTATTTCATTTTTGGATCTTCTGAATGATTGCAGTCCGCGTGTATTAATCAAAATGTTACTCACCCTTCCACTCGATCGACTGCGTGTCTCTGGAAGTAGATCCTGTAACTTTGTGAGTAGATCGACGATCTGTTCGTCGGTGATCCTCGTAGTAGTCGACTGCCTTGATCTCTGACTTCGACTTGACATCTTTGATTCTACTGTGTCCTATATACTTCCACAACTGGTTCCTCTAGATGTGTGTTAAACGTTATATTTATATTTGTGAAGGTGTGGGGAAACTACAACCTCATTCTAAATAGACTCACGTCACTCACGTGTACTAGACTACTACGTACCTACACACTTTAGAACCTACAACCTATATCCTCATCTCCTCCCGCTTTATTGCCGTGTTTCAAAACCCTAGTTACACCGTCAGACCTAATTCATTGATTGGGTCAGTCAGTAAAATAATTTACATTCAGAGTTTAAAATTCTGAATTTTCACAAACTTTAAGAGTTAATAATGAAAAACGTCACACCAATTAAAAAAAGAGAGAATATTCTCCTCTTCCGTCTTTTACCAGATGGAGTGAGGAAAATATATGAATTAGATTCGTTAGTTAAATAAAGAGATGTAAATAGATCAAGATTCAAGGTAAACAGCAGAACAGAGTGTCAGAGCTGTGGAGTTGCGATTAGAATAATAGCAAGTAGAGGTAATAAACAAAGGCAAATGTAATAAGTAATAATTAAGGACCGAGTTCAGTTATGACAAGAGCAGCGGGCATGGCGGGAGCACATGGCGGCAGTACTGCCCAACTAACAACAACAACTGACAATTGAGGGTCGTACTTTGACCCATGAGGCCAACTTGCTATGGTTTACACTTTAAAAACTATATCTTTCGATATATTAGCATGCACTACGACCAGATCGATAGATCTGCATCACTGCATGTTGTGTGTGTGTGGGTGCATTGTGAACACGTAAGAAGTGGATGATGACTACGCCCATACCGCAATCCGTCACCATCCATAGTCGACCCATCAGAGTAGAATAAATATATAGGGTTTAGGATTTGATCAAGAGTTTATCTTGGATTTTGCAAGTTTTTTTTTTGTAGAAAAACTACACAGACAATTAGAGGAAAAATGAAAGGGTGCAATAACTGAAAATTAACTGACAATAAAAAACTCTCTGATGGCTGATACACAGTATACAAAGATCAGTCTTTTTACCGCTACAGTTATCATTGTCCGATCCTAATATGCAGACAATAAAATCTTCACCTGCTGGCCAGAAAGCCAATACATGGATTTGATGCATTAATACAAATTAGATTCGTTTTCTTCTATATAAGAAAACAATAAACAAGCCAATAACGCAACTATTCACACTGTACATGCCACATGATTTGCTCTTCGATTGAATTTTGATCTGATGATATCAAGTCCGATATATATTATAAGGGTCAGATTCCAATGACAACTATGGAAACAAGAACTAATGAAAACTTTGAATCTGAACCTTCCATTTTCTACATCATATTGTTATATCAAGATAAATAACAAGATAATGTAAATGGAAGGTTGAAATTGATCGAAAGTTCTTACAATCTACAAAGATATTTTTCATCAGAATCATTCTCTGTATTATATGTATACATATATAGCAATTAACAAGTCATCGATCCACTCATGATGGTGGCCTGGTGGCATTTATCAGCTAGTCAGTTAATTAGTTAATTACCTGCGTAGATGCTCTGTGTTAAATCATTCCAAATTGCTCCATGCAACTATCCACAACCCTAGTGCTTAAAATAGATCCCAACTCTGCACTAATGAAAATAAATAATGTAAATAAACAAATATATAAACACTGCCACACTGGTGTGGATAACGAGGAAAATGAACATGATGTGTGTGTGTATATATCGCAGTTGTAAAATAATCAAAAGTTGATACCGAGATCGTCAAAGACATTGTCCCCAGTCCGGATTTTCATCCCAAGGATATGCATAAGCCAGGTTTTCGTTAAAGCAAGGTATCAAGGTTCAATGAGAAAACTCAAAAAGACAGGAATTAAAGGTTCAATGGTTGATTCAACAACAGCTTGCAAGTCAGTCGATAATCGATATAGGATGGCGAGTTTAATTTAAAATACATATACCAATACACACACCATAACTTTCATCTATGGCAAACAAAAATATTTAATCATCTACGCTAGTCGTATTTCATGATAAACTATATCTTGTACAATTAAAAGGAATACAATTGCAAGAAGAAGAAAACAAGACAAAAATAAATAATATAAATAAGGGATTGAAGAACCAAAAGTACAATCTAAACACGTCTAACAAGATAGCACAAAATGATGATAAAAAAATCAGGTTTTTTTATCATTACCTTGCTGCTTTTGGGTGTAAATATCATTTCAGATTCTACTGTGTTGTGCAAAAGACACCCACTATATAGAAGAGAAGAATTACATGTTTCGATTGGAGAAGTTATTGTATTCCTCGGTACTGTCAATAAACCCAATTCATCAAGTAAACCTTTCAAATTAAGGACCATATTACTGAATTTTTTCTGATGCAAGGACACCGTACTCTTCTTGGATCCTTAATCTGTTCTTTCCCCACCACTTCTCTGCTTGTTTCTCAGTAAACCGTTTTCGACTGCGAACCAACAACATAAGGAATTAAAATTACCAACGACAACCAGGTTGCCAATCTATTGATTTAAGTACCATGTAAGGAATTAACTGCCAATATAATTTTTTCTTACCTAACCCGTACTTTCTTCAGATATTTCTCACCATCAGGAAGAGTTGAAATAGTAATGTACACCCCCTGTTCAACTTGTTCAACCAAATCTGCCTCTTTTGGAATTTGAATTCCATTGCAAGATGGATTAGAATGCCCAGGATCAAAATCTGGTTTCTGGGAATTAATGAGATTGCTGATGTTCTCATTTTGAAAATGATCCAATATACTAGAATCATTAGATACTGCAGAACCGTCATCTTTACAAGGATATGCCCTTCGAACTATGTCTTTCAACTGTTAAAGAAAAACTGGTTAGTCCAAAGTAATTAGTTTTAGTTGTAGTATTTTCTTCGATATGTATCAGATAATAAGAATGTGAAAATCCTATAAAAAGGATTTGGTTTATTAAAGAAATAAAAATTAACAATGATAAAAAAAGATCATGTAACTTATCGAAGAGAATAGATCAACAGAGAGGAAGATGAGAATACTTTATTGCAAATCATAGTTCATGGTGAATGAAACTATGAAAGATATCATTTGGTAAAATATAACATCGGAAAAAAGATACATCTAATGCAATATAAAAAGTATGTTTGACATGTCATTTTCTCAAACTGCACCAATTCAGAAACAACAAAATCAACCGTGATGTATTAGACTATTAGTATCGAAAATCACTTTAATAAGTACAATCCAAAAAAGAATGGTTTAGCAAATATTGAATAACGATGTTTTCTGTCCTCAACCGCCTAATGTGGTGGTAAAGACTTCTTTATCGGATACAAAAGGTTGGAGATCAAACTTCATGATTGGAAAGATTAAAAAAATTTAACCATTTAATAGCCATATATTTAATCTTCAGTGGTGGTAAAGAAGTAGCAGTGATAAAGTCATTCAAGTCAAAATAATTGATTAACAGCTCCATCTGATTTTTCCACAATAAGTAGTCATGGGACTATGGAAGCTGAGCTTGAAGTGCTGCAACACACTCATGGACAGTGTTTCGAGCTCTAGAGATTTTGGCATCTCTTGATTGTAGGTCTGACCGTCTAATGCCAAGTTGGAATTTAGAGAGAGAAAGGAGCTGGTGATTAGGAATAGTTTGGGTAAAACCCTTGGTATTGAGTCATCGAGAGGGTGTGATTTATATAACCGAAAAATAGAAGAGTAAAACACAGTGATCTGTAACAGAGTAACAGACCTACAGATTATATGACGGGTCGTAGCCCACTAATAACATAACAGAATTTGTTACTAGAATATTTACTATATATTAATAGTCACAGATTACACATCAGAAGTATCGGATACAAATTTATTCCATTTGTTAAAGCAGCTTAATGTGGAAATATGTGATAATTAATAATTGCTTATGCATGGCCAATAATTATGGAGAGATGGTTTTACTTAATAAAATATTCAATGTTAATCAATGTAAGAGTTAAAAGGGATTTGCTTGTAGATAATTAGGCTTAACTTATCCTTTCCCTTATTTAATTTTTCTCCTCATAGAACATGCTAAAAAAATACAGTTTTACCTGTGATTTAAGAGATTCGATTTCTTCTTTAGCAGCCATGTATTTTGCAGACTCTTCAACTGTTTTTGCAGTAGCATCCCTTAATTGCATTGTTATCCTTTCCAGCTCACTTTCTAGGAAATGTGATTTCTTTGTAAGATCTCCCACCTACCGAAAAATAATTAAAAATTCGGTATATTAATTTAATGATTTGTGAATGAAAACGTATTATAAAATTTCAATCAGATCAATTGTATAAAAAGAACACATAGTTAGGAATATCGAATATAAGATTACTAGTCTTAATTACTGTATTTAATTGGTAATTGTATAGCTTTACTTTTAGTCAGTGGCAGTTTGTTATTTGCAGTAGTGTGCACATCTGATTGTTTTTTTTTATAACTACATCTGATTGTTGCACACACACCCTTTAAATACTTGGAACATGGTCCCTGAAATCAACATCCCGTTGATCCTAATTCCCTCCACTCCCAATCACACTCGCTAACTGTGTGTAACAATTCGTTTTATCTTGGGTTTACTATTTTAGAATTAGTTGAACAATTAGAATTACTATGTCATAATTGCCATGTGGTAACATTAGGTTGGTTGATTGTACTTACATTGTCTATATACATGTGGCTAGAGTGAATGAAAAAGGAATGAATTGAATATTCAACAAAATTCTGTTTCTGCCTCAGGCTCATTCGGAAGATTCTTCTTCTCAATCTCAGGCCCCTCTGTGAGATTTCTTCAATTTAGGTTCTCTAACAACCGGTCGTCAAGAACAGTTGTTACACTGTGATGTGATATCAGATTCAAAGTCACCATCGTCCGAAACAAACACTTCTGTTCCTGGCAAGGATCACTTGATCATGGTATCCTCACTCGACAAAGTGTTGTCGTCATGAAGAATCTGAAATGTGCCACCCTCGAGAAGGATAATTTCTTCGGGTGGAAGGCACATTCTCCGCACTCTTGCGAGGATATGAATTGATGGAGTATGTAGAGGGAGGTGTCAATATGTCATCTCCAACTGCCACGCAACAAGACCAGATGATATTAGGCTAGATTCTTACTGCACTTAGTCCGACAATCCTCCCACAGGTTGCTTCGCTCAAAACGTCGACCGAGGTGTAGAAATGTCTCAATGATCGCTACGTTGATGCATTCCAAACTCGCACTCTGCACTTTCGATTCAAGCTCCAAGGCTATCTTGTATTTTGGGGAAATCTCATGCTCTCCCACATCCTTCTCGGAATACAATTTATTCTACTCCTCTTGAGTTAATTTTTGCCGACATCTGGGGTCCGGTTCCATTAGTTTCTGTTGGAGGTTATCGATACTATATTAACTTCATTGATGCATTTTCGAACTTCATTTGGGTGTTTCCCTTGACTCGTAAATCCGACATATATGCGATCTTTGAAAAATTCAAGAAATGTGCGGAATTTCAACGTGGTTGCAAAATTAAGATGATGTAGACTGATAACACACTTGGATTTGTCAAGTTATCTTTGGTATTGAGTGAATAAGAGATTATACATCGTCAATCAGTTTCTTATAGTCATCAGAAGATGGGATTTGTGGAACGCAAACACATGCATCTTGTTAATATTCTTATTACGATGTTATCTCATGCTTCCATTCCTCAACAGTATTGGAATTTTGTTGTTCTCACCGCGGCGCACTGTACAACATAAATCTATCTCGAGTTTTGTCAAGATTATGTCCATCGGAAGTCTTGTTCAAGAGGAAACCAGAGTATCACAAGCTTAAAGGTTTTGGCAACAGATACTATCTGTATCTTTGCCCATACAGATTGAACAATCTGGAAGTGGAATCGATAGTGTGTATCTTCCTTGGGTGTCCACAGACATCGGATGTAAATCTCACAAGATGTTACATTTTTTGAAGGGGACTTCTCGTTAAATAAATTTCTTTGTTGGGTGACACTAAAGATACCCTATCTACGTCTTTTAGGCTAGATCTCATGGTCTCTAAAATCCCAGATGTGGATGGGTCAACATCTTGCTAGTCAACCCCAATTCCATTAAGAAGTTGTGCAGAGTGAGCAACTTCAATCTCTTGAGGAAATCGCAAATGAAGATATTGATGGTCATTCTGAGACAGTCGTTGACGAAAATCCAAATCATCTGACTAGAGATGGAGTGGAATCATTGGCAGATATGTTTTCGACCATCTTCACTACAAAATTTTCTTCCGATGAGTTTGATGAAATCAATGATCGCACTTGTTCACCAAGAATCATCATAGGGGCTCACAGAATATTTAAGCCTAATATACGCCTTGTTTGTGGCAACTAGCAACATTCCAGATCCAAAATCGGCAAGGTTGGCTCTTCAATCTTCTTTGTGGGAACAAGCCATGACTACCGAATTTAATGCTCTAGTTAAAAACTCTACTTGGACATTGGACATTGATTCCCAGAAGTGCGTTTGACAATGTAATCAAGAAGAAGTGGATTTTTAAGATCAAGCAGTGTGATGATGGATCAATAGAACACTATAAAGCCCAGCTCGTTGCTAATGGGATGAGGCAAATCGAAGGATCATAGTACACTGAGACATTTAGTCCAGTGGTTAAACTATAATCTATGCGGTTGGTACTAACCATCGCGAGCTCGAGAAGATGGAAGTTAAGACAGATTTATATCTCGAACTTTTTCCTTTATGGTAACTTGGAAGAGAGGATTGTTGTTTCGCAACCCTTTGGATTTGAGCACCCCAACAAACCGAATCATGTATGTTTATTGCAGAAGACACTCTATGACCTAAAGCAATCCCCACGGATGTGCCCCACAGATGTGGTTTCGACGCTTTCGTGAGTTCATTCTATTGACGAAATTCAGAGAATGCTATTGTGATCCGTGACTATTCTTGTTGGTGCAAGGAGACCTCACAATATACTTGTTTATATACATCGATGATGTGCTCATAAATAATGATCAATAACATTATCGATAAATTGGGTAAGGAATTTCCAATGAGGGATCTTGGAAAGTTGAGCTATTTCCTGGGAATTAAAGTGGAGGAGACATCTTCAGGCCTTCACCTTTCTCAGACAGTCATACTCGATGTTTTGTTGATCTCTTAAGGAAAAGCAACTTAGATAATCTGAAGCCATCATCCACTCTGATGGTCTCAAATATGGACTTCGTATCTAATGAGGATCCAATTCAGGAGGCTCGGAGCTACAAAAGGATTGTTAGGTGATGTAGCCACATCGTATATGGGCTCTTGGCCCATTTTCACTATTAAAGGCCTATTATTGTCAAACTTGGAAGAAAGTATAAATAGGGGCAAGAAGAGGAAAATCGGTAGATTATTTTTCTCACGTAATATTCAGAAGGTCAAGGTACTATCTCCTTTGTTTCCTTTACTCTACTCTCTAAACCCTCTCTTGCTTCTTCCTAGGTTTTGTTGTTTCTTCCTATTTCTTCCAAATTTTGGTGGTGTCCAGTGATTTTTCTTCATCTTATGTGCATTCAGAAGATTTATTTAATAGCAGATCTTCAATCAAAGATCTTCTACATCAGTGAGGGACTTCAAATACCTTATCCTAACATGTCCTGCCATATAATTCGCGGTGAACAAACTTTCGCAATTTATGGTGGCTCCGAAACCAATTCATTGGACGACGATGAAGAAGGTTCTTCGATACCTCTCTGCAACTCAGACAATAGGGATCCATCTTAGCAGGGTGAACGATTATTCTAAAATTGGTTATTGCAACGCAGATTGGGGAGGTGATATGATCAACAGGAAGAACCAGACAGGCTTCTTAGTTTATGTTGGAGGGACACTAATAGCCTGGAGTTCTAAAAAGAAGGCAATGGTGGCCCAATCAAGCATGGAGTCAGAGTATAGAGCAAATGCTTCCACTACTCAAGAATCAAAAGCAGTCAAAGCTCTCTTGTCAGAATTGGGTATCACCGCTCCATTTCTGATGTGTATTTTGAGTGATAATCGCAGTGCCACATTCGTCGCTCAGAATCCGATGTGTCACACCAAACTTCGAGTCTTTGACATGTGTCCATGATCTCAAATTCGTCAGGGAGTGAACAGATGAAGGTTCGTTGATTGTGAAACCCATTTCAGGCGTTGATCAGTGGGCAGGCATCCTCTCTTTGACCGAGACCATTCTTGCTACTTCAGTCCAAACTTGTTGAGTGTCCCCCACAAATTTGAGGGGGTATTAATCTTAATTACTGTATTTAGTTGGTAATTGTATAGCTATACTTTTAGTTAGTGGTAGTTTGTTATTTGCAGTAATGTGTACGTCTGATTGTTGCACACACTCCATTTATATACTTGGGGCATGGTCTGGTAAAGATAAAGGAAGCTTTTGTAGCTTTGTATTTAAATCTTTTTAAATAAAAAGATTTTATAGCTTTGTATTTTTCAGTTCTAGAAAATACAAAGAACATCCCAAAACCTTTCCAAATCTCCCCCCCAATCTGTGCTCCCTCCGACGACTGGTTTTAAGGTGGAAATTTTTTTATGTCTTTAAGGATATGTGAATTAAGTATATAAATATATGTAATTTATATATTTTAAAAATATTTTCCAAAATACCCCTGACACCTGAAGCACGCCTAAGCAGCAGTGCGCTATGTATTGGCGCAATCACACATTTAAAAGCTTGTGATAAAGCATATTCACATCAAGTTTGCCATGACTGCACTTGTTTCATGACGATGAGAATTTATGAGTGGAAATTACTTATTACAAGACGAAAGACAGAATACCAGATATCTCATGAAAAAGTCAAAGAAAAGTAAAAGATATATTTTGAAAAATGCACTAAAAGTAGACCACAAGATGTAAGACAGAATGCCATAGTTCTCATGGAAAAGTCAAAGAAAAATAAAAGATATATTTTGGAAAATGCACTAAAAGTAGACTACAGGATGCAAGACAAAATACCAGAGATCTCATGGGAAAGTCAAAGAAAAATAAAAGATATATTTTGGAAAATGCACTAAAAGTAGACTACAAGATGCAAGACAAAATACCAGAGATCTCATGGGAAAGTCAAAGAAAAATAAAAGATCTATTTTGAAAAATGCATTAAAAGTAGACTACAATATGAATAAAGTGTAAAAACAAACAAAAAATGCATGCGATATCGTGACATCTTATAATCTCTCAGTTGGAAAATTACCTGCAATTGCATTAGGGTGTTTTCATGATTTGAATTTCCATCTGTCTTATTTTTGTAATCAGATGATGTCCTGGGAGGTATTGCAGTATCAATACAATTATGTTGATCAATTTGATGCGAAGGACTTCTTGAGATGGGAGAAGTTGCTCGAGATGTTAATCTTGAACTTGGAACAGATGCAGAAAATGTTTTCTTCGAATTACCCGATACATAAACTGTAGATTTAGATGATTGGAAGGTACTCCATGGAGAACTTACATTGAAGAGTTGAGAGAGAATATTATTATTTGATTCCTCTTTATTCTTCTTTGAAGAATCAATTGAAGAAAGTCGAAAAAACTGTCCCTGTTGTTTAGGGTCAAGATTACCCTTTTCAGAAACACAAATAGATACTTGATTAAGATTTTCATTTTGTTTTTTTGTGAATTTTAAGCGTGCTTCATTTTCTATGTCCTTTTTGAGCTTGGTATAACATCCATCACAAACTCGATAAAGCTTGTTAATATTAGGTGCCAAGCAAGCCTTTAAAGATTTTTTAGTGCTGCATGCTTTGCAAAAGACTGAACCACAGTTGTAACAATTATGACGTTTTCTTCTAAAACTAAAAGGCAGACGGCAACCAGAGCATATGGCTTGATCAGAACTAGATGCACATTTACGAAGACAAATTGCAGCAGTAAAATTTGAACCACATATAATACTTTTAACTTGCTTATCTTTTAAAGATTCAACTAATGTTGGATAAATGCAGTCATCGGTATCTCCATGTCCTAAACGACCATTTGCTCCTCTTCCCCAAGTGTAAACCTCAGCTTGAGAAGTCAAAACTGCAACATGATACGAACCACATGCTATTTCTACTACAAAACTATTCAATAGTTTACCTTCAACACAAGTAGGATGCCTGCCATCAACCTTAGGATTCCCAAGTTGTCCATACACATTACTTCCCATTGTGTAAACACGTCCAGAATTTGAAAGAACAACTGTAATATCATGGCCACAAGTTACTTGACGAAAGTTAGACTCATTCAAATAATCTACACAAACTGGAAGAAGTTGGGGTTCTCTGTTTCCATGTCCCAATCGTCCTTTGTCCCCATCTCCCCATGTAAACACCTTTCCTAATGTAGTAGAGATAGTAGAATCAGGAGAACCAACTAACAGTTCAATGACTGCAGCAGTGTGCCAAACACCACACGCAGCCTGGATAGTACGCAAACCTTTTAGTGCTTCCACTTCTTTCGGAATATTTATGCTTGTACGATCTCCATGACCTAAGGCACCAAAGGTACCTTCTCCAAAAGTAAACAACTTGCCCGATGAGGTAACAACAGTTGTGTGCCAGGGTCCACAGGATATTGATGATACGCGTAGACCCTCTAACTGTCCACTTACCCTTTTAGGAGTCCAGTGACCAATGTCACAACTATACCCAAGAACGCCAATATTGTGGGCACCATCTCCCCATGTGTACAGTTCCCCAGAGATGGTAACCGCACATGTGTGATATTCTCCACATGCCAAAAGTTCAATATTTAATCCAGTAAGAGATTCAATCAGCTTTGGTTGAGGAACGTCAGAGTCCACTCCATGCCCAAGCCTACCCCCCAACTCTTCACCCCAGCTGAATGCTTCTCCTTTTTTTGTAGCTAGGATGGCATGCCTACTTCCACAAGCAAGACTTTGAACATCTAGCATTGATGCAGGTATGAGGGCCTTTGGTTGGGAAGAATCAATATTAGTAGAAGATGAGATTTCAACCCTATTTAAGCCACCTCCAAGGATTCCATTACCTATTCCTTCTCCCCAAATGAAAACATCACCCATTGCATCAAAATCTCCATGACCAGATCCATGACTAGATGAGCTCACTGCACTGGATGAGCTAATTCTAACTATTTCAGATGAGGCCCGCTCATTTTGATTGTCTACACCAAGCATTGATATATCACATTCAATGGTGACTTTGGAAGGATCGCTATATAAAATATCATCAGTAAAATCACTTGCCAGTTCATTTGTTGGAGATTCAAAGCTCTCAGATGTTTGGTGTGAATCTTCCGAATTCTGATACAATCAAAATAATTTGAAAAAGTCAGGATAAAAATGTAAGCATTTAAAATTAGCTATATCATTATGTCAGCATTACACACCTTTTGAAAGTGTATGGTAGTAATGGTACGGTGAAATGGTGAACTCATTGGTGTCACCTTTCGAAAAGTTCCATGTGGACTATTTATTTCAGACGAAACCCTGCCACTTCTGGATTCTGTTCTCCTTTTCCTGGTATTATTACCACTTGAAATTAACGCCTTCAGACCAACAAACCAAATTTCAGCCTCATCCTTGTCCTTGCAAATCTGCTTATTTTTTTGAATTTATGAGCTGCAGAAACTATATAAACAAAATAATAAATGCATCAAGTAGGAAGGTATTTCTTACCAAGTCTAATGATCTATCATTATATATAAGAGAAAATGACTGATACTCTTTCTCAGGACGTGGATGTCGCTGAAATATTGCCTGATGAAATATGAATAATAATGGTCAGATCAGGTTTTTAATATACACGCACGTCAATACATAATATTAATAATACAATTAAAAAGCAAAACTTAAAATAAATGTAAGGTCAGATTATGAAATAACTTAATGGGTGAAAAGAAGAAGAATATGAAATGTTATAGTATTAATCAATTATATAACAAATAAAAATGAATAATAGAATGATGTTATTTTAAAGGGAAATGAAAGATATCTATCCATAAAAGTTAAAATTCATTCAAAATTTGATATATCGTGTATCAGGTCTGTCGTCAGTCTATACTCTATAAAGTCCCACATCATTATCATCGCATACATCTTAACTAACTTTGCTCTCTTTATAAAATCATGTTGAGATTTGAGAGTAGGCATGTTGAATCATATAAAAAAAAATTAAAACCATGAACTTGTGAGTAGGTATGATGGTTCATAAAAAAAATGGCGTCGACACTTGGAAAAAAAAATCACTGATCACATGTACGTTGCAAATATTAAAGTGAAGTATATATCTGTAAAAATGTAAATGCAGAATATGTGATGTGATAAAAACATAGAATGTTTTTATCACATGTGAAGAACAGGAAAATACATATGTATTTGTTAATTTTGAATGAAATAGAGTTACATATTTATAGGGTTCATATTAGAAGTTATATTCCGATACAGTTTTTTTTTTGAAGCAATTCCGATATAGTTACATCTTTAGTTTATTCGTAGTTACAACTGGCTGGTGGTTATACATTCCACCTAATACACAGAAAACATAAGGTATAAAATATAAAAATGTAAATAGTAAAGTTTGGATATACTTGATATTTATAGATATGAATTTATATATTTACCAAATATATTTTGATTATTTTCAATATCAGTTCCAATGAATGATCATAATATTGCAAGAGAATCTATGTTGTAGATGTGTAGCAAACTCACAGTACGCTGTCCAGGTATAATCTTTGAAATGGTATTTAACTTAAGCTGCCTTTCCTCCTTCTCTGAGCACCAAATCAACTGAGATTCATCCTGAATTAAGAAAATCACGATCTCAGAGGAGTAAAAGTATAACCCTGAAAAAATCCAATTAGTGTAAAAGATATTGCATTCAATTTTAATAGTTCCGGAAACTAGATTTAGACTAAAGATACATAGTTGTATTAGGAAAACAATTAGACAGCTAATTTTTCAAGATAATACTATGATCTACTCTCTAGTTTCTACCAGTGCAGAAGTCCCCAGTTAGTAGAGTGTGAATTTTCAACTAAATAAGAAATATTACGTCGGAGAGCTTGAAAAGGTAGAATTTTGGTTTGCCACGACGTCCATACTTTAGTAGATGTGATCCCTTCTTTAAGGCACTGATGGCCTACATAAGAGAGAAGAATCAAAATAAAAATAAAAATTACACAAAAGCCTGCACTTGTGAGTTGTGAAACCATTGAGTTTGTAGATAAAATCTAAAAATGATATTACAAAACAAATATTTCCTTACTATAACATTATTTTGTAAAAATATACTCATTGCCTTTCAACTTGAATACTCAATCACTTGATTGTGAGAGGATAAATAAAAAGTTTCGAAAAAATATATTTTAAATCTTATATGTCCGTATAGGATTCTAAGGTCTGTATTAATAACCACATATATTCTTATAGTGTAATTAATCACACAAGATCAAAATCGTATCTATATAAATATAATCTTTCTAAGAATTCTTCTTTTCAAAAATCGATATTATAAAAATGAAAGTACAAAGGAATCCTAATATCATTTAGTTAAACCTGCACACATTGAATGAAAGCATTAATATGATTGTCTTACCTCCCATCTTGAGCATAATAAAGCTATCTTAAACCTAAATGGTGTTTTCACCAATAATACATCACAGCCTTAGATGTTCATAGGGTAAAACAACAGTAAAGTAACACTAACGTAATGTATGATTTTACTTCACTGCACAATAAACACAGTTGGTCTATACTCCGCCCCTAATAAGACTAAAGAAAGAAAACAATCACCTGTTCCGCATCCCTCTCCGTCGGAGGTGATCTGAAAATTTCTGACATTCAAGTTTCCCGATGAGGTGGTTCCTATATCCATCAAACAAATGAAAATGTACTATGAGAACTACAAGACCATACATAACTGTTTCTCCACAAAATAGTCGGAAATAGAAAGTCAGAATTCAAACCTCTTGTCTACAGAATAAGATCAAACCGATCCCCAAATTGTAATGAATTAACTTCACTTCAAAATTCCTCCAGTATCGACATCACCTCTCTGTATTCATCCCCTGAAAGAAACTCCAGAGCTATGCCCAAAGACTAGAACCCTAGGTCCCTGGCCCCTAGGGAATGAATAGCAATGCACTAATGTGTAGGACCAATAATCTTTGGTGCCACACTGCCACTACGTTCAAACTCTAAACTCCACCATCACGTCTACATGAGCTGATTGAGAAGTGAGAAGGCAACAAGCTGGGATCCTAAATTATAGCAGAGAAGAACCAATGAGCAGCCGTTTTCCGTAAATCCGATGTCCTCCAGATCCGATTGAGAAGCCGAATCGATTCCTACTGCATTTCCAGAGACCTCTGATTCAATGCGGTCGATCGTAGCCAAATCGGCAAGCACCGATCGTAGACAAAGATTTTTCTCCCTGATATTTCTTTCCCTCTTCCGAGTTCCGAATATGAAAACAGAAACTAACGTGCGCTTTACGTCACAGCAGCTATTATACGCCGCCATGTGTGTTTTTCCAGTTGACAGTGACATATCCAGTCGTGCAATAGGTGAACCAAGACCGTTAGGTAAAATTACCATATCACCCTTGTAAACTCGATCATGAACATGATTCATGAACACGTTATAAGGTTATAATTGTAAAGAGAAAACACCAAAGATTCGATTCTTTATTTAGTTGAGATTTTATTTTAGATTTTAATGATCTAAGAACTTTGTCAACCCAAGGAAATTAAGTCAACTGGTTAACATAACTATTAAGCTGTTTGAAAATTCAAGATTTTAATATCGCTTTTAATTATAATAGATGGTTCTAATATATTACTCGAAATAAATCTTTTTACTTATAAAAAAAAATACATTCTTTTATAAAAAAAATTATATCGAAATTCGGAATTATCTGATTTTGATTTTAAATGCATAACCTTTAAGAAAATTAAGATTCAAATAACAAATAGACAGAATCTTCATGCGCACCCGCACCAGGCACCAGCACATGGATAATATTACAAAAACAGATAAATTATGTCATAACACCTATCCACGTTAGTTGAACACTTTAAGACCATGTATGAATCATTTATTTGTCTGATTATGTTCCAACTTGGCTGTCCTGTCTTGTCCTATCTATGTTGTTCATCATCCATAATCCATATCTTGTTTTTAATAGTAAATGTTTGATTGTCCATGAACTGATGATGAACAATTATGTTTATTGTCAGTTAGCAACAAATCTGCAACAGCTTTGATTGCCAACTGTGCTTACAAGGATCTGTAGCATTATTGCATTTGCTGAATAGATTTACTTTTAGTTCAACTGCACCATCTTTCATGAAACCATAATTCCGATTCCCAAATAATTGACATCAAACAATTTACAAATTCTGACTAATTATATGCCTCATTAGCCAGCTAACCATCACTGGGCATTATCTGTTCTTACAACAATTGCAATTCCCTTGGTGAAGATGAACCTTCCATCTCTCTGGAACCTGTTGTGCTGTTGTTGCAGATGGTTGTGCTGGTGCTACTATTGCTGGATTGTGGTCCAATTGTTGCAATCATATGCTGAAAAAGTGGTCTTTGAGGTCGAGAATCCAAGGAATTTGGATACCTAGCATGAGGCCTCGTCACATAAGGTGGGTTCAATACGGATGTCTTAATCCTCAACCCTAGATAGGAATGGGACTCAATTGAGTTATCAACTGGAACCAGAGATGCAGCCTTATTTGTAACATTGTACCAAGAAGGATCGACATGTCCCATTTGGCTTAATTCATTCTTTAGCTTATCTAATTCAGTCCAAAGGGTGGATACTTCATCTTTTAGTTCATCTCTCTCCGTCGTCACCTGTTGAACAATGATCCACACTCAGTTTCTAAAATTTTAAAAACAAAACTGTCTGAAAATTATGTTAGTATGATCATTGATTATCCCATTCATAACCATGGTTAGGGTTAGGGTTAAGTGCTTTTTCCGCTTCGAGCACTTTAAAGCACCAGTGACATTTTCGTAAATATTACAATATTTACGAAAATTGTTATATACCCCTGTATAATTTTTTTTTAATCCTGTAAATATAGAATAAAACATACACATCTAACTATCTAAGCAAATCAAATCCAAGTAATCAAATCAAAAATAATAAAAAAAGTAAAAAACGAGGATGGTCGAAATCTGACAAAACAGGCCGGATTCCGGCTAATTTTATTTTCTTTTTTAGACGGTATAAAGGAAGGGGAAAATGATCAAAAAATGAAGAAGACCTTACTTAAAGTAGGCAAGCAGAATGGGGGGAGAAAAACGGTTGAAGGTGGAAGTTCCAGCGAGGTCATTGGCGGCTCCAACGAGGTGAAGTCTAGGTTTTTTTTAAGAGATGAGAAAGAGAGAGAAAATAATCTAGGGTTTTAAAAAGAAGGTATTGGATTTAAATAGTTTCATATTAAGGGAAGGGTAATAAGGGAAAGAAAAGAGTTTTAAGTTCTTTTAAATGGGTTGGTGGATTACCCACCAACCCAACCCACTTACCCGACCTGACCCACCTGCTCGGTCAAAAAAGAGTGCTGGAAAAAGCGCCCCAAAAAACGCTTTTTCGCTAAAGCGGCGCTGCTTTTAAAACCATGTTCATAACAATAAACAAACAGCAAGATAATAAGATAAGAAAAGAAAAAATAAGACACCAGATGCAGTTAATAAAATAATAAGACACCAAATGCTTTGTTTCTTGTAATAATTCTATATTTCTATCAAGCATGCATTTCTGGTGACTCGCAAAGATAGGAAATGAATTTGAAAATGCAGATATAATTTTATGTGATCTGGAACTTACATATTGAGTTTCGGTAATTAAATTAGCATTTTCCTTTCTCAGTGATTCAACTTGAACAATTAAATCTCTTAATATCTTGGTAGCATCATTCAGAATAGAAGCCTTGCTATTATTTTGTTTTACGTCTTCTGCAAATTTATAAAATTTTGTTAGAATTATAGTAAATCGATGGTTGGAAAATTTTCAAGCAATTATTCAAAATTTCAAATAGCATGGGTGGTTAACAGTCACTGTGCAAGCTGCAAGATTATTGATTATGATCTAATGAAGATTCAATTTAAATTACCAAGACTTCAAGAGTAAGTTTGAGCTTTAATTACGATTCAATTTATTTACCAAGTGTAAGTTTGAGCTTTAAAAATCTCAAAGAATATTGATTACGATTCAATTTAATTTACCAAGAGTACGTTCGAGCTTTAAAAAAACCTCATTCAAATGGTCTCGTTTCTGTTTCTCTCTATGAGATTTATGGATTTTCTTCGTAATCTCGGTCATATTTTGTTTGTCAATAGAAAACCTACATCATATATAAAGCCAGGTTCAATCAGAAAACGAAAATTATAGTCAATTATGAAAGTTAACAGTTGTTTCTTCAGACAATAAAAAACCAGTTATCTCTAATTTACTAACGATTGAATGTCTAAATTCAGAAAAAAAACTCAGAAGCAAATCTACATGTCTATCATTCTATCCTATTTTGGATTACCTTTACACACTCTAATACCAATCATCTAAATCCTGCTGATATCAAACGAAGAGTCAGGAGACATCTTTAATTGAGGGGTACTTGATATGATCTAGAAGAGATGAAAAAATATAATCACACATGGTAAAAACTTATGGACAATATATCTTTCTTTTTAACATGGAAGGGTAAATCCAGAACAGTGGTTAAGTGGGAATTTAAGAGTTCAACTAATCCCCTTGTTTGATCATACAAAAAATACAAGATGATTGAAATATAGCGCTACAAAAAAAAACTTGAACGATGATCTCAAATCTCAATCTTCCGTGTGAAGATAAAATCATAAAAGTATAGAACTAAACCCACATGATATCTGCACAGAACCTAACCAGCTACTTAATGGCTCCATAAAATCAATTCCGAATTCTTAAAAAAAAAAACGAAAAATCTATCTTGCAATCTGATTTGAAATCAAAATCAACAAGTCGTCGAAAAATATCTATGCCAAGTCGACAAAGTCCAACCAAATCCACAAAACCCCCAATCTAAAACAAAAAGAATTTACAGACCGTACCTCCCCGGCTGGAGAACCTTGATGCGGTGAGGTTGTGTCACGTATAACCCAATTCGATCATGGGTACTCTTCGTTTTATATGGCGTACCAGCGTGTGGCAAACACTTCACCCAATAGAATCATAGATGACCCACGATCAGAAAGTCTGCTATTGATCAAAGGACAAGTGGAAGGTTAGTTTTCTGTCCAGGTTCATAGAATCATAGAACTAGAAAGTAGAAACTTTCTTTTTCACTGTCGATTTGATTAAAATAAAAAATAAGTATTAAAAAAAAAACTACTTTCAAGTTTGAATGTAATATCGTAACGGATGAAGTTCAGCATCAACCGCTTTTATCGAACATGATGCGGTGGGTCCAATCCGCCCGGCTTTTATTTCCTGAATGTGCAAATCGCCAACAATGGGAATCGCCATTGGAGCTTTCCAGACGCCCTGATTCGATCCACTTGTGAAATAAATTCCTTTTCATTAGTGGAAATCGGCACATAATTCGTTTTCTTGTTAACATATTTACATCGACAACGAATGGTTTTGGGCCTAAATGTGATACACATGGGCCTTGATAAATTGAGGAGTATTCGGGTGGACTTAGATGGACATAGTCATGAAAGGCCCAGCCCAGTAGGCCTGGCAAATTGAACATGGGTCACAAGTTTCGAGGGTTTGGATAAGATATTGTCGATTCGACAATTCCCAAATGATTTGCAGCAAGTTCCGATGAAATATACAACCATGATCTATCGGTTCGATCTAATCCATGTTCTACTTGATTCCGTAGATTCTTCTCCCAAACATAATGTAACACATGGCTTTTCACCCCATGCCCATTTTGTGGCAGCAGGAGCAGCGTCGTTTCCAAAGTTGGATCAAAATGGGATTTTTATTTTTTATGATGTTGATAAATTTTGATAATGGATGAACAATGGCTGTGGTCCCAAACACACCTCAGTTTCCTCCATGGGTGTGCCCATCGTCGTTATTCCTATAGCTTCCATCTCCGGTCAATCACAGACTCACAGCTAGTCACTGACCTTGATCGACAGTGGGTGATCAGATCGAACATGAACACAATTAATCTTCCATTAATTTATCTATTATAAATAGCGTTCCATCCTCTTCATCGATCTCAATTCTCCCAGTCTACAATGGATTTCGAATTCTTCAATCCCTCCAACCAAGAACATATGGAGCTTGTAAACATGATGATGCAGATGGAGAATCTTCCGGAATTCTCCGAACCTACTGCTACTACTACTACTACACTGCTACACCCTTCTGTTCTTGACTTCACCAATGGATCCATCACTATTCCTCCAACATCGCCTCCACTCGCCGGTCACAACCAGAAGTCGTCCACTGAGTCGACGGTATCCATGAGGGAGATGATATTTCGAATTGCCGCCATGCAACCCGTCTACATCGACCCAGAAACAATCAAGCCACCCAAACGTAGGAATGTTAAGATTTCGAAGGACCCCCAGAGTGTTTCGGCTAGACACCGGAGGGAAAGGATAAGCGAGAGGATCAGAATTCTGCAGAGATTGGTCCCTGGTGGAACCAAGATGGACACTGCGTCCATGCTCGATGAGGCTATTCACTACGTTAAATACTTGAAGACGCAAGTACAGTCATTGGAAAGAGTGGCGACCATAATACCTACTACGTCGACTTACCGGAGCAATCCTTGACCGGAATAATAATGGCCTTGTGATAACCAGCAACAGTGCCGACTGCCGTAATGGTACACGTATGCTGGGATATTCAATATCGTGATTTACCGTGTGGGCCCATATATGATATTAGTCATATAACTGCTTTGGTTGATTTATGTCTAGATTAAATGATTCAATGGGGAAAAAATTATTTTTTTTAAGGTCCTTTCTAGCCTTCTAGGGGTATAAATGAACAGACCTGATCATTAACCAGGTCCAGGTTAGCCAAGGACTCGGACTCGAAAATTATAATAGATAATATATTATCTAAAAGAATAATTATCAAACAATCAGCTAATTAATTAAACCATTAAAACAGAGCTTAATAATTCAAACAAAGAAATATAAATCAAACTGAATAGAGGACTTAGTTGAAATAAATATATCTAATATTCTATTCTATCAATTTCCTAAATTAATATTTTCAAAGTTGTCATCTTGTTGTTGTTGTTGTTATCTTGTTATTGTTATTTTCAAAGTTTTCATAATATGTTCCGAAGCACATGGAATGCAGAGGTTACGGGATCACCACTATATCGATTATATGAAAAGTTCAAATTAATACGAATTGCAACGAAAAAGTAGGCGATAAGTCAAGGAAATCCGAAGGAGCAGCTCAAAAATACCTCTGAATCCCTACATAAAACTATTTTGGAATTTCAGATGGACCCTTCCTCCACACACCTCCAAGATGATTGCAAGAGACTCAAAATGAATTGAATGGATTACAATTATGCGAACTGCTCGATGCTAAACAAAAAGTTCGTATCGATTGGTTAGTATGCGGAGACCAACCCTCGTCCTTCTTTGCTAGGGTCGCCAAGATACGAAAAGCAAAAAACTCAGTCTTGAGAACAATGAACCTGGACGGAAGCCAGGTAACCACACTCCAAGAGATGAAGGATAGAGTTGTCAATTATTTTACTCAACTGTACAATGCAACAGATAGAGCTTGCCCTATTCCGGATCTAAATCTACCAACTTCAACGTTGTCAGAGGTAGAGCAGGCAATCCAAAGAAGCACCCCAACTGAGGATGAAATTTGAACCACCCTTCCGGGTATGCCTCAATGCAAAACCCCAGGACCCGATGGTCTCTCGGTCGAAATATTGTTCGAACATTAGATCATAATAAAACATGACCCAATCTCGGCAGTCTGTGATTACTTCCGGAGAAGGAGGATGTTGAAAGCAATCAACCATACCTTTTTGACACTCATCCCAAAGAAGAAACTTCCCATCCATCTTGAGGACTATCACCCAATTTCATGTGTAAGGGTGGCATATAAAGTAGTGGCAAAAATACTAGCAGTTCGTCTATCAAAGTCATTGGCAAAGATCATAGCAGAAAACCAATGTGCTTTCTTAAAGGGGCGCCAAATCTGCGACATTGTGGCTCTGACGATTGATTTCAAAAATCCACTTCCCGCCGAGCCTTCGTTTTGATTGATTTCAAAAAGGCGTTTGATACTATAAGATATGGGACTCTATCGATGTTGCAATGGAAATATTAAGTATGAATCGAACTTTCAGGGAATTGGTAATGGGGTGTGTAACGACTGCAATAATTATGTCGGCCCTTGTGGAGGGTTACCCCACGAAAATCATCATACCCAAGCGTGGAATCCGCTAGGGGGATCCACTATCCCCTCTGCTTTTTATCATAGTATTAGAATACCTTTCGAGGCTCACGAAGTTGGCAGTAGAAAATCGAGAACTAGAACTCTATATTATGTTTGTAGCAACGGTGGAATCTCATCTTGCCTTTGCGGACGACGTGTCCTTTTACTGTCGAGCTTCTACAAAGTCGATGACCACGCTCAAAAGAATTCTAGAAGAATTTTCAACCTTCTCCGGGTTGGAAATCAGTCCGACAAAGAGCTATGTAATCTTTTCATAGCATCGAGCAAGCAGAGATATTGAGCTTCCAATGTCGATCTCTCCCAATTAGGCACCTGGGTGTGCCCATCACAAGCAGATCAGTCCGACACAAAGATTGTGACTATCTCTTGGCAGATCTGAATGCTTTTTTAGAGAGATGAAGGAAAAAATCGTTATCATATAAAGGAAGGCAGCAACTAATCCAATGGGTATTTGGTGGAAAATTCTCCTACCTCATGCAAAGCTCCTCTATCCCAAAATACACCCTAGACAAGATCAAATCCCTAACCTACCAATTCATGTGGGGTTCAAAGAAGGAAGTTTTTTGGTCTAGAATGGTATTCCCACAGGCTAAAGGTGGAACTGAACTACAAGATTACGAGATAAGTCAAAATGTTGCTATTGTGAACAGGGTCAGCCGGATTTGGTACGAAAATGGTCTATGAATGTGATGGATGAAATTCAAATATGTAAAAGGGAAGGCTCTAAATCAAATACAAGAAAGGCAAACGGACTCGCCGGCGTGGAAAGCGATACTACGGGCTCGACAACTCATTGAACAATGTGTAGAATGCAACATCGATGGGGAGGTCAGAGGGAGGGGAAATGGCCATGGCCCAAGCACAAAAAATATAACTGAAATAATCCGGACAAGGATGCCTAACGACATCATTGCTCTTGGAATATGGGCCTCAAGCGTGAGGAAAATAAATTTCCTACTCTGGAGAATTCACAAGCGACGCATCCCAACTCTTGATCGTTTAGCTGCAAGGGGGATGGTCGGATCGGTGAGGTGTGTATTATGCAACGACAGTGATGAGTCAATAGACCATATCTTTTATCAGTGCAGCTACTCGCGATGGGTCCTCCAAGAGTGTATCTGCATTTTAGGCGGAATAATCACCTTAAGTCAATCGGAAACGTTTCAGTCATTGGCAACCTCCTTACAAACAATCACGGATCAATCTGAAGTATGGGATATCCATTGGTTCCTGATAGGGGCAACATCATGGATGATATGGCAAGAGCGTAATGCAAGGAGACGTTCCAGTGGAACTTGCTCGAAGGAAGCGCTTTTGCGGAACGCCTGCCGAAATACCGGCATCAGCCTTCGGGAAAGAAGATATAAAAGAAAGCATCGAACCAATAAAGAGCAGCAAGGAGTCGCGTTATGGGATGCTCACATGTTGCTTGCTGGTGGTAATGATGCTTAGGGAAGTTAGTTAGATCTTTAATTTCCTTTAGTTTAATTTTATTGTTTAAATGTTGTAAAAACTCTTTGTTTTAATTTTATTTTCATGTAAAAATTCTTTTTTCATTTAATAACAAGTACCACTATCAAAAAAATATTCTACCAATTTCCTATTAAGTTTTCATGTGCAGATAATTTACCACAACTAATAAAACATTATAACAAAGAAGGAAGTGAAAGCTGCAAATGTTTCAATAAATGGAAATGGGTCAATTCGACATGGCTAAAAAATGAAATGGGCCAATTATGTTTTAAGTTGTTAATTAGTTAAATGTAAATAATTGATTATATAAACAAATCATTGTAATCATTTTTAAATCAATCAAAGTTAATTCTTTCCGTTGATACAGTGTTCAACTTCTTCTTCCCCATTTCTACTTCCTTCCCGTCCAACGAGACGACTTCGGCTACAGTACGGGCGTGGCTTCTGGAAACATGACCGATCGATAATATTATCTTCTTCAATCTTAGGATTTTAATTATAAAAGTACACATTAATTTTTTTAACCCTAATTTATTTTTCTAAAATACAGTACAAGCTAGTAGGGGTCGGGTGAGATATCACGGACGAGATTACCTTGCCTCGAGCTCTGCCACAGTCTATGAGATAATGAATGAACATGGGAGCTAGTTATAACCCTACTCATGCATTTCGAACTCTAACCCTAATCCTATCCAAACAGACAAGCTTTTGAAGACTCTTACACGAGTAGCATGTTCATTCTGTCTTTTTTTACGTTTATGTTCCTTCAGAGTTCGATAAACTCTCTTTAAAAATTCAATCTGCAAGTAATTTAACTATAAAAATCAATTTTAAATATTATTTTATAGTGACTTAAATTTAAGATCATTCACTTAACATTTAACCAAAACTTATTTTTTAAAACTTTAATGAAAATATACGATCAAACCTAACGAGCTTACCGAACCAGGGTTAATCTTACTTAATTTGTATCACAGACGAGATTACCTTGCCTCAAGCCCCGCCACAGTCTATGAGATAATGAATGAACATGGGAGCTAGTTATAACCCTACTCGTGCATTTCGATCTCTAACCCTAATCCTATCCAAGCAGACAAACTTTTGAAGACCCGAGTAGCATGTTCATTCTGTTTTTTTTACGTTTACGTTTAAAGAGAGTTCGAAAAACTCTCTTTAAAAATTCAATCTGCAAATAATTTAACCATAAAAATTAATTTTAAATATTATTTTGTAGTGATCAAATTTAAGATCATTCACTTAACATTTAACCAAAACTTTTTTTTTTAAACTTCAATGAAAATATACAATCGAACCTAACGAGCTTAGTACCACCAGGGGTAATTATTAATTAGGTGTGAACCAGGGGGTTTAGGACCACCACAACCAAAAATACTATTCCAAAATCCACTCCCGAACTGGGAAAGCCGTTCCCCCTTCCCCCTTGCCCCCTCCCTCTTGCCGTTCCCCCTTCCCCCTTGCCAAGCGATCTTCCTAGCGATTTTCCCCCTTACCCCCCCGATCTTCCCCTTTGCCCCCCCGAAATCCCTAGCGATTTCCCCCCTTGCAGGCAAATCCCTAGCGAAGAGAAGGTCGCTCGTTCGCCCTCCAGCGAACGAACGAGCTAACGCAATCAACGAGTGAATCGCGCGAAGTAGAAGCATCCGTCTGATCGCAAGTCGAAGGGAAAGCTGCCTGACCGCGAGCGAAGGCATGTCAGCAAGCGCGAGCGAGCCCGGTCGGCGATTCGACCGAAAAGAAGTCTGGTGCCAGCGAGTGAGCGAGCCATGCCAACGCGCGAGTTGAAGTCCGGCCACTGACCGCGAGCGAGCCCTGGCGGCGATAGGGCGGCGATCGACCGAAAAAGGGGGATTGGAAGAGAGCGAGCATGCGAGAGCGAGAAATGAAGAGCGAGCGAGGTCACCTCAGATCAGCTGCACTCCACGCCTAGCTTCCAGTTCAAATCTACTCCCTAACCTCTTTTTTAACTTGATCGAAGGACCTCGAGTAAGACCTCGGCTCCACGCCTTCCAGTGACCGCGAATGAGATCATTTCGCGAGCAACAGTTTTCCACATCCGACGAGCGACAGATACAACTACCAGAAGATAGGAGGAAACCTCGCTATTGGTTTTTGACCTTCAAGCCAAGGATTAGCACGCCACATCTATTCCATATATCTTATCTACTTTTAGTTGTTTAGTTAATTGGCTTGTAATCTTTTAATTTTCTGTTTAATCAAAATCGTCTTTAAAAAAAAAATACTATTCCAACTTATGTCGGTCCCAAAACATTTAAATTAATTAAATTATAAAAACGAGAATTTATTATAAAATTTAATACGTGATGGTCACAATTCCTAAAGTCCCAAACAAACCAACGGCTGTGATTAAAGATCTCTCACAACTCGAGACGGATCTGACTGAAGTCTTAACTACCGCAGTCGGCAAGACTGAAAAGGTAGAGTGCAATTGTCGGTCATTTAAATAATTGAGACATTGAATCAACGAACATTAAACCGTTTATATTTCCTAAATAGGAAAAATATTAAATATCTGAGGGTATATTGCAATTACCCCAATTATTTTTTTTATAAATACCAACATGGTACGTTAAACATTATAGAACAAACAACTAACCTACCTGCCTTTTCTACAGACTAACCTACCTGCAACTCCGATCTTTCAAGCCATGAAAATGAAAATGGACCTCCGCAGTTTCTCATTCTTCCTCTTCGTGATCGTCGGATTCGCCGTCGTCCCATCTGAATCACAGGAGACTGGTACGTACGCATATGCCTCAGTATTCCATCGGTTTTCCGATCTGTAAATATTCTAGCTTCAATTGGCATGGTTTAATCGGTTTTCAGAAAACGAGAACGAGTTCAGTTACCTCCAGAACAGCACTTTGGGACCTACTCACTGGGGCGAAATACACAAAGAATGGGCCAACTGCCAAAACGGAAGCATGCAATCGCCGATCAATATTGTAAATGAAAATGTAGACATAGATTGCCGACTGGATATGTTTCAACGAAGCTACAAACCGGCGCCGCCGGCCGTTCTGATCAATAGAGGCCATGACATCATGGTAAGCAAACAAGTAGATAGATAGATATATTTTGTTAATTTGTACATACGCAGATGAAATGGAAAGGAAATGGAGAAGCGGGGTCGATAAACATCAACGGAACGGAGTATGCTCTTCAGCAGTTACACTGGCACTCACCTTCCGAACATTCCATCGACGGTCGGAAATTTGCAATGGAACTCCACATGGTCCACAAGAGCTGCGAAGACATGTATGCAGTTGTATCGATGATGTACAAGATCGGCGAACCCAACTCGTTTCTGGCAGAGATCGAGGAGTCCATCGATGCAATAAAGAAGATAGATGATGGAGAGGAGGAGATTGGCATCATAGATGCCGGACATGTAAAGCGAGGCACCCAAAAATACTACAGATATATCGGCTCACTCACCACTCCTCCTTGCTCTGAATCTGTCGTCTGGATCATCGTCAAAAAGGTAGTTTAATTGTTCTTCCATTGCTGAAAATAATCTGTGGCCGGTGCTGCTGCATATATATATAACCAGATATAAAAATTTCTGACAGATCGGAACTGTTTCAAAACACCAAGTTGAACTCATGCGGGACGCTGTTCATGATGTCAGTAATTCAAACACCAAAAACCAAAATTTACAGTCGCTGTTCTTGATTGATGTAATTTATTGCATATGTTTGATTAAAATAACTTTTTTTTGCAGCATTCGGATAGGAATGCAAGACCAACTCAGGCAATCAATTCAAGAGTGGTCAAGCTTTATATGCCATAATCTCTCATAGAACATCTGGAGAAAAATACAAGCAAATAATTAAATAAAGTCTAGCTATTAAACTAAATATAAATAAATAAATAAATAAAAACATAGATTGTAAAATTTAAATCAAGACGTTTTAATATTATGAAATTGTTGTTTAGTCTATTAACTTTTATAGAACCCCGATATGAAATCTTTGGGGGCTGGGATGCAATAATTTAAGATTTATAATACCGGGTGTAAAATGTTAATAAACTTTAACGAAAGAAGCACAACCCCCTCCCCCCCAATCGGAGAATTAGTAAAAATCCCCCCCCCCAATCGGAGAAGAACGCGGCAAGCGGTGCAAAGGTAGTAGAACTCTATGGAGGGAAGAGGAGTCGACGTCGGCGGGGATAAAGCAAAACCCCTAAAGAAATTGGAAGACTGCACAGTCGCCAAGTGAGTTACGATCCCAATCTTCTGATCTTCTTTCTTTTAAACTTTTTCTCTCTTTTTGCTTCGGAAAAATCAAAGAACACGCCATGATTCTGGTTTGTAGCTGATTTTTGTTTTGTAACCAATGATGCAGTGCAATGGGTACATGGTTGTTTTCGGCACTAGGGGCTTTGATTGCCATTCCTGTTGGCATCAAGAAGAAGTCTTTAGGACCACTTGTCTTCTATGGAACAACTGGAACAATGCTTGATATCATCATAGGCATCAGTCAATGTGAAAGGGAGCATGCAGAGCGCCAAGCAAAGCTCTTGGAAGAACAACAACAGCAGCAAGAGCAAAATATTGGTTTTGGTTTACATGATGATCAAATCTAAATTTCGAATTGTTTCCATCTTCTTCTTCATCTTGACATAGAATTTGATTCATTTTTAAATTTTACAAACACTTGATTTAATCTTCAGTAGTAATAATGGTTTTTGCTTCTCAACATTCTACTAATTAATCTAGTTTCCATTATTTGAACCAATTTATCCATTTAATAACTGTCTTCCAGATCTTAACATGCTGTTCATGTTGTACCTTGAAAGTTAGCTTCATTTAAACAAGGAGTTTCCTCACAGCATCTGCGAGATTTTTGATGTGCATTTCTTCACATCCTATACGATTAACCAGAGAGTCAGAGACAATTAACAGGTACATAATTTTGAATAGTGATTACAATAATTCATAATCATACATACATACCACATTGAAGAAGAGCCATTTCAAGCTTGAAAAGATATTCCATATTTGGTCCCGAAGGACCTTCCGCATAGAAAATTTGTCTGCAATCATGAAATCAATCAAACAAACAAACAATATAATTAATTCATTATATAAACGGGCGAAATTCAGATGAGATTCCAATAAAACACATATCTAAGTAATGAATGAGATTGAAGTGATGAGTTGACAAGAAGAGCTATAATTACACTTCTTACTAATTCTCAAATAAACTATGAACAAAACAAAGAAGTTGAGTGAGAAGACCACCTTGCTATTTCTTCCAGTGAGGCTGGTCCTAGGTAGTTGACATTCACATCCTTGTTTGGTGAAGCTATGTACACCAATACTTGAGAAACTTGTGGTGTTGCAGAGCTTGGATCCTGATAGATTGAGGTTTACCTTTTACGGTTATTTTGAAAAAAGAAGAAAATAATACAGACAGGCAATCCAGACTTACAGTGAAGAAATCGAGCCGACTTTTTACATCATACTGTTTCTCCCTTACTTCTAGATACTGCAGGCATATTAGAAATAGAGACTGAGTTCAACTGATGGCAAATTGGCGATGGAAGAAGAAGAAGAAGAAACTTACTTCAAGTGCGACCTTTTTATCTTCTTCGCCTGCAATTTTGTAAGCAACTCCCCACTGATAAAATGAATGAATGATATAAAGAAAGAAAAAGAAAGATTATGTATATTTTGATTATCCTCACACAGATTTCGTTGGCTCGAGGCTCGAGAGTGACTGTTCGACCAGGGAAGGAAGGTGTGCCTCTGTGATCGGTACTGCCTGTATCAAGATGCTGTTCTGTTTTTTGATTGAGATGTGAAAAGATGATTAGCTAACAAACCTTGGTAGAAGACACGGCGGTAGCCTTTGATGAATCCCACGAGCTTCTCATCGTAGGGGAATCCAGTCTTCCACATCAAAGATCCGTACCCGAACACCCACATCGCCATCTTCTTCTTCTTCTACTTTTTTTGTTCTTCTTCGTTCTGACAAATAAAGCGCACACCAATAGGGAAGTAATTGGGAATGGTGAGCTTGTGTCTGTTCCGTCGGCCGTCGGGTTTTAAATACTTATTGTCACGGTTGAACAGAACCCCTTTTTTGTTTCTAATGTCAAGTTCATCTATTCATCTGACCTTTAATGTTAATGAAATTACCATTCAAGCCAACAACAAATTCTATGAATTTTCTCCTGCTTGCATTTTTTTTATGGAGCCATGAAACCATGAAGGTAAATGATATTAATTGAAATAGAGTTTACACAAGTTTAGTTAGAGAAAACAGATATAAAGCATAAAATAAAAGTGGATTAAGGATAATAGCTTTAAAGAATTAAGAGTCATTCCGCTTCCAGCTGCGTGATTCACCGGCCAGCCTGACTTGCTCTGAACGATTTAAACTTATCTTCGCTAAATGTTAAGTGTATGTTCTCCACTATCTCATTGAGTACTACTTCCTGCTAGGCCCCTGATGCCGCCGCGATAATCGACCATAGTAAACCCCATGCTGGTGCTTCCCTTGTCCAGCCTTCTATCTCCTCTCCAATTTGCCTTCTGCTTGCATTTTGTTAAACTCTTTATAGGCCTGGCAACGCATGCATCTATATGTTCCAGTGATCGATCCCATAAACATAAAACATATCTCAGTTTATATAAGACATGGCATCAGTCTTTCTTCATCTTTTGTTGATTCGATATTCATTTCTCATAATTCATCTGGTAGATTTAAGAGGTGGCTATTTCTTTTTTCAAATCTATCATCAGACTTGTTGTGTCAATTTAATAGTTAATACACGACAAAGATTGCGCTATGTTTATTAGGAAAGACATGTTTGGCAAAATGATATGAAAAGGTGAGTGAATTTTACATTTCCTTTTACATTTCCTTTTACATTCAATTGGAAGTGAGTGAATTTTTAAATTTCATATCCAAGGTACATAAATGATAGATAGTTCTATTTCCGTACCATTAATGAATATAACTGTACAATTATAACTCTAAAAGAATAACCCCCCCCCTCATGCTGAGTGAAAATAATTAGCAATTAACAGTTAATAGTGAGTGCACAATTGTAATATCAACAACACTTCATGCAGGCTCTTCAGACTTCAGGCACATTCACAATAATTTGCTTTTGGGATTGAGCACTTTCAGAATATTCTATATTTCCACTTGAGTTTACGTTTATTCCAAGCTAGCCTCTCCAAAACAGCAGTGTTGCGCTAGTAATGTCACATCTTCAGATGTCATTGCAAAAGAATAAGATTCCAAGTAGTGGTTTGGACGACGATTCCTGTGACACAATTTTAAGAACAAACTTCTATTGTCAAATTTGCAAGGATTTTATCACAAAAATAAAATAACTATTTCGATCTAGGTGAAACACTCCTACGTAGGTAGGCACTAAGCAGTACACATTACCTCCTTCCTTGCTGCTGACTGATGCCTGCTGAAATTCGAGAATTTTCTATCTTCGAAATCTGACTCAAAAAAGAGGAATATTCATGGAACGCATCGCCTTTTATTGCCATGCTCAATCTCTCAGGAACTATGGGAAGAATTGCATTATAAATATTTTGTTTAACTCTGCATAAAAAATGATGGCTTGAGTAACATAATTCTAAACCAAAATGTAGCTAGTTCTAAAAGCATACTCCCGACCTTTCATTATGATTTTAAAATATACAGTTGGTACTTGGTTTACTATTGTAAATTTAGAGAAACAATCTTAAACCAAAACAGACCACTATAGAGGACAAATGTGCAGAAGATTTCCACAAAGTATCATTGATAACCTCATAGACATTCTCACTCACTGAGATGGACACTAACTTCAAGAATGGTACAAAGACTTGGGGTCTTACTTAGGTCACAGTTGGTGATGTGTAGAGTGATTTTGGGTGAGTAGAATAACCAAAATTGTCAAGACAATGTTCTGACTTCTGACCAATATTGAGATGTGTGAGTATTATGTTGGTAACTCAAGACTCAAATTATTAACAAACAAATATTAGCAGCAGTGGTATTGTAGTGTATGTGTGACAAACAATAACTAATTGATATCCCATTTCTATCCCTAGATCTCATTTTTTGCTTTATTATGTGTTGACCCCTGAAAAATTTGTGTTCTATGAGTGGCAGATTTACAATGGTTGCCCCTGGTTGTTATGCACATTGGTTTGAAATCCTATTTTTTATTATACTTAAAATAGTTAACTAAAGAGAGTTTAAATTAAAAAGATAAAATTGAGGATCTAACCTTAATGACGACATGTCTGGATCTATTGTCCCTCTAAAGGTAAGATTTTCATTGCTTAACTTCTCACTAGAAGTACTCTCTTGTGAGAGCACCTTCCCTAAGGCCATTGTACTAGTGCTACAGGACAGCATTTCTTGCACTAAACACACTGTCTTTTCATTGCCCAACTCTGATCCCAATAATTTTGACTTATTTGTGAAAAAACAGAGGCCATGCTGTGCAAAAGTTGAGGTCAACTCCATCCGCTCATCATACCAGGAAACTGAATCAGGTTCAAAAGACATAGTTTCTTCATGATCCTGTAGAAAACAAAATGAGTACATTTTCATAAACAATGGGAAAGAGGAAAAAACACGTTAGCTTGCATTGCATATTAGAAAGCAATAAGTAAATCACTTACATATGTAAGATAGTCACAATCATTGAGCAAGATGTCAGTTTCAGATATTAAATTGGTCATGCCATAAGAACATTTTAGCAATTGACAAACACTCTCTTTATTGATATCTAGCAGAGGCTTTAGATATTCACGACAACTACGCAACCTTTCCCATGTTTCCTGAACTGGGTAGACTGTCTTACAACCATTGTTGATCTTTTTAGATTGGAATCCCATGTCAAAATCTGCACGACTACACTCATCCATCAATTGACAATCCCTACTCAGGATATGTACATTTTCACATTTTATGTCAAGGGATTCCTCATTCCCATGAACTGATTCTTCATGGAATATAGATGCATTTTGAAGTCTGATGTCTTTGCAAATTTTGACATCTGGATTGCTATTATCAGCTCCTACATCAGGGAAGCCATGCATGGATGTTAGTGATTTAACATTGTTAACTAAATTATCATTTGATTCAACAAAAAAATGTCCAGACGATACTGCTGTTGACAAAAATCTGGGCTCATGGTTTTCAGTTGAAGGAACAAAATATGATTCAGGGATACAGGATTCATCTAATGATTTGCATGTACTGAAAATATTTGAAGGAACTGAATTTTCGTATTCATAGTGTGAATGTTGTTGTGATCCATACTCTGCAGAATAACTCGTTATGCCAACAGACAAACCTAGATGATTGTCACATTCTATTGCATGAGAGACTGGCAAGGAAGAAACGTCTGTGAATAAGCAGTTTTTAAAATTCAATTGATCTTTTCTGGCTGGAAGCTTATTAGATTGTTTATCTTCTGATTCAGACGACAGTACAGTACTATATCCACGCTGCACAGATCTGGGAGCAAATTTTAATGGTGACTCCGAGATATTGGACAAATATTCACTATCATTGACGGGAGATGAATATTCATTATAATTAACAGTAGACCTATGCTTTTTCATAAAGTTGATGTCAATCGTAGAAATTGGAACAGTTTCATCTGTGCTGAAACTATTATTAGCTTCCATTGGCATATGCTCCTGTTGTTTTACTGGATTCAACACAAAAATATTATCTTTAACAAAATTTTCCCCTATCTTTGAAATCTCAAGAGCAACTTTTTCAGAAAGCTTGCATGAAAAACCCCAGGGAATTACTCCTGGTATTACCAAATAAGCAGCATTAAGATCCAACTCCAAAGGACTATATGAAGTATGCCGTCTCTGTTTATTACTACTACCTGAGAAATAAATAATAACAGATATTAAAGAATAGTAAAAAGACAAAATGGTAGGAAAGAACATATTTCCCCAACAAGTAGAGTATTAAATTTATTAACGGAAGTTTATACTATAGATTAGCTTTGTGAGTTAACTAATAGCTATTTAGGATTAAAAAATGCATGCAAATACACTGATATATAAGTTCAGGTCTAAGAGCAAAGTGATCCGGTCATTTCAAAATCTGACCTGATTAAATTCAAAAAACAGATGGGTTTATATGTCATCTGTTGGAGAAAGTAAACGACGTAGAGCATCAAGATACTAATAGTTTATGGACTGATATTGGTTCCAGACTTTTTGGAACTGATATTTATTCTGGAATGATTGGTGGGCCTGACAAAGGTTGGGCCTTGCAACCTTCTCTTTAGAAGGTTTCTACACTCACATCATTAGGGCTGTCCATCACCTAAGATGTGAGTATAAATATGGTGGACCTCGAAGGAAGGGGTAGTTTTTGGTATTATTATTTTGCTGCCACTTCTCTTTATTGCTATTCCAGTTCTCCTTAGTTTCTTGTCTTCCCAACTTGGTGGATTCCAAGTTTCTATCTATTGCTTCAAAAAAAGTTTCTATCTATTTCTTGTGTGGATCTACCTCTCCATCAAGTAGGAATCAATTGGATTTAGACAGACTGGATAACCTGGTCTTTATAATCTACAGCAAGAAGTTGTATGAAGGGTTTCTTACCAACAAGTTGTTAGAAAAAGGTTCTGAGAAGTACAACTCTCCATTGTAGATGAGCAGAACAGCATCAGGGAATGGATGCCGGGTGTTGAATGACAATCAAATGAGTTTGTTTACAGTCGGTACATTGACAAATGGCCTCACATGAACAAATTGAGAAAGCATTCGGAGAAGCTTGATATCCAAGACCATCAACAAAGAGTGGTCAGTCATTAGTATTTACTAATTACTACTCAAGATCGAACCAATAAGTTAGAAATATCTTATCGAATAAGTACGTGAAGGATGAATCCAGATTTTCAAAGATAATTAAGAAATAGAGAGTTGATATTCCACATGAATTATTTATTTGGTATACACATGATTGCTGACCATAGTTTAAAAAGCACAAAGCTATAAAGAATTTTCATTTCGCGCTTTATCGCTTTTAGTACTTTAGCAGTTTAGCATGCTCAAGGAATTAGACTCCCGCACATTCATAATATTAATCTCAAATTCTCAATAATGTATGATTAGGATTTTCACCTTCTTGTAGGAATTATTATTGAAGAAGATGGCAATATCCTTATGGATAGAACAAACATGATTCAACAATTAATTTTACTATGACAAAAATAGAAATAATTTATTTTGGTATAGAATGTGGCCTTAATAGATGTCACCATCTTTTCTTCCCAAATTAGAATTGTAAGAGCTATCATTGCTACGATTACCAAGAGCTAAAATGAATTAAATCATCTTTTATTATTATTTTGCTATTTTTGGAATGAAAAATATTAAAGTTAGGTTTGTATATTTATAGTTTTTTACCAAGCATTCCAAACATTTCGAGAATAGTTGCATCTATAAGTCATCTCTATTATAGTGAAATGAATCACTAACCTAAGTCATCTCTATTACCCTGGCACCAAAACTGGAGTTGCATAATGGTTTTCCGGATATCAGCTTGGTTAAGTACGATGGACTTTTTTAAAAGCAATGAAGAAATAAGGACCCCTTCTGCAGTACAAATCTACAGATCAAGTGAAAAACATCAATCAAAGATTAACTAAATATAAATTGTTGATAAATCTAATATACAAAAAAGCATCTATATGACTATATCTACTAATGGAGCTCACAGACTAAATAAAATATTTTTCTATCAAAAAGTTGGAGCAATCTGAGATCGCTGAACACATCTGATATCCAGCAAGGAGTTCTGCCTGGAAGATACTTGGGGCTAGCCCTTTCAGATAAGACAGTAAACAGGTTGGAGTGTAAGGTTATGGCCACAGGGCTGGGGAATCTGTGTGTGTGTGCAAGGTATAAAACTAAAGGATTATCATGTGTAGGGAAGTTACAATTGATCAAATGGGGTGTTCATGGGAAGAAGATGGTTTGGACTTTGAATACAATCTTGCAGGCATTAATTGATGGAATCATATACAGGCACCTTTGGGTACGACTAAACTTTAAAGCATCTACCTAGAACCAGCACATCAAACTTATAGAAGGAAGGTTTTTTTTATGAAGGTAAAATCCATTAACAATTGAGAAATAGCTCAGAAATACATAAAAGTTGAGAGATGGGCATGCTTTATTAGAACTCTACTAGAACAGATCTACTAGTTCTAAATACTAAATAGTGTTTAAATAGTAGTGTCTAACAGAGACTTCTCTATTAGTTTATCAAACACTACTTGAACTCTATAAGAACTATTTTTGAACACTATTTGAACTCTATTTTAAGTTTATTTGAAACTGCATGCTCAACCTGTTGGAAACTCTATTAGCTAATGATGGAGATGATTTCTTGGTATATCTGAAAAAAAATATGTTCCAAGATGTTTGAAAAAGAAAAGATATGTGCGGTGATGAGGGATTTGTATACAGGCTTGATGGAAACTGTATTCAACACTTCAAACCAACAAATTTTACAGCTTAATAAATACTACTTAAGGAGCTTCTCTCCTTGGTTCTTTCATCTTTGGCAAGATTTAAATACAAGAAGTGTCATGAATTAGGCAATACCTTTGTTAAACATGGAAGTATCTCATCATATGAAGGAAGACTGAATTCCACCACCTCCTTTTCTAAAACCTGTGGTAAGACAGGCTCCCTACCTGTTATTACAATGAAGATTTTAATTGGAAAAAACAACAAACAAAATCTTCCATTGGAATATATTTTTCCGATAATTAAATATGACCATAGCCCAAGTACAAATGATTGCTTTAAAAAAAAAGTACAAATGATTTGGACTTTTGGATCTATTTTAAATTTATTCAGAGTTAAAGTAAACTTGAATAATAAACTCACAATTAGCTGTAAGTATTATTGGCCGTTTGGATGTTTCTGCCAGCTGCAGAATGGCACCAATAAAACCACGATCTTCATCAAATATTGTGTCTACATCCTCAAACAAAATGAGACTCTTAGTTGCAATTTGACAAACAGCAGTCTTATTCTCCATAGTGCTACTAGAAACTTGAGCACAAGGCTGTGAAATTATCATTAGATCATCATCATTGTCAGAAAATCCATATTCTTGTCTGCCTTTTTCTACTAAAGGGCTGAATTCCAAACAATGGTTATTCCCTCGGACAAGACGACCATTTCTTGAACTGAATAAAGAATGCAGTAATATGTAATCAGATAAATATTTTGACTTCATCATAGAAAAAAATACCACATCGTTTAAGCATCTAGAATTAAGGAGAAAAGATATGGTATCTTAAATTTTTCAATGAAAAACATAAGGAGTTTTAAACTAAAATTAAGATGCTGAATACAGGAACGATAGATAAATATAAAATTGACGATCTTAAAGATAAATAAAAAATGAGATTAATTAAATCTGTTTTATTTATTCTAGTTAGCAGGTATTCTGTAAAACAGAAGGTTTTTTTAAGCAGAATTTATTTTTTTTCATTAAAAAATGAAAGGAAATGCCCTAAGTTACATATTGAAGATGCAAAAGGTAAAATAGGGAGATGAGACAAAACTCATCGGCACTTTTCTTTACAGCATGAGTGCATGGCATGATTGACATTTAGTGATGAACTGATGATATAACTAGATGTGTTGCCTAAAGAGGCTGGTCTCCCATATGGACATATCTGAATGGAAGATATCTCCAGCTGAGAGATGTATCCCTTCCTGATATCTTCAGACAGAACGTTGTTAGTTGTTACAGACATAAAGGCATGAAACTATGTATAAGGTCACTAAGGTGTTCTAAAGTCTAAACATCACGATGTCTTAGTCTCGTAAAAGTTAGAACTTAATATGAATAATGGATCAAAGATTAGGTACGGAGAGAGAAATGACCATAGATAAGTACACAAACACAAATAGAGAATCAGAGAAGTACATTCTACAATCATGGCCATCAACTAAAAATATCACAACACCAACATCTACACACAAAAATTAGTAATTACTGCAAATATTAAGGGACTCTAGCCTATCTTTCAGATCAGACATCTATAAGAAGAGCTGCGGTTCACAATTGGACACAAAAATACAGGTTTGGGAGGCTAACCTCCTGAGGCAGCACGCTTAGTTACTAAATCACTAAGTGTAATAGTTATATAGAAGGAAGTCGATGGGTTTCCCACATTTTCCATTATTTCTCTCTCATATTGTATTTTCAGGATACTATCCTTCATTAACATAATAAAAAAATGACTGCCCATGTAAGTATTGCATATAGTGCTACACCCTACAGAAAAAAGTCAAAAACCATCTTCACCAGATTGAAATGGAAGCCATATTGTTATGGGAGTCCAGCCTCTTGAGGCATCAGTCTATGGATACATAGCTATATAAGAGAGAGACATTACTTTTACATGTTTTTATATTCTCATTATGTTTTCATTTATGCATGTTTTACATTTCCCTACATGATAATTGGGCAATGCCCACCAGCACTTTTTCAGAAATTAAATATTTAATTCCTCAAAAAAAAATTTAATGTTTGCAACAAAAAACAAAGTCGTCTGCTACAATTAAATTAATTCACACTTCAGACAATAATTGAGGAAAAAATAGGAAACCACCGATGAAAAAGTATCAAACCATATATTCAATCCATGTGATTCTGTTGCCTCCCTAAACTTCTGCTTTATAAGTGCGCCATTTCTTTGATCAGAAGCATTAACCTAGATGATAATATTAAACAATATTAGCTCAATGTTAGTTAAGAATTAAAGAAGATTCATATAGTTAATGTAAAAATCAACTCTAGAGTGAAGTATTTTGGCCATGTTTTGGTACATGAATACATGTTAATATTTCCCTATCTATCTTCTAGCAGAAGTTATAACTGAATGAATGAATAATAAAGTCGATGCATCATGGTCAAAACGAATAAATAATAATAAAAAAATTAATTTCTATTAGCTAAGGGAATTTGGTCTAACATGCCACCAAAGTTCTCCAGTGAGGGTGAAATGGAACCATTTAAATACTTTATACTTTTATCCCAATTAGTTGAGAAATTAAACTTCTCCTTCTGGAGGTTAATGAATATCCCAATTCCCACTAAAACAAGCCCGGATATAAGATTGGGGGATCTGATTGAGGTTGCACAGAAATTCACACATCACTCTCACCCTTGGGGGCTAACTCTGGAATGCCATTGGATGTTTATCGTAGCATATCTAGACCACCTCAAATAGTTCTTAAGGAGGTATTTAAAGACATTAGTCTCTCCTTTGGACCGGAGTATCATAAGAAGAGTTGTTATCACCTTTTGGAGAAATCAATTATGGAAGATGGGAGACCAACCTCTCGAAACAGCGTGTCTAGTTACTATATAACTCATAGTCGGGTTACAGGGCCGAGTCGGATTAATGGGTAAACCACCCCATTACCCATTTAAAATAAATTTACCCCCTTATTACCCCTCTCTTCTATTTAAACCTATTACCCCTCTTTTTAAAAAACCCTAAAAAAATTCTCCTCTCTTTCTCACCTCGTCGAGGCAGCGGCCAACCTCGTTGGGGAACGTCCATCAGTGCCGGAGCTCGGCCGTTTGCCTTCCAATCTGGTCGCCGGAATCTCCTCTACCCTCCTTCCTGTTTTGGTACGTTTTCCTCTCCTTCCTAGTACGTACCCAACCTCTTTTTTTCCCCGATCTGTTTTTCCTTATAGGTCTTTACTTTTAAACATTGATAGGTTCTCCACCTAGTACCCAACCTAGTTTTGGTTCTCCACCTTCCCTTCCTCTCCTGCCAAAGATGCCACCAGAAGGCTTCCAGAATAGCTCTGAGTACCCTCCAGCAATTGGAGCCTTTTCTGAACTCTACACTCATCTTCTCTCTACCAAACTCTACTTTCTATTTCCTTATTCTGTTTTTTTCTTCTGAAGTAATTTTTAAATTCAGATCTAGTGGAATCCAATCTGAACATCAATGTTCCTTTGGTGGATTCGACTGGATCAAGTGAAGCTTAATCCGAGCAGCAATCTGATCTCTCTCAAATCTGTTTTTCCCTTCATCCGATTATCCCAGATCTGATCAGATCTTCCTATCAGATTCAATATGCCATTGGTTTAAGATCGTCTCCATTAGGAATGGTGAGTCCGATTAATACTCTCATGGTGTGAGTGTGGAATGCCATGGACCATGTGAGTGTGAAAATCCACCATGAGAGTCCAAACCCATTTTATTGGGCTTGGTCCATAGCTCGATTTAATTCAAACCCATGGAAGATGAGAGCACTTTGGTCTACATCAAATAGTCCTTGACTGTGTACTATGTAAACCTCCTTATTTCATATTAATGACAGATCATTATCATAAGTTTTGTTATGGAACTAGTGATTTACAAGTACCTCAATCACTTCGAATCCTTTCTCTTTTGCACAAGCGTAGATGGCTGCAGATTTTCCACACTACAGACAAATACATTAGATAAATTTCAGTAAAGAATAATAGATCTAGAAATTCTAGAAAAAAATGACATGAATATACAAATAATCTATGTAGACCATTGTACAAACATATGCAAATAGCATGGTATAAAGAGAACTATATGCTTATTTTCTTCTAGCCCCTTATAACTATCATAATTAATTTACATGTTAAATAGAAGAATCTACAAAACCCCAACAAAAATAGGTGTGTTATCATATGTGCAATAATTCAGATAAAGATATAAATCATCTGATTTTCCGTCTTCGAATGTCCCTTTTCACCAATCAGATATAGTGATGCGGAGCATCATCTTTATTATCTAAACTGTGGATTTATTCATTTAGATATTAGATCAGAACAGACCCAAGAGTGGCTCAAGCAAACTCGAACCTGTGTGTGCTCAATCTCTGAGCCACTGACACTCATATCGTGAATCTATCCACTAACCACGGTATGAGTATAAAAGGAGTAGACCTTAGAAAGGGGAGGTTGGTTCTTTTTGGGTAATACTTTGAAGAATTTTGAGCTTACTTTCTTTTGGAATACATGAACTCAAAGGGGTGATTTTGTCAATCAAACAGTGACTTGATTAGCACCGATCGATAACTCCCTCACAGTTTGGTGGCTCTCATACTCATAGTTTTTCAGGCGATCACCTAGGTGTTCATGCGGGCCAGCGTCTAGGTGTTCGTGCGGAGAGAGCACCTTTAGGCGCTGGCCGGATGAAGCGGATCCGGTTGGATTCGTTTAACTCAAATACCCAATTAATATTAAAAAAATATATATATAAATAGGGATTATAAAACGGGAATAGGATTTTAAAACCCCCTAACTCTAGATCTAGCAGCCCCTTTCCCCTTCTCTCCGGCGAGCTCCGGCAAACTCCATAACCCATTTCCAGCCTTATCTCCGGCCATTTCCAGCCATCTCTCCGGCCGGCCAGACCATCTCCAGACCTTATCCGGCCATCTCTCAAATTATAGACAAACTCCACTCCTTATAAATCCCAAATTACATGACATAAATCCAACAATCTCCCACTTAGAGATTGTCTGCCACCACCAACACCAACTCTCTTTCATGTTTCATCAATGTTCAAGGAGTCCAGCTAAGGTCATGCACAGTCTCAGCTTCCCAATACTCAACACCTTGATGAGCATATCAACAGCATTGTCGTCTCCTACTATCTTCCTCAAGTCCAGGTCTCCATTCTCAATCAGCTCCCTGATAAAATGATACTTTTGTCTTTAGTGTTTAGTGTTTAGACCTTGAATAGAACTTTGGATTCTTAGCCAAGTAAATTACACTTTGGCTATCGCAGTACAAGAAAGATTTCTTCTGACCAAAATCCAACTAAATGAGAAACCCTTCAGTTGTGCCTCCAATACAAAATATGTATCATGATTCATGAGTGCTTCTGCTGTTATCCAGATCCCCTCCATGATCAAAGTCACAATACCCAACTAATTCAACAGATTTCTTAGTGAAGCATAGACCTATATTCAGTGAATTTTGAAGATGCCACAGAATCCATTTGACTGCCCCCCAATGCTCACACCTAGGTTTAACATAAACTTGCACATAACTAACACGGTATGGGAGATATCTGGCCTGGTACAGATTATGGCATACATTAGGCTTCCCAAGTAGAGTACAGAGAAATGGCTAACACTACAACACTACTGCAGAAATCAGATGGTTGATGCTTTATAAGCTTGTTCCGAGAGTTATATATTCCAGTCATGTCTCCTCCTGTACTCAAGTATGACAACAATTCTGTCACATTCTTGGCATCTAATCATGTGATTTGATCAAAATCTCATCATGTCCATTTCATTAGAGGGAATTATTAATCAGACTATCAGAGAGTCAATGAAATTGGAAATTTGAAACATGTCTCAACTTCATTTCAACTTTGATCGTTTCTCCTTATTAAAGGAGAAAATCAATGTCAACTGATTCTATCATATACCCATTGAGAGGGGGTATTAATAAAGTAACTTAGGGTTAATTTACTTGTGCTAATAATGACCAAGATTTATACAGTGGCAAGTTAGTTAGTTAGTTAGTTAGTTAGTTAGTTATGAATAAAGGTGGCTAATAACAGTAAAGTATTTCGCAATCTTGGAATTCTCAAATCTGCTCAATAAATAGGCAGTATGAAAGAATCATCTTCTCCACAGGTAACCACCATCTTCTTATAAATTATTTCAAAAAACATATTATAACGCACCCCCACAGGTCCAGTGACAAGAAGCACATTTCCCAGCTGGGTCTCTTCATCTTCAATTTCAAGATCAAAATCTGAGTCAGTTTGAACTAAGCTGACACTTTGAGATATATCGTCACTTTGAGATGAATTATCACTAATATCAATAGTTATATTCTTTTGGATAGCTTCAATATTTTTACAAGCTTGGGAACCTTTTTCCTGCCATGATGTCAACCATTCGGTGAGAAAACCAACAGCCTTGTTATTTCCACAAACCTGCAAAATATATTGAATGTGAGATAGATAAATGCACCTGTCTATCTCACTATCCAAAATTATTTCACATGAAAAACACACAAATAAAGAATCATCCGATCACCTCAGATGCCTTCTCTGGATGGTACTTCGATGTCCACAAGTTATGATTAGAAAGATTGCCATTAGTATGCTGAAATGGAATCAACCTGTGCAGAATAATCATTTCAGTATTCTCTCGTGATTCATAATGAATCTGATGACAGTTATTTTGATATTTTCCAGTAGAAACAAAAAAGCATCCATGTACGTCAAACTTTAAAAATATGACCCTCGAGAATGGTCTTTGCAATTAATTCATTATCAAATAATTAATATACTTGAATATAATAGGGTGAGAACGGGGTGGGTCGTGGATGGATCAATCTTGACCCGAGGCATGTCCCACCTAGGAGACCGTGCCCGAGACAGGTCGTCTTATACAAACCTCTGGTCTGGGTCTGGACCCAATTAGTCGGGCTGGGTCACAGATCAGCCAAGAATTTAAAATTTTACAATATAATAACTGCTTATTTTCATTTTAAAATAAAATTTTAAAAAAACTAGAACAGTAATATTTAACATCAAAACAATTCAGTGAATTCATCATTAACAAATATCAATAAAAATTACATAACTTATATAAACAGATAATCTCAAAACAAAAAAGCCCAGAAATATAAATAATGATATATCATAATATATATTGGTTGGATTATTAGGGTTATATTGGGCATTAAGTATAATGGGCAGTAAGTTATATTGGGCTGGATTATTGGGCCAATTCAATGATATATATTATCATATATATATAAAAAATCCAGTATATTGGAATGGATGATTCAATATTCATAATTTGGGACAATTGCCCAATTCAATGATATATATTATCATATATAAAAATATATTAATAAAGTGTATAAAAACCGGGTCAAACGGGCCCGGTCCGAAAATAAACGGACCACTGGGGCGAAATTAAATTACAGGAACAAAAAATTAGACACATGGTGCGACCTTAATAACCGGGTCGGCATCGAGACTGGACCCATTCTCACCTCTAACACTTAGTGAGGACTGAGGTGGCAAGGCTTACGTGGCGCAGTTCCGATTTTATGAGGAACTGAGCACATTCGATTTTGTAAGTAGTGCAAAGTAGGAAACACTTTGAATCAAATTACTCGTTCCTGATAACTCTAAATTTTATTTGCAAATCCACACTGAGAGAATGAAACCATTTAGAAGCAGAACGGTTGAGAAAGCTTGTTTGTATAAATTATACATTACAATAGATGGATAGAAGATTTGAACAACCATTTACAAGTTACAACAAAACAAAATCTGACCAGCACAAATACCCAATCCGTGTGAATGACCTAAATTTCAGCAGCGAGTTCATGACCAATAATATGGAACCAACCAACGAGTTTGTCTACAATGAAGACGGATTACATGGATTGATGTGGATAAAGCAGTAGTGGTGTTGAAGCCCGTGGATCGACAACAAATGTTCCTTTAAACTCAAGGAGAGACAGCAACTTGGCAAAGACGGGGATGAAACAAGATCTTTGGAAAATATCTATGACTATTTTGCAGATTAAGTAGTTAACTACTATCTAGAAATACCAACTAATTTGGATTCTACCTTTGCGGATATGTTTAAACTTCTTAGGTCTCCAAGGTCGTGGGTAGTGCATCTCCATTTCTCTACAAAGCCAAAGAATGACATTGTCTCAAGAGCATCTTGTATAAAAAGAGTTTCCAAACTTTGGAGACCCAATCATAAAGGATACATCCTCACCTCCTGGATTCAGAACAGGCATGTTAAGAACAAAGCACTTGGACTATTCCCCATCAAACCTACCATTGACTCCTTTTGGAAATCAACCATGGCAGCAAAAGAGGATATAGACAAATATCTAGAATGCAGAGCAGGGTGCAATATTACCTGAAAAATAAGCCCGCTTGGAGCAGAGAAATTAAAGACGCACTAGGGCTAAAAATCAAAACAACACCTAGTCAAAAGCATTTGGTCTAAAATGGACACTAAATTCTCCATGATGTAATGGAGAATAAAATGGAAACACTTAAACACCTTTCAAAGACTTTGGAAATGGGGATTACAAACCCAAACAAAGTGCCTAGTGCCTACTATGCAACACCCAAGAGGAGTCCAGAGCCCACCTCTTCTTTAATTGTCCATACTCTAGGGAGAGTCCTTTGAGACATAGTTGAAAGCCTACATAACTAATACCAACATACAGTCATACTAGAAATTAGCAAACTTGCCCAGACCCACTCTTTCATGTCCTGATATCAGACTGGGAGTATGGGAGATCTCATTGAAGTCACTCAGAAACTCATTAACAAATCCCCCCTCATGGGACCTTCTCTAGAACGCCCTTGGTTATATTGCACTATTGCTCGGCACCTCTGGTCCGAAAGGAAACAGAGGCTCAAGCAACACACCCTAAGACCCCCAGAAGTTCTCATAACGATTAAAGACTCATTCAGGAATCGTACATGAGCCTCACCTTCACATTTGAGGATTTTAGGAGAGAATGCTGTTCCCAATTAGAGAAAGACACCATGTAAGTTTAGGAGACCAACCTCCTGAGGCTACTCAACTAGTTACTTAACCACTAGTTGTAAGGTTATATAGGAAAGTGTCAACGAGCCAAAACACATCTCCCTTTATCTATCTCTCTTCCCTAATTTGTAACTCTGGACACTGCAATTCACTTTCATAATGAAACGCCTTAATTCTATCAAAAAAAATGATGCAGCATTGAAGAAGAGCATTAAATTAATGTTGATATGGTGTCTACTTAATGACAATAAAAATTATTAATTATTATAAAATTTTGGCTGACCTTTCTTGAAATTGTATCTCTTTAGGCTCATCAGGTTTACCCCCAAATGTATTGAATCTCATAGAGAGATCAATGTCGTTGTTAACATGGACCTGTTGAATACACTTTAAAACATGGGGAGCTCATAGATAGATCTACACTTCTACAAGTTCTATGCTATATTTAAATGGTTAAATTAATTGCAGAATATAGCGTAAAACATGAGCATCAATGATAATAAATTCTTTCATGCTAATTCAACTGCTAGAAGTCATTTACCTCATCTGGTAATTGGTTATTCAAAAAAGAATTAAATTGAGAAAGCCTTCCATGCCAATTTCTTACAGTAGAAACATCATCAAATTTCAAAGGTGCAACAGAGTGTTCGGAAATTTGTAGTGACGGTGCTTCAAATGAATGATAGCTATCTGGGCAGAGAAAACTCTTTTCATTAAATACCCATTTGCTCCAATCTAATGGACTGGAATTATCCTAGGGTAATTAATAACAAAATATCATCAATAAGCTAAAAAAATATTGGGAGACTCAAAGATAAACTAGCCAGAAATTGAATACCTGTTCCGTGTCTGAAATATGAATAGGAGGAAATCCATTCAAAACCATGAAACATTTATTCTGGACATTATCCAATTCTAGAACATCATATGCTCTATTTTTTGCTTTCCGACATAAGAAGAATGGATGAATTTGTTTTCCTGCAAATAAACGCTGGTTTTCCTGGTAAAAAAATGAAAATGAAAGTTGTAAAGATGAAGATAGTAACGTATGATTCGGATTGAAGCATGCATATCAAAATGGAGTTTGTTGAATTTTCTCAAATAAAATGATTTATTACTAAATACCAATAAGTGGCACTAGGAAAACATTTGGTCTTGTTAGTAATTTAATATCTAAATATTTACAATGAATAGTTGAATTCTCTTTGACATCACTTTCCATCTCTGGATTTTCTGTCTCATCCTTAGAATTTTCTGAATCTTCAGGTTCTTGATGTGAATTGTAATCCTCTGAATTTCTTGAATCCTCTTGTCCAGCTCCTTGATTTGAATTGTACCCCACTACCCTTCATCAAAATACAGCGTTATCTCGGAATTTGTTTTAATTTTCTTCTCTCTGTTTTTGTACAGCTTGGAATCATCAAACACTACATTCTTTTCCCTCACCACCTGATTAGTTTGAAAATTCCAGAATTTATAACCAAACTGATCTTGACCATAGCCTATGAAGAACAGCTTCTCAGACTCGGGATCCAATTTGTCTCTCTTATCCTTTGGCTTCAAAACATATCCCACACATCCAAAGAAACTTCCTGAGGTATCTTCATCTTCAAGGGAGATGAAGGACTTCTGTTTATCAAAAATATACCAGCAATGTTCACTATGTCTGGGGGTTAACCTTCACATCAAAACAGATTTTACAATCCTTGAGAATCTCAGTAACTACCAGTCTACCACTTCCACAAGACGGAAAACTCCAGTTCTCCACCTTTTATTCCTTTCCTGTCACAAATGCCATGTAACCCCCCTTCCAAGCAGAGTCTAGAGCAGCCTCCAGCAATTGAAGCCTTTCCTTAGGGATTGGATGCTATCAGTTATATCCCCTAACCTGATATCACCGCCATGTGCCATGTGGTACCTGCAAATTCTTATATCTCCACATGATATGATTGGTTGTTTCAGAACAAGATATAAGAGTGTGTTTGAAGTATAAGCAGTTAAAGAATAAGTGGCTAAAAGTCTCAGGCTCGTCATTTTAGAGTACAAAGGAATCCCTCAGACTCCTAACAGAACTGGTTATTATACCACTAGTTGTTAATGCTATATAGGAAAGAGTCTTTAAGTCTAGCTCATTTCCATCTATTCTTCTTTTATCTTCAATGTACATGGGCATTACCACTCATCTCATTAATGGAAAAATTTACTTCGATCAAAAAAAATGTTTCACTCATCGGTTTCTCCTTCAAGCATTTTTTTTTGATGTATTAAAACTTTCATTTCTGAAAAATAAGTTTGAGGCAGTGCCCGAGGTTACACATGTAGGGAAATGCAAATACAAAAGTATAAAGACATTGTCACTCTCTTACACAATCGTGGCCATGACTAGCTAGCTAAGGATTGATGCCTCAAGAGGTTGGATTCCCAAACACATATGGCCTGAATTTTTTTTTTTAAGAAATTAAAGCTTTCATTACTGAAAAAGGAGGTTGGGCATAGCCCAAGATTACAGATATAGGGAAATGCAAGTACAGTAAATGTAAAAACATTAAATGTAAAACATTGTCATCTCTTATACAACTATGGCCTTGACTAACTAGCCAAAGACTGAAGCCTCAAGAGGTTGGACTCCCATGAGCGTATAGCTTGTATTTCAATTTGTGAAAGATTGTGCTTCTTATAGGATCGTGCTTCTTTATATGGCCTGAATTTCAATCTGTGATAGATTGTGTTTCTGAATGCTCACATCCTCTCAAGAAGAATTGTTGTCACTCCTTGGAGACCAGCAAAATACAAATATGGGAGACCAACCTTATGAGGCAAACAACCTAATTTACATTAGGCATATGGCTGAGCGGAAAGTGTCAAGAAGAGCCTAGTGCTCATCTCCATGTTTTTATTAACTTGTTTTTCTCTGTTATAATCAGGGCATTGCCCTTCATTTATAATAAATGAAACATTTAATTGCTTCAAAAAAATTAGTGTAGAAAACCATACCCACCCACGACTGAGAAAACAAAAGGCTAGCCATTCAAATTGCAAATAATTCAAGAGTAGAACCGACTAAATACCTCAGTTGCAGTTTTTGCCTCTAACCATAAATCGGGAACTGGTTGACTAGTTTCCATTTTTTCTGCATCAGGAACTTTCAAGTTAGGTGTTGCCAACATCCTTTTTGAGTGTAAACCTTTTATTCTGTTAGGTGTTGTATTTTCACAAGAGGGGGAAACACCGCAACTCTTTAACTTCTTACGGCTCGTTTTACCTTAACAAGATACAAAAATTTACATGTTCAAAAATTTGCTGACTATGAATAAATTATTGTGAATTTGAAATTATATAAAGACTAAACATAATTACAATTTCACCATGATAAGAGATAACATATAGGAACCTGAACAAAAGATTATTAAAAATCATATATCATATCAATATTTGAGGTTATTTAAGCTATCGAAGGAAGTTATAAGGGTTGGAATGCAAATGCTCAAAGAACATTGAATATGTTATATTAAATGAAGTGGAGTTGGGCTGTTATCTTGAGAATTGAGCCCAAGTGGCCAAGATAACCAACTTAATATTTTTACTCATCTTATGAACTAGTTGATCTCTTCTCTGTCAATCAAACAGTAGCTTGATTTGAACCGAACGATAACTTCCTCACAGTTTGGTGGCACTCACTGTATGATATTGATTAAGATCCGATCTGATCAATACATACCTCCGGATAAATCTAGAAAAGCAAACAGGAACAAAGAATACTAAGAATTTTATAGTGGTTCCACTCAAGTTGGTATTCGTCCATTGCGGTGCATTATAATAGTGTCTACTCTATTACAAAATGGAATCAACAATAGAGTATTAGAGTCTCGATGTTTTAGTAAATAGTAATTACTTAGCTATATATACCCATATAGTTTCATATTGATTGGATTATCTACATTTTAAAAATACCAATACACTTTTTATTTATATTCCCACTTCAAGACCAAATTTTGATATTTTTTTACTTTTATCGATGCATTTAAATAAAATAAAACATCTTTTTCGATGTATGTTTCAATAATGTCCTCTGTCATATACAATATTGTTAATTTGCTATAAATTGTCTAATATTTTTAAGGAGATTTAGAACTTTTTTTAAGCATGTATATCGGTCGGATTCGGATCGGATATGCAGGTATCCGAATCCGAATAATTATCCGAATCCGACCGAATAAAATCCGGATTTGAAAATCCGAATCCGGATAACTTTAGGGTTAGTGTTCGAGTTAGGGTTATGATTTAATAATTATAAGTTAATAAGTTATAAAGATTTATAATTATAAAGGTGATTAGGTTTAAGACTTTAAATGTTTAATGATTTATAATATAAATATATAAATATAATAATATTAATTTATTATATATTTATCCGAATATCCGAATCCGGAATTCTTAAACGAATTCGAATTTTAACGGCGGATTTTCCGGATATCCGAATCCGACCGAATAAAATCTGGATTTCAATTCAGGTATCCGAATCTGAATCCGAAAAATCCGAATCCGGATAGTCATATTCGAATTCGAATGTGGATTCCGGTATACCATTTACAGACTTACTTTTTTTTTTGCAAGTAATAAATATTCTCATTAAAATAATGAAAGGTGATACCCTGAAATTACCAAAGTTTGAGTTGCGCCATAGCACGTAGCGCCGGCACTTGAGGAGATGAGGAGATAGCGGGAGATAGCGCGCTATCTCGCCTATATAGCGCCAAGTGTATTTTTATTTATATATATATATTCAGTATATTATAAAGTAATAGTGAATATCATACTTAACTAAAGAGTAGTGATCAAGTGTAATCATTAATTTTAGAATTCAAAATTAAGTTTAAAAAAAAATCAAAAATCATATAGGGGTTTGCAAAAAAATAAGAAAAGAAGAGAGGAAAAAATCATGAATGGAGAAATGGGGAGAAATGGGGAGATATAGGCATATCGCAGGGAGATATCGCCAGCTACCCGCGCTATGGGCGATATCTCCCGCTATCTCGCGCGAGACTTAATCAAGGGAAATTACAAGTAGACGGGTCACGGGAAGTAAAATCTAGTGGGGTAGATAGTGTGGTTTCCCAAATTATCGACCTTCTCCTATATGGCCAATATTCTTAGAGATCAAGTAGCTAAGAATTAGGCATCAGGTAGGGTGTCAAATTAAGCTCGGCTCGTTGGGCTTGCCGAGCCCAAGCTTAGACTGATGAAGTCGAGCTCGGCTCGGTAAACTCGTTAGGCTCGATAATAATATTATATTATATATTTTCATTAAACTTTTAAAAAGAAGTTCTGGTTAAATGGTTTATTCATTTAAAGTCAGAGATTTTGAGTTCGAGTCACACATACTGCAAAATAATATTTAAAATTAATTTTTATGGTTAAATACTTGTAGTTGTAGGCTGCGATTTTAAGGAGAACTTGTCGAGCTCGAGCGTGGGCTCACGAGCTTCGAGCCCAAGCTTGTGGAATTCCTTATCGAGCCGAGCCCGAGCTTGAGGAATTCCTTATCAAGCCGATCCCAAGTCTATCTCTATAAGTCAAAACTTGGCTCGTTTGACACCCTAGCCTCAGGAGGTTTGTCTCCCAAACCTGCATAGTAGTCATTTCCATTTGTGAGCAACGGTCGTTCTTAAAGATGTCAGCTCTAAAACATAGATTGTAGTCCTTAATGATTGCCCCTAGACTGCGTTCCTAAATCATTAAGGATTTAGTACATTTCTGTAACTTAATTTTTCTATAACTCAAAAATATATGAGTTTTCCCTATTTTTAAATAATTATGAATATGTCCCTACTGCAAAAGTGTGTTTCTGCACAAATGTTCCTAGTGGTGGCGCATCACGCAGAGGCGCGTTCCGAACCATGCGGTAATTTATCCCGCTCTCCTATGGATTCAGAAGAGCGACGTCGTGGTAGATCTTTATCTGAAGACAAAGCTTGACAACATATAAAACTAGATTGGTGAGATGATTTAAGTGATTAAAAAATGACAAGGGAAATGTATGTCTAAAACGAAACCTTTTCCATTTCTAGGACAGCTTAGATACGGTCCAAAATTTATATCAAAGATAAACAGCCTGAAGTAAACTAGATGTCTAGAATAGTGGTCGAAATTGTGAATTTCTGATGTTATAGCAAATTAGGAACAACAGAATAACTCTAAACATAATATTGAAATGAAATCTATAAAAATGAAAAAGGATAATGGACAAGTAGTCAAATACCATTTGGAGTTTGCATGGCCTCAAGACAATCATTGCTCTCATCAGAAACTTCTACAACATCTTTCCCTTTCTTTTGATGTGATCTTTTAACCGACACTTTTGTAAAGAAATCAGATGCTAAAAAGAGAAACATAATTTCTGTTATGGTAATGTTTTGATAATAAAGCATTTCCTTGGCTACATAATCTGTGTAGAAGATTTCAGAACTGAAAAACTACAAAGTGCATAACCGTATAAAGATAATATTTATCTATTTATCATCTCTAAGTTAGAAATTAACCCTACCTTTACTTGGTCCAGATGGATCTTTTGGGCCAGGTGAAACCTGTGGATATCAGTTTCAAGGAGGATCAGTATATATTGGTACAAATATACATCATAGACACAAGTAGGAACAGATATAGAACATCAGAATGAAATGTAAATCGGTATTGTTGTAAAGGCACAAAGTATAGAAAGAACAGCAGTATGTAACTTAGTTTTATTCAAATACTATTGTATTGCCACTGTGAAAAACTAAATACAAACTTTCCACTCATCAAACTATATGTGAATGTTGCAACTATCAGTTAATAATCTGTGCAACGCAGAAAACATTATAACACAAAGATAGCTGGGAAAAAATCAATTTTCTGTGCTAAAATCACAATTAGCATTCCTCGCAATTAATCAAACAGAAAGAAGAAGAAGAAGAAGAAGAAGAAATGATAAAAGTAAATATTTTCATTAATGAAATGAGGGGCAATGCCCATATACATTGAAGAAAAAAGAAGAATAGATGGAGATAAGCTAGGCTCGTAGACTATTTCCTATACAGCATTAACAACTAGTGATATAATAACTAGTTGTGTTACATTGGGCAATTGAACTTGAAATCCTCTGATTTGAAGGAGAGACTGATATCCCTGGTGATTTCCCTAATGAAAAGTTGAGAACCTCAGGAGTTTTCTTAGTAAGCTTATTAAAATAGTCATTGCTCATTAATCACCACATCATATGGTGTCGTTGTGCTGCATACACAAATACACAATTACACAATACAGGTATGGTGTGATTGGTGTGCCGTATACATTGATTACTACTGACTCGTCAAATTAAGATGATTGATTCGGATAAAACAATGAATAACATGAACAAACTAGAAACAATAAATCCACCCTAACGCTAGAACAGAAAGAAAAAGAAAAACCTTCTTTTTGGTAGTCATATTCTTTAACTTCCTTTTCCCTGTCCCCTTATCCTCGCCATCCCTCTTTCCACACTCCTGAACTTCCGTATCACCGTCAGGTGCTCCACCGAACAGAAGTTTTTTCTGGATGCACCTCCTCGTAGGTCTCTTAATGGAATCAGAAAGGGGCAAGGCTAGGGAATTCTCTACGCCCATTTGTTGTCGATTGTATAATTGTATTAAAATCAAAGGACGTACTACAAGCTGTCAAATTCGAGAACTGAGAAAGGGAAGAATATTGGAAGATTGAATTAGTAACCGATCAAGGAGAATAGAAGAAAAGGTAAACCCTAAATTAAAAAGGGGATTTAGTTCTATTATATAAAATATTTATATAACGAATAGGGCAACCGAAAAATCACACGGTTACAAATAAATACGTAATATTTCTCGTATTCTCCCTCAAGGTGTAATTGGTCCGGAGTCACTACCTAAAATCCAGGTCCAATTCTGGGTTCGGGATCAAGTTAATCTCATTCTAAATTAAAATCAGGTTATTTTTATTAGGGTTAACTTTAATTTAAAATTTAAACAAGCAAATAATTATAAATCATGAAAATGCAACTAATTATAAACGTGTAACTAGTAATTATAAATCTCTACATAAAAATTTTCAAAATGCAATTATTTGAAAATTATAAACAACTTTGAATATGCAACTATTTGAAAATTATAAACATGCAACTTGTCGAAGAAATCAGTGGAAAAATCACATGGAGAGAAATGAAACAGTGAAGTAGAATAAAGAAATCGAAATTGAGAAGAGTTATTTGTTTTTTCATTTTACGATTATAAAATAAATTAAAACTGAAAATGGAAAAATTCCATAATAACCTCTAAAAGAATTGATCAATTTAAGAAATCACTTCACCTGAGAAGAAGTGTGTCTCTGATTCAACGATCAGTGAATCACGGATACCTAAAGACGAGTGCAGCGAGGATATACCTCTGGTATCAAGACTTGGTCCGTTACAGAGGATAGCTATGAAGTTGTCTGTCCGGAAGCTTGATGCGGCTGGAGGAATGACGAGTGCGACCCATATACAGACCCGGCCCATTAATTGAAAGAAGTCCTTCTCAGACCGAGGATGAAATAGATCTTGGAATCCACCAAGAGCTGAACAAGAAATGAATAGAAAATAATGAACAGGAAAGGAAAACAATATTAAAAGTAGAAAGGAAATAATAGACCCAAAAAAAGAGTAATATCTTGATACAATATTCGATAATGATGTTTCATTGTATTTATACTCACATCATTGGTAAATAGACAATCCAATGATATGAGTATGAGAATTTAATTAGATATTAAGTTAGTTAGATATTAGTATTAATTTGTTTAGTGAAATCAGTTAGAGTTAGTTAAGTATATTGTAGTATAAATTGACATGATTACTTTGTAAATGAGGACCTTGTTATTACTCTATTGTTTGCTCAAATTGTATCTGTTGTTATACGAGCAAACTGATTTGGGTCTAACAAACGAAGATTCTTTGGAAAGAATTGCAGTTGCGCGGAGTGAAATCATGGCTGATATTGTCAAATCAGATGATTTACATAACATCTTGGGTGTTGCCAAATGTATCAGGTAACTTCTAGAGCAGAGTGATAACAATCTTTTCTGGAGGTCGCAATTTGAAGATCTGTTGGACATCTATGATCTAACGGATATTGTCGACCTAGCAGAGAAAGCAGTTCCAACGGAGACTATTAAAAATATATGTATTGGTTTTTTACCATTTTGTAGAAATTTTCAATGCAATCTATTGTCATTGATTTGTTTTTGATTAAATATATCCATGTTCCTCTACTTACGTCTTCTACTATGGTTAGAAAGTAGCTAAACTCATCATGTGTCATGATTGGGAATTTTCCCCATATATCTATCTATATGGATAAGTTCAAATATTTTTTTAGACTTTGAGATACTAATGGCAAATTTGAGCTTTGTCTGTTTTGCAAGTGGGCATATTCCACAATTATATTGAATGGTCTTAATTTCATCTATAACAGATTTTTGTTGAAGAGAAATCAAATTTTTATTGGAAATGATATTTTTAGCCAAAACATCATCTTTATTCAAAACAACATTTTTATCATTCAATACAATATCTTTATTCAAAACAGAATTCATACTACTATTACAATCATATTTCTATTACAATCATATTTATTGTTTTTGTACTTAATCCTGTACTTGGAGACTAAAATTTTCATCTTTTCTGAAGATATATGCCCTAATCTATGGTGCCAAGTTCTGAAATCAATGGATGAATTGGCTAGGAAGAGATGGGGGTGAAGAAATATAGCCCATTGCTTGATTCACCCTAGTCAATCATTCTCTCGGATTTGTTTTCCTGAAACTCAAAACAATGATCATCAAAAATGATTTTAATGTCATTGTCTAAGGTTAATTTGCTTATAGTTATTAGATTAACCTTAAATTCAGGGATATATAATACATTTTTGAAGGTTAGGTTTTCTGAAATTTTAATGCATCCTATCCCCTTAACAATAAGTGTTTTGCCACTAGGTATGGTGACAAAATAGTTAAATTCTTTGATTAAGGGCTTAGTGAAGAGATGCATACTACCTGTCATGTGTTGTGATGCCCCCGTATCTACTATCCATTTATCAATATGAGAGATAGTATTAAATGAAAAAGATAAATTATTACCAGAATTGCTTGCTTTTGTTGAAGAAATCAATTCTTTGAAAAGCTGAATTTCTTCTTGGCTAAGCACTAGTTGTTGATTGTTTGTAGAAGTAACTTGGTTTGCAACTTCTGAATTTTCAGTATTTTGTTGGTTCTTCTTTCCCTAATATTTCTTTTGTATTTTATCCTTGGGTCTTCCAACTAGATGATAACATTTTTCTCGGGTGTGACCATAGTACTTGCAATTATCGCAATAAAACCTTGTGTCTAACTTCTTTCCATTCTTAGAATACATGATATTTGTTTTTTCGGATGTGTTCTTGTTCTTGGCATAAAATGAAGACTCTATTTTTTCAGTTTGACCTCTAAATTTGGACCTTTGCTTTTCTTCTTGTATGACTAGCCCAAGAACCTTGTTCATATTGGGTAGTTTTTCTAGAGATAAAATTTGGGTTCTTAAATTGAAAAAATTCTCATTAAGGCCTAGGAGGAATTGGTGTATCATATCACTTTCTTCCTTTTTAAGATATACCTTTTTGCATACTTTGCAAAATTCTTCTTTTATTTCATCAATTTGGACTAGTTGATCCCAAATTGACCTGAATTCATCATAAAATTCAGATGCTGATAATGTTCCTTGTTGTAGGCAGCACAACTCGTATTTAATCTGACTGATCTTGGGGGCATTACCTTGTTTATACCTAGATTCTAAATCCAACCATATTTGATGTGCATTGTTTGTGTACATTAATGTAGATTGGATTGAAGGGGAAACTGAATTTAAAATCCAGGCTAAGACCAATCCATTTACTATTTTCCAGATATTGTATTCCCTACTGTTGATATCCTCAGGCATTTTAATTTGTCCATTTATAAAGAATTCTTTTCTTCTTGATACTAATGATACATTCATACCATTAGCCCAAGTGATATAATTGGTCTCTCCAACCAATCTATCAGGCACTAAGATAGCCCCCGGATGATCACCGGAGGTTAGAAAAAATGGGGACTCTGGGTCCTGTAATGGAGAGACATACTTTTCAGTTCTTAACCTTTTAAAAAAAGAACTGTTGTATAACCCTTCTTCAAGGTCATTTGCCTTTGATTTTCCTGTTGAACCAGACGATGAATGGTGTGATGTTGCCGGCGTTATAATTGGATTGTTTGGCCGGGCAGATGAAACAGCAGGACGATCAGGCGGCGAGTGAGCGGAAGTGCGTGGTCTGTTGGCCAGGGGAAGATCGCCAGGAGCGTGTACCGATGATACCATATTCAAAACGCTGTTGAAAGAGTCGCCGTCGTCAATGTGCAATATTCCCGAAATCTGGAAGCTCTCCAATCGCCGGTGAGCTCAGATGGCGTTAGGGTTTTTCGCCCAAACGATTTTGGGGAAGAACCTGTAATAACGACCGGACGAGTGGGGAGAAAGAAAGAAGAAAGAGGGGTGGAATGAAAAAGTTTTTTTAGTTAATCTTTTTCTTTATTGATTAACTTTGTAAAACATTGAGTGAGTTTTAACTCTTAATCACGTTTTATTTATACTAATTACAAGACTGTTAACAGCTAAAACAAATAACTAATTTAACTCTAATTCATTTGGGCCGGATCTTAATTCGAGTCCGTTTGTGATCCAACCCGATTAGCTGTAACAATTCTGCACAAGTACAAAAAACTATTAGTAATGTCAATCAGGTCCATTTGACCTGATTTATTTTGTGTTATTTGCATAACAGTCCTCAAGTTAATTATAACTGAATAATTGAAACTTTTACGCTTCAATCCTTGTATTTCTGAATCTCAGTTATATCACAAAAACCTTTAGTTTCTTTTAATTGCGCTTAGGTCCAATTAACGTTTATTGAAACTTTTATAAATGAAACCCTGTTAGTTTATAACAAAACATTAATTCTGTTTTGTCACAACCCTTGGGTTATTTATATCACACTTGAGTCCTAAGCTTGTTTCTTATGGTAAATTGCTTATTTACCCTATATTTCAGTTATATTCTTATAGAGACGACTGCAGAGGGTACTCCGAATCCAGAATACACAAAGTGGAGGAAGAGAAATCGCGTCGTCATGTCCTGGATCAAAACATCAGTAGGCAAGTCCATCATGTCGATGGTGATTAATGAAACCAGAGCGGCGAAGGTATGGAAGAATCATGAAGAAAAATTATCGCCTAAAAAGAAATTTATGCAAAGTCAATCATGGATCGTTTGTGGAATTTCAAGAAGTTGGAGGAGACATCGGTGACGGAATATTTGTGCCAAATCAGATCCCTAGCGGATAATCAAATCGCCCTAGGAAATAAAGTATTCGATATAGAGAGATTATAGGGTTTGTTTTAGATGAGTTACCGGTGGAATTTCAAGCATTCCAAACTTCTGTAAACACCCAAATAAACTTCAAATTCTATTAATGAGAGTAAGAATTGGTTTTAAGCTTGGTCAAGCCAATTATGTGTCGTTCAATATTCATATGGAATTCGACGAACGGTAGTCGCATCGTTCGATATTCCATGGTAATTAAAATATTCGTCGGCTTGGAAAATCCATTCCAACGGATTTTCGTCAGAGAAATGAGCAAAATCCCTCTTGATTATGAGTGCCCCGTCCGTTTCTCACAGTCCGCCTTCTCCCGACCGCAACTGTCCCCTTCCTTGCATGTTTCGTAAAATGTTCTTTAATTCGCACAAATTATCCGTCAGTTTTGAAATCGTCGTCAGTGGCTTGATCAAGATTGCAACAACTTTATCGGAAGATGAATTCACACCAATGTAACATCATCATGTGGATGATCATCAATAAATTTTTCTTCTCAATCTCATACTCTTTTAGAAGATTTTTCATTTCAGTCTCAGTTTTTTTTAAAAGATTTTTCATACCAATCTCAGACCCCTCTGTGGGATTTTTTCCAATTTAGGTTTTCTAACGATTGGTCATCAAAAACGGTTGTTACACTTAACTGCGTAAGGATCCATGCCCGATCTGTTGTGGCATGGCCAGGCCACAATCCATACAAGTGTTTCTATCGATACAATGTTGGGCAAAATTTAACTCTAGCAAATCAAATGAGCATTGTTCAACAGCTCAAGGCCAATGTTGTTGGATCAAATTGCGAAGAAAGTGAGAATGATTATGAAATTAATGATAATACAAATGTAACTTGGTTTTTATATTCTGGTGTATCACATTACTGCACCCCAAACATTCATGCTATGACAAATTCTCAACCATTTTGACATCGATAATGCTTTTTTAAGTAATGCCGCCTACCCGGGAGTAAGTAATGCTATAATTGTTAGAATAAATATATGATTAAGGGGACAACTACAATTTATAAATATATGATTAAGGGTATATATAATACTATACTGATGTATATTTATTCAGGGCCAGCTTCAGGTGAGAACCCCTGTATGAGAACCTTGTGAGAACTTTGGATCCTAGCCCTACATTGACATCCAATGGTTAGGAATAGAGTGATTATTTAAATTATTTTTGGTGGAAGATCCCAATGCAATTTATTATTTTATCATTAATAATCTAGTACACCCTTTTGTCCAAAGAATTTTTCCACCATCCACATTTACTTCTCTCTCCTACTTTTCACCTACTTCTTCAATTTTTTTTCCCTTTTCTCTCACTTCCGTTTTTTCCTCTTCCTTCATCCCCTTCTCAAACCCTATTTCCTCCCTTTCCTTACCTCTAGTGACTTCTACCATTTCTATCAATCTCTCCATCCTCTCCAAAAAATGGTCATTGGTTCTCCACTAACATCTGCTCAGGTATGTTTTCGCGTTTTCCCCTAAATTTTTCCTTTCTCATATAGTTACATTTAGTTTTTGCAGTAATTGGGTTTGCACTATGTCTATTCATCACTTTTTCTTAGTCTACAGTACATAGTGCACTACACACAGTAATAGTGCACTGTCAATATTCGATCCTCACATTGGCCGACACATCGTACGAAGTACAGTGATGCTGTGAACAGTGATTTCTTATAACATACCGATCGTCATCGCGTAGTACATAGTGCATAATTCATTATATGCCAATAGTACATGTCCTAGACCTAATACTACTAGGATTAACTTACCTACACTCTCGATCATTGCATCCAACCATCGTCCGTATTACCATAGTGCATAGTTCATAGTTCATAGTGCATAGTGCATAGTGCATAGTTCATATCCCATTGAAATAGTGCATGTACAGCAATTTACACATTCCATATCTGGCCATTCTTCCTAATAACTACTAGATCATTTGTATGCAGCCATAGTTCATATTGCATATTACATAGTGCACAGTGCATAGTTAATAGTGCATAGTTCAGTATCGACATTACTCATAATACAACTGATCAACTGCTGTCACACAATGTTTATCAGGATCATATTCACTCGGTACCAAACACGGAAACAATTGGATCCTCTAGTACACCATATATTCCCGAGCTCGGCCAACAATTCAACTCGCACGATGAGGCCAAAGCTGCGTATATGGGTTACGCAGCTCAATGTTCCAAAACAAAGATCGTGCTCTAAATGTGGAATCAGGGGACATGACAAACGATCATGTCCAACAAAAAATCAATTATCTCAACAATAGTGATAAGGAGCCATAGAATCGCATGTAATATGGATATCTTAATTTGCAAATAGATGTGATTTCAACATTCTATTAAATGACATCTAGATTTTCAATTGTAGCAAAACAATTTAGATACTCCATGTTCTAGGAATACATTAAAATCCTACTTACAAATCAACTATTCAAAAAAACCTAGTACGCTAACATATAATCAAAAATTTAGACAGTATTTAATTCTCAATCGTCAAAATTTGTCATCATACGAATTCCATCTAACAAAGAACATTTTGCTGCATTCAAATCTTTGTCCAATCCATATCCAACACGACCTAAGGCTAACGCCTCAATTGCTAACAACATTCGCAAACCATTATCGTCATCTTTACATTTAACCTGTGCAAACCGCGGCTCAACTATCCTATGCCATTCCTTTTGATCGAATTTTTCGAACCGTAATGTCAAGTACGCATTCATCCAACCTGCCTGCATACCACAGAAAGTATTATAAGCATTGGAAAAAAAATTATCGTACAAAATGAGTGATATATTAATTTCTGTCAATACCACTCGAAGAAATTCTCGATAGTGCTTGGCCTGATTCTTTCTAGAGTTATAATGCGTCATCGTACAACCATCAAAATTTACTGTTAGGAGATGCCAGTGGTCACCTTGGCTTATGGGCACAAAATTTTTATCAATTTGTGGATCATTTACTTTATCAGTCATCATCTCCCTATAGAACTGGTTTTCCAAATCGCCATTCCCACCTACGTATCCCTTGAATCTCATGAATGTGTCTGCAGGTAGTATTTCATAAGACGCCCTATCTTTACCATCGACAACGACTTTGTTTAATATGACCTCCGCATACAGGTCAATCAACTACATTACATTGCATGGAATAATAGTTAGATATTTCAGGAATAAACGATGACATACACACACCTACAATAGCAATATTTCTATTTTAATATACCTCAACAGCATATATCTTGCTCTCTAAAATATGCAAGACCTGCTCCCTAGTGCATCGACGTCCTTGATATTCAATAGTTGATCTTCTTTTACTAAAAATTTATAGTTCCAAAACCCAACATCAGATTAATCAAAAAATAAAACAATATATAGAGCATGACTATTTACAAAACATACCCAATCATCTGCAATTCTTTCGCAAAACCTAGCCGAGAGTATCTTTTCTTCCTCTCGTTTTTGTATTTCTTTAGATCATTTTCCTCTTCCTTCATTATAGCGGCTCCAGTTCCGCAATGCGCTCCCTTTCTAACCTACTACTCCTCTGCAACAAATCGACAGACTTCAATAAATAGAATTAAAAAAAAACACATATGATTAAAATTAGGCCAGTTATGAACCTGATCCTCTCTCCTCTTCTTAATCCTTTGCACTCGAGACGGAACATCTCGTTCCAAAACTTCCAGCTCTCTATCATTAGTGCTGATTGTACCTTCAATTTCTAACGTCGTGTCAGGATGTTCTACATCATACACATGCATTTGCATAGAATCCCCTGCATGGCCCTCTAACTCACTCCACAAATTTGGAATCCCATCCACATACATAATAAATCCATCAGCATCAACTACAAATGGAGTATCCATTTTCGGACCGCGTTCTTCAGGATAACTCGGAAGTGTTGCAGAGATATATCCAGGCTTGCTTCTTCGTCTAAAAATATTGCCCCGGCTATCCTCACTACAGTCCACTTGCAGTCCACCATGCTCTGGGTTTCCATATATATCAAATCCAGAAAGTCCCGGACAACTTGAGAAAAAAGAAGGTTCTTGTGTAGATTCACTACCATTTAAATCTTCCGGACTATCATTGCAATCGAAGTCCAAACAGACTTCCTTGTCCTCATTGCAAGGATAATACCACCATCTGTCATTCTCGACACATTCAGGTACAGAGTTTCTTTGAATATCAACAGAGATGTCTTGATCATTAGAATGGGTTTCACATACATCATCAGCATTATCCAAATCTTGAAGAAGGTTCCTTCCTCGTATTTGTGGGTCAACAATAGTGGGCCTTTTAGGTTTGTTAGACGATTCGCAACACAAATCACGCCCTAGAATTTCAGGAGTTCGTTGTGTATCTGAACTATGCGCTAGGTCGTCACTATGATCAGGAACACTCTCATGGAACTCATTGGACGTATAGTCTTCGTTGGGGCTGCTGGAATCGCTTTCAGTAGACGTTTCGGTGGCCTGATTGGACTAGAAAGGTGTGAAAATATATATAACATATTACTATTCTAGGAATTGAGAAATTTGAAATAACAAGACATCATATTAATTGTCATATGTGGTTACTAAAAAACACTCAACATAGTACATAGTGCATAATTACACTAAGCATTTGATTTCCAGAAATATTCGACTCATAATAACTTCATGCATTCTAAATACCTAACATGATCAACGATAACCTATTTTCGACCTAAGCGTATCAACTAACCATGTCGTCATCCTCTTCATCTAATTTGTATGTCCGAGGCACTGAAGATACTAAGTTTGGCGCAAGCTTGCTTAGTTCAAAACGACCATCCATCTTGAAGTCAACCCACCGTTGATACGGTAGGTATCCATCTGGACGACCAGGTTCAGCAACATGTGTATGCTCCAATGCCCATACCTGAAAAATGAACAGCATTATATAAATCGATAAATTCTTACTTCGGTTTTAGTGGTCAAAAAAATTACCATCAAGGCAGCGGGACATCCCATCATATAAACGGAGGCAGCACGACCACCACGCTCCCTCTCGAGCACACGCGTCCGACAATAATCAATGTTCGAGAACGTTACGTCTCGAACAGCTCCAGCCCAATTGTATGACGATATATCTTGAAGGTCCTCAATGTAACCAATTATCTTACGGCGCAGCGTGCACCGTGCGTTTGTAAACAGAAATCCAGAAAATAATAGGCAAAGATACAGACGAACTATGTCCTCTTCGTCGACTGAACTATTTCCCATGCTGTTTGCCAATTCACGGAACATTACACCAATTTTCTGCCTGCATATCATTCGCCGAAATCATTATTTCATTCAAAATTTAAATACTTAAAATCATAAGTATTAAACGCCTATTGATTACCTAGTCAGAATTTTCCCATGCAGATGCTCCTTGTAAAACCTCCCTAGCTTAACACTAGGTTTCGCAGAAACTTCGAGCAAATCAATCTTGCGACCAACGTGTGGTAGTCCCAATATTTTTCCAAAATCATGGTCGGTGCAAGTTAGAACAAACGCACCAAAACAAAACTGTGACTCTCCGATGTACCGGCCACAAATTTCGTCGAGCAACATTGAGTCTACAACGAGGGCACCAGAATCCATAAAGTGATGAAAGGGTGTGTACATCAGTTTTACCTTTACATCCATGCTCAAACGAGCCCCAATCCTGTCCGACATTATGCGGCTCAGTATGCATTTATGCTGGATTAGTCCAGCACCTACAACAATAGAAAAAACCTCAACATTTAAATTGTGATTTTTTGATAAAAACATGAAATAAAAAATTTCAGGATTACAACTAACCTCTGTAGGATCCTCTTACAGTATCCATATTCCTAAATTCGCCCCCCTCATCGTAAGAGGCCTTAGGCTCGTCCCTCGTGTCCATACTTGAATCTATAGGATGTGGTCTGGAAGGGCCTTCACCTGCCCTATGGTCGTTTATATTTGCGTCCCCGAACGCACGGTGCAATTCTTCCGTTGCACGAGCATCCTCATTCAGATGATGCTCCTCACCATGCATTGGCTCAGCCATGCAGTCCGGGCAGTAGCATGGCACATCTTTACCGTCAACATTGTCTACACACAAGAAAATGAATTTCAGAAATATGAAATAACACATAATATAAATAGTGCATAGTTCATTAGGGCCATATAGTGCATAGTACATTTCAAATAATTTAAAATAGATTACAGTCAAAACCACTAGAATTACCACATCATCTAAATAGTGCATAGCATTGCAAATAATTTAAGATAGTTCAAAGAAAAACCACTACAATTAACACATCATGTAGATACTGCAAAGCATTGCAAATAATTTAAGATAGTTCACATAAAAACCACTAGAATTATCACATCATATAAATAGTCCACAGCATTGTAAATAATTTAAAATAGTTCACATAAAAACCACACATCATATAAATAGTGCATAGTGCATTTTCTCACCATGAGTAGACGAACTAGACAATCCCGACCTTTTCTTAGTGGCCTTCTTCTTAAATAAAGACCTACATAAAAAAAAATTACAAATACATGCGGTAAGGAAACTAAAATCACATTTTTCATAATGATTGGGCATACTATGTGAACAAAAATCAGTTCTGAAGCAACGGAATAGATTAAAAAAATCTATTTTAAATAAAATACCATTATAGGCTAGTTTGGAACTAAAATCAAGCAATCAAATGAACTACTCACCAAGATCTTTTTTTTGGGGGGAACCTCACTAAAGACGGAAAACTCACTAAAGACTACATTTTCAGAAACTAGGCATCTTTTAAGAATTGAAATCCAATGGCCATAAATTTGGGTCTTATTGAACCCGATTATTTGGGATGTGGAAATCATGAGTGTGAAGGATGACCTCACGATTCCAAATGAAATTAAAAAGAACAGTGCGGAATGAGTTTTGGGGAAATAGAGAAACAGTGCGATAGAAGATTTGGGGAAAGTAGAAATTAGAAAAACAGTGCGATTAAATAAATAGAAAAACAGAGAGATTAAAAAGAACAGTGCGGAATGAGTTTTGGGCAAATAGAGAAACAGTGCGATAGAAGATTTGGGGAAAGTAGAAATTAGAAAAACAGTGCGATTAAATAAATAAAAAAACAGAGAGATTAAAAAGAATATAGATTAGAAAAACAGAGAAGATTCCAAATGAGTTTTAAATTAGAAAAACAGAGAACGTAGAAATTTTGGAGAAATAAATAGAAGAAGAATATAGATTAATGAAACCGGATAGAAGATTCCCGGAGAGATTAAAACAAATAACAGTGCGATGACGATTAACAGTGCGATGAAGAGATTAAAAATTTTTTAATCGATTTATCAAGACGAGAGATTGGAGACAGAACCGCCTATAATATAACATACACACCGCAGATTCGGGAGTGGAGACCTAGCCGGAGCCTTTCCGTTGCGATCGCCGCTAGTATTAGACATTCTGCTATTGAGGAGGGAAAAAAATCACAATACGAGAGATGAATACGCGGAAGAATAATGCGCCGCAGGAAACAATTTTCGGGGAAGAGATGGGTACAAGATTGTGCGAAACTAGGGTTTCAGAAAGAAAACCAATATATAACCCCCCTCTCCAAATCACCCTATCGACCGTCGGGCAATGCAATGTAAAGCGTACTATCACTGCCGGACTGTCAAAACCATCCATCCGAACAGTACTTTAGCGCCTTTTCATCACCAACGGTCACCATTCAAACCCATTAATTGGACGGCTAAGATGGAGATCGCATATAGTGCGCATATAGACGTTCTCACTAGAAGCGTCCTGTATTTATTCATCCTGAGATCAATACAACAAAAACCTCATCTCTGCCTGTGTTGTCTCATCTTACAATAATCAACTATTCTTTCCTTGTTTCTTTCACCGATTGTCCTTGATGTCCCGTCGTCAGATAGCACACTTGTTGGCTTGCCTCACTGGACCTACGAACATTCGGCTTGATGATGGGGTAGTCCCATCAATGTCGGGAAGATCAGTTGGGATGGTCATCGAGAATATTTGATCAGTTGACTTGGTTAGAAAAAATCGCATCTCTCATTGGTTTGAATTTGATCAATCTCATGGTAAGTTAGGAAGGAACATCAGAAATGATGCAAATAACTGAGGCAGTGTTAATAATATTTTCCTAAGGAATATCTTGATTGGAATCGGTTTTCCAATTCAAAAATTATTGAAAAATCAGGTTTTTATAATTAAAATTATAAACCTATCGAAAAATTGAAATCAATCGTTTTCAAAAACACCTAAAATGCCAAATCGTTAGTCAAAATAAAATTCCATTAATTAGGTTGAGAATTTGTCAGTTGTTGTCAGGTTGTGTCTGAAAATTTTCACAATTTCAGTTAAATAAAATAAAATTTAAAGTATTTACCTTTAATTAAATATCAATCCATGGATCATTCGGAGTCGTTAGCGATGTACGGGCCAGGGATCGCCGGTGCGGTATTTGGCGCTGGATGGTGGTTCTGGACTGACGCTGTCATCTGCAGCACCGCCGCGGTGTCTTTCTTGCACTACCTCCCTGGTACGCGCAAAATCCTCTCATCTGAATTCTGATCCTTGTATCTTCTTATTCTACAATAATTATGCCCAGCATATCAGCCGTGTCACTTTGTTCCCGACCAGCAGGATTATTTGCGTCGTTGGCAGCTCTGATGTTTAATTGCGTGAAGAGAAACGACCTCGATTACTACTCGTACGAAGAAAGCGAATGGAGGTTGGTTGTTAGCTAGCTCAATAATTCGTTGTTTCTTTTATAGATCAATCCACCCCCAAAATAGAAAATGTCAAAATCGAAAATCTGATGTTATTTTAAAATTGCAGACCGAAACTGTGGCTTTTCTTCGCATATGTTTCTTCCTTCGTCTCGCTGGCTTCTTCCGTTGGATTATTAGTGCAGGATGCTGTCACGGACGACGGCCCTTCAACTTGGACCGGCATTGCCGGTGTTCTGCAGTGCGTGTTCGTGTTAATTAGTGGTTTAATCTACTGGATCTCTAATGGTGATTAAATGAATAATTCGTTTTTTCAATGTAATTATTTTAAAATTGAATAACTGATTTTCCGATCATTAAAGTTTAATTAGATCATTAGTACGATATATTAATCGATGAATTTCGGTTTAATCAATTGTTTATGATTGTGGCCTTGTGTGGACATTTCTAAGATCCGATTGACCAATCGCATCGTCAGGGGTCTGATCTAGGAAGTTCACCAGATCACTAAAACGTACGGTTGGATGTTAAACAAACTGAAACTGTCCACGTGTCAACACACACGTATTTTAAGCGTGTATTTTTTGGAGCCGTTCTTTATTCACACTTTCTCAGCATCCGAACCAAACCACAAAAAAAACCTCCACAAACACATCAATCACAGCACAGACTAGCCACATATAGTTTTTTTTAGTTTCATACTTTCATTCAAGTCCTTGAACCCACGAAAAGAAAAACGAACCACCCTTCCGCCGCCGCCACCGCCTCCCCTTTCTCCCGTCCAATGTCCGGTGCTCTCTTTTTATCCGTTGTCTCTTTTGTTCCGATCCGGTCCTAGACAGGTTCATAAGACAGACCACGTTTAACTTCGATTTCTTTTTGTTTCGTTGTCTTGTTTGCTTTTGTCCGTTATCTTGTCGGGTTTGATTTCTCTCTCGATTCAATCCTCTTATCCATCCTTCTCTTCTTTCGTTAAAGCAGTTGGTTTTCTTGGGCGATTTTCGATAGGGAACGCTTAGGGTTTAGAGGGGGTGTCATTAATTAATATTTCATTTGATTTCGCATCTCTCTAAATTCTGTTCTCCTTTCTTAGGGGTTTGTCTTTATTCATCTGCGTTTTCTCGAATCATTCTTCCTCCTCTTTTGTCTGGCCATGCCCCGCACGGTATTTTCTAAGATTACTGTTTTTTTGTGTGTGTATTTTGTGATGTTAAGGAATTATAGTGTTTGGGATTTCTGAGGTTTTGATCAATTGAGAGAGAGAGAGAGACAGAGAGGGAAAATAGTTTGTCCCTTTTGATTAGTTTGAAGCGGTATGTTTTGAATTGAAGGGGTTTAAGGTTGAATTTCAAGAGTTTTTTTTTATACTGCTGATTATGATTGGAAATCAGTATGGATAAAAGTGAGCCTGCTCTTGCACCTGAGTGGTATAGAACAGGGAACATCACTAGCGGTAACAATTCGAACCATCAACATCACTCATCTTTATTGAATTCAGGTATTGTCTTTGTTGTTTGTTCCATTATGGTTATGGTTTATCAGAGCCTCTTTCAACAACGAACCCTTTATATTCATTTTACATCTTTAAGGTGACTTAGGAATTGGGAACTTGCCACACAACAAATCGTCAACAAGCACAAGTGATCGTGATGTTTTTAGAACTTCTCTTTCAACAGAGAGGAATTCAAATTCTTCTTACCACAGAAGTAAGACCATGAATGGATCCACGTCCCATGAAAATGGAAGTGCTCTGCGATCTAATGTGTACAGTAGTTTTAACAACAAGAGTTACCGTGACAGGGGTCGAGAAAAGAATATAGATAATGGTTATAGTCATGATTCTGATGTGTTTTCAAAAGGCACCACCAAGAAAGATACCTTTTTACGATCACAGGTCAATTTTTCTGGAAGGGCCTCAGAATCGCAAACAAAAAAATATGGGAATGATTTTAGCAGTGAAGTTCTTCCCAGGGATTTTCCTACTGGTATTAATAATTCTTCTTTTCAGAGGGACTTTCCATCTCTGGTTGCAGAACACAAGCATGGCCATCCTGAGAAAAGGAGCATGCCTCCTACTGCTCTTAATTCAGTTTCACAGAATTTTCCTTTGGCCTCTTCTCTTACAATTGGCGGAGAACGTTGGACATCAGCTTTGGCAGAAGTGCCTTCGATAATTGTGGATCATCAACACTTGTCTTCATCTATACAGAATTCGACTACTGCCACACAGAAATCGACTACTGCAACTTCAGTATCAGTGACCCAAAGTACAAATTCAGGTTTAAACATGGCGGAGACATTGGCTAAGGCACCTTCTCGTTCTCATGCATCTCCTCAGGTATTGTACTATTCTCTTGCCTACACTTTTGGATTATACATATAATTTCATGACTTCCGGTTTCTTTCATTAACTTATTTTTTATTGTATTTGCTGAATCCAGTTATCCGGAGATTCCCAGAGACTTGAGGAATTGGCTATAAAACAATCTAGACAGTTAATTCCAATGACCCCCACTACTCCTAAAACATCAGTAAGTTTTCATGTTCAGTTTTTTTTTGTTAAATTCCTGTTTATCTTATTTTACGGTGTTGTTTCTTTATTTATCTGGGAACTGTTTGAATGTCTTGCATTTTTTTTGTGTCTACCATGTAGAATATATAAAGGATTTTTTAAGATAAAAAATTATTTGATGGTGTTCAATGGCATCACTAGAAGTTCAACATGGATTCAGGGAAATCATTTTCTTAACACTTACTATTTGACACTGGAAGTCAAATCAAAATGTCTCTCTGTTCAAATATTGCTTCTTGTATCCTACCTAAATTTATTCAAGTTGATATTTTTGACTTTTTCTATATTTTGATTTGTTGGTTGAAATTCTTTTTTTAATGATCAAAACTAATTTGATTTTCAATTTTAGTCTTGTAGATTAAAATTAAAGTTCAGAAACCTAATTTGTCTTTCTACTAGTTTATCTAGGAACGAGATTGTTGTGTGTTGAATTGTTGATCGCCATCGTTTCAACTTTCAAGAATAATCAGATTGAATTTTGACTTCTCTTGTAGATTATATGTCATTTTATCATTTATCAAAGAATGAAGTAATTGCATATTTATTTCCATTGTCTCATGAAGGATCTGATTAATTATTTTATTTTACTAAACACATAATCGGATTGGATTTTGAATTTTCTTTTCTTTTAGATTAGATTTTAGTTTGTATTTTTTCAATCTACAAATGATATTGTCGTGTATTGATTCCCATTGTCTTGTGCCTGTTTTAGTTTTGGTACAGGATGCATTTTGTTGCATAGTTTTATTTTCCATTTGTTATTTACGTAAATTTAATCTATTATTCATGTCTTCAGTCAGAAGAAGAGGAATAACGGAAGAAGGTTGCAAGTTGAAACTTGAAACATCTTCATAGTTGAATTTTTTAATTGCAAGATCATTATTTTATTTCTCAAAAGTGTTCTATAGGTTAAAGCTACAATCAAATCAAATAGGCATGGTCAAGGTTTGAAATACCCCATGGGTATATTTTAAAAAATACATATAAAAATGAGAATATGAAATATAAAATATTTAGAATATTAGTAGATTGAGTAAAATTTTCTAATACAAAATAGCAAAATAGAGTAGTAGATTGATAAAATCTTCTAAAACATAATAGCAAAATATAGTAGATTAGTTTTGTAATTGGAAAATTAGAAAAAGAGAGGAGGTGATTACTGGAAAATTGAAATGAGGGGAAATCCTAGTCAGGAAGGGAGAAAGGTTTTTCTCTTCCTGTTTTTCATTGTATTTAAATTATTTAGTGGGTAATCGAGCGGAATCAGATCTGCCCGATTACTCGATGAGTTGAGGCGTGGCCATATGCGCCTCAACATTTTGCATTTAAAACCTTGGACATGGTCTCTATGTTTACCACCACATTTTGTGACTCAAATTACTCTGTAGTTTATTTCTACAAACAAATATATACTGTAAACTTTTGCATTAGCATAATAGCTAGGGGTAAAAATAGTTTTGGACCTGGGTCAAAAAATTTCCCTTTCGTTTTTCGGGACGGGTCTCAGGGCAAGTAAAATCTTAATTATTTTGATTTTGTCCCAGCCTGTCTGTCACTGTCCTATTTTTCGGGACGGGTCTTGGGGCAAAACTGACTTAGTTGCGTCTCGCCCTGGTTTTGCTTCGGTTACCCCGTCCAATTCTCATCCCTTATATTATCATTAGCATAAGACTAGCATTATTTTCTTAATCATCTAGTTTTTACTTCTATTTTTATTTCTATTCTCGTAAACTTGGCATTAGCCTTATTCTAATGAAATTTAATTGCTTCAAAAAAAAAAAAAAAAAGAGTAAGGATTCAGATCATTTAGATGTGTCATATGTCCGGATTTATGATAGTTTGCGACTCGTGAAGAAAATGTGTGCACCAGTGCTGTGGACTGTGGAGGCAACAATAAATGTCCATATGCATATCAATCAATGTTAATATATACCGAGTGATGATTAGAAGCAAGTAGGTAGCAACATGAGGTTTATGATAATTTGAGAGACGTGATTTAAATGTGTGCATTAGTGCTGAAGAGGTTACATTAATTGATGTAAAATTGTATATGAGATCGTAATCGTATACATATTTTTATATATTAGATTTAGTTTGGTAAAAACCAAACTAAAGATTTAGTTTGCTTCAAAAAAAAAGATTTAGTTTGGTAATTTCAGTGCAATCATTGATTTAGCTGGTAAGTATACCATGCTAAATAAATTTTGATTTTAATTGATTTTATAGAGAATCCATTACAGTAATTACTTGAGAAGAAGGGTGAAGGCCAGATAGAGGAAGATGGGGGTAGTGTATCAGATATTCCGACCGCTCTTAGTTTATTTCACCCCATTGCATGGTGTTGGGATGTGAGTCTGTAATTAGGGATAAAAGGATGATCCAGGGGTTATCCTCTATTCTTCTCCCACTGTAAAACCGGTTTGGTGCGGAGATTCCACACCATAACTGGGTGTATTTTTACTACCTTTGCGATTTTCAAAGATTGTAAGCATATTTATAGTAGTAGCTTTGCCCATCTTATTCGGCAATTCCATCAAATACTTATTTAAAATAAAATGAAAGAATATTTTTATATGGTAAGTCTTTGTTAGAATGAAATTGATGTTATATTTGGTGTACTACTACTTTATAAGCCTAAGGTCATATGATTTTGATGATTTTTTTTTTCTGACTTAATTTTTTTGTTCCAGATTGTTAACACTTCAGAGAGATTAAAAGTTAAGTCGATTAGAACCAGTAACATGCCTTTGGTACCGAAGGTCGCACCACAATCGTCATCTCAATCATCCAACAGTCTAAATCGTGGAGCTCCCAAGACTCCTCAAGGTGGGAATTTCCATGTTCTCAATCGAGAGAGGAATAGTTCAATTGGCAACAAAATTGGCGGTCCCACTCTGAATAGCAGAACAGTTGTAAATCCAGTTAACACTGCTGCTCCAAATTCTACACTGTACAATAATTCAAAGTTCAAGTCAGAAATGACCCAGAGCTCTGTCATGGAGAGAAAAAACTCTTCTCAGGATCGGATTAAATTCTTCAATACCATTAGGAATGGCTCACACTCAAACAATTCGTCTTTTGCTAGTGCGGAGCATCGTTCTGTCATGCCCTCTTTTGCATCGGAGAAGTCTAGTGACGACACTTCAACTATGTCAAAGCAATCTTTTGTACTGGATTCCAATACAAGTGCTTCGATGAAGAATGGTAATGATATGAATCACAACTCCATTTCTCTGTCAGAACTTGCAAATGTTAAAAAGGATGAAGATGAGAGCGGATCATGTCAAGATTATCCTAATGGAGAGGAGAAGAAATTTATGAAATTGCTTGGATGGCAAGAGGAGGGAGAGGAAGAACCCCTGACAGCTAAGGAAATCGAAGAATTCATCGTCGAGGTACCTATCATCAAAATCTTTGGCTAGTTTGCTTTCATTAGACGAATTACATATCTCTCACTTGCTTGATATTTATTATCTCTTTGCAGTTCGATTTGGGGCATCTTCAAAATCTGGATATTTTGAAGCTACACAAGTAAACAGAATAGTGACATAAGGTTGTGGTGATTTGTTTGTTGAGATCTTTTAACAAATTCCTAGACAATGATTGTACTGTCTGGTCTGGACTTTGGTGGTGGGTGGAGGATATAATAATCGAGTTGTTTTTGAAGGTTTGATAATAGGTTAACTGAAATTTTCGTATAAGATCCATTTTTCCTCTTGCTGCTGCTGTTTGTCTTCTGTCAGTTTTGAAATCCAAATGAAATTAGTTAATGTTTTTCCGGTCTTACAAATCTCACATCTTCTCCTTTTCTTATTATGCTGTTGTTATTCTTGCTATGAATGATTAAGTAGACAAAGAAAACAGGTTTCCGTCTGGAATCTTGATTCAATCTTGATTGATATAAATATTGCTTTAATTCTCCGATTTTATCTTATTTTGAATATGGTATAATTAGATTTGAACTATTTTATAAAAAGTAGATTCTAGCATTTTACTATCTAGAATTTTTACTCACCTCCTTCTGTCGCTATGATTGATTTAACTATAAGTCAGTATGTAGAAAATTTTTCTAAATAGAAAAAAAGGAAAGGTGAATAGTAATAAACTAAAAATAAAAATGATTTGGTGAAATAATATGGCATAGGGCGTCCATATAGCCATATGGGTGCGTCTGGTTCCATATCCGGCCAAGGTCTCCTTATTTCTAAGGGTCCCTTTGGTCTGGACGATGACCGTCGACCACCGCGAAACTTGTCCTTTTTTACGTCTAAAAGGATCGAGATCGGGATCGGGATCGGGATCGAGTTCATCATCATGGAAAGAAAGTTTTTCTCCAAGAATCTTGTTGGCTATAAAGGAGAAGATTCTCAAGATCACATTCCCTGGAAAATATAACGTGACCAAATCCCCAACTTCTTCTCTCTTCCCTGCTGCTGCAGCGTCTCCGTAGTCAGCCAGGGTGCCGTCTGCAGATCCGATCATCCGGAGAGAGATATTCAGCGATTCGATGGTGAAAAACGATGATAGGGATTGTCAACAGAGCAGATAAGTCAACTACGAACATCTCGTCTCCGATCCGAACTCATGGAAACGACGTCGAGACTCTACCTGTTGTGCCGTTGAGAGGAGGAAGTGAAGTGATCAAGCCTGGGAAGAAGAAGCCAGGGTTGCGTCTTTGGATGAAGTTGGATAGATTTGGAAAATCGCAGGTGCTCGAGTGTGATAAGAATGCAATCATCAAAAGTGTTTCCATTCCCCTGCGCGATCTCAGAATTCTTGGTCCTCTCTTCTCGCATTCCTCTAACATCCTAGGTCAGACTTCTTTCAATTCTCGCTGCGCTGCGCTGCTCTGATTTTTTTTTTTTCATTCGACTTTTTCTTCTGGAATTTTTTTACTCAAAAAACAAACATGATTCTCTCTGTTTGTAGCCAGAGAGAAAGCCATGGTCGTTAACCTCGAATTTATCAAAGCTATAGTCACGGCTCAAGAAGTCATGTTACTCAATCCCCTGGAGTCAAAGGTTGTAGATTTTATAGACCGTCTCAAACAGCAACTCCCAATGAAGAGCCCAACTCGGATTGATGAATACAATGGAACAATCACAACCAACCAGCCTGAGCTTCCGTTTGAGTTTCAGATTCTGGAAATATGTCTCGAAACTATCTGTTCATTCCTAGAATCCAGTGTTTTGGAACTTGAGAATAATGCATATCCTATCTTAGATGACCTCGCAATGAATGTTAGCACAAAGAATCTCGAACGTGTCAGGAGTCTCAAAAGCAACCTCACTCGACTACTCGCACGAGTTCAAAAGGTACATACATTTTCTGCGCCATTATATAATAGCTTCTTACTTGATGCGTGCTTTACTGTCTGTATTCTTTTCTGTCATAATTGGCTTTATCCAGTCACCGTAATTCACTCCATTGAGAAAATTGATTAATTTATTAAACCTTTTATTACTATCCCTCCCGCTTTTATCGATATCTCCCACATGGAAGAAAGGTTTGATTATAGAATGAATCAAGATTCTTGATATGTTGACTTTTCTTCTTCTTTCATAAATTGGGGTTTCAGAAATCTTCTTTTGATCAACACTTTACAAAATAATTGTTTCTTTTATGAGTGGGAGTCAATTGTGAATGCATACCTCTTTTTGGATGCATTCCCAAGTCCCAGCTTCCCTGAAAGGCTGAAAAATAGGAAAAATGATTGCATACTAATTAAGAACATATATACCTGCTCTTTTTTGAACACACGAATTATGATTCTTATACAGATTTTCTTTTTACAAGAGCTTTTTATTAGGATATTTTTTCGTGTTGTTTAAAGAGTAATTATTTCATCTTAAGTGTTAAAATTTTATTATAAAAGATTCAATTTTATTTTTGCCATTAGGTTAGAGATGAAATTGAACATCTTTTGGATGATAACGAGGATATGTCGCAATTGTATTTGACAAGAAAGGAAATGCAGAATCAGCAGTATGAGTCGCTGATGGAGTCAGGTGCTTCGATTCCTTCGAATGAAGTTATTAGCCCTCAGTCTAAACTTCAAAGGCTTAATTCCCGCACTCATGCAAGCATATTAAGCATAGCTACTAGCATCCTTTCAGAAGATGAAGATGTTGAAGAGCTAGAAATGTTGCTCGAGGCCTATTTCATGCAACTTGATGGTACTCGAAATAAAATATTGTCGGTTAGTCTTTCCTTCAATCTTCTTACATTTCCTGGAAAGTAGTTTTGATGTTGTATTATGGTATAATATATCTGATTGCTGATTTGATTTCCTACAGGTTCGGGAATACATCGACGATACAGAGGATTATGTTAATATTCAACTGGACAACCAACGAAATGAATTGATTCAGCTCCAGCTGATACTTACCATCGTCTCCTTTGCTATTGGAATAAACACTCTCATAGCTGGAGCATTTGCTATGAATTTTAATTGTGAATTATTTGAACAGAAAGGCTTATTTTGGCCTTTTGTTGGATTAACATCATTTGGAAGCTTCTTGGTCCTCTTGCTTATTCTAGGCTATGCTAGACGGAAGAACCTGCTTGGTTCTTGATTGTTTACAATTTACATGGATATGGTTCTGTTACATGTTCATGTACCGCACTGCATTTCTTATTTTCTGCTGACATACTCAGTTGATGTCAACCAGTCTGGTACTCTGGTCAGAATTCCCCAACATTAATCCTAGCATCATGTTTAACATACTATTGTCTATTGGTTTACATACAATAAAAATATTTTTAATCACTATGACTACATTCTTAGCAAACTAAGGTTAGTGATATTTTATTTTCTCTATTCTTTACTGCTGTGCCTGTGACTCCGTGAGACATTCATCGGTTTTTGCAGTGACTTCAGCATAGCTATGATTTCATAAAATGATGGTCGCTCTTTTGGATCTCTGCACCAAGTCAACACAAGCAATATTATATACATGGGAAGAATGAACACTTAATACTAGGAATAGGTAAGTTGAAGACAAATTTACGTTTTCCAGCATCTTATTATAATTTCAGAAACCCTAGGATCCATGTTATTAGGAATATCAAGACGACGATTCTGATAACCAACTGCGCCAACAACTTGCATCAAATTCATTCCTTCCCAAGGAACCTGTAATGTACAAAGCTCCCATAGTATAACTCCAAAACTATAAACATCACACCTGTAAAATACACAACAATATAATTCAAGTATTCAACATGGTGCAACAACACTGACGATTGTTTTACATCATAGGAAATAGATTGCGTCCTCTCTTCTTTTCTCTACATAAACATTAAAATCATTAGGTCATACTTTTCATCTGAAAGTTCGTTTCGCAATACTTCAGGAGCCATCCACTCGGCCTAGATAAAATAATCAATCAAGAACTACCATCATAATAAAATAATAAAACAATTTTCAAGTGAGCCTTAGGTAAGTCTAAAAACGCCCATGAAATCTTGACCGTTCATCCATTTCATCTGAATTTTTTCCCTCTCCACCTTACACTGATCTCGAGGTGTACTACTTTTTTTAAAATGCAAGTCCAAGATTTCATGGCTGTTTTTGGGCTCATCGGAGATGGGCTTCCATGTAGTTTCTTCTAAAATAATAAGTAAAAAAGTTATTACCGATCCCACGGTTGACCTAGAAGAGAGGAATGTATTTTTTTTAATCCGAGATAATCCAAAATCACCAACCTGAAAGAACATAAGATACAAATAAGATAAGATTATCCATGTGTGTACATAGTTACAAATAAGGAGAAATTATGCATGTATATTATCAAAGAATAAGATACCTTAACAACAAAATTCTTGTCCACAAGAAGATTAGGAGATTTAAGATCACGATGCACAATCACAGGAGAACAACTGTGCAGATAATTCATACCACGAGCCTAGTTGTGAAATAAAGAAGAAAACAATACAAGTCATATCACCATCAATTTCTCAAATAATAAGAACTTGAGAAGGTTATTGAGATTATTCGTACAACATCAAGTGCCATTTTCAAACGTCGCTTCAAATTTAACTGATTGTTAGAACGGCGGATTAATCCAAACAAACTTCCCCTGTAAAAAGTAATTCACACAATAATTGACATCAAATGTTTAAATTATTTTTAGAAAGCCGTTAAATCATACCTAGGAAGAAATTCAGTAACAATGGAAAGATTCGGAACATGAGTGACTACTCCCATGAAGAGTACAACATTGGGGTGCCTTAATTTTTTCATGATCATCACCTTGAAAAATAAGAAGAAAAGTGCTAAAATATTTCAAAGTTTCACATTGTCACGCAAGTATTTAGTTAATCTTTTAATACTAGTTTTTTTGTTGCAAGAATTAAATATTTCTCATTAATAATGAAGGGTAGTACCCTGAAAATACAAATAGAAAGAAATAAAAATGTGGTGGATGATGGGGTGGTTTCCAACTTCCATCGAAATTCTCCTATATAGCTTGCATTCTTAGTATCAAGTAACAAAGAGCTGAGCCTCAGAAGGTTTGTCTCCCAAACCTGCATAGTGACCCCCTCTACATTTGTGAACCACAATCTTTCTTATAGTAATCTGATCTATAGGAAAGACTACAATCTCTAATGAGAGTCTCTGGAGGTCGAAGAGTATGCTGACGTAGTCTTCTGTTCCGTTTGGACCAGATGTGCCACGTTAATCCCCCAATGGAGGCAGGCCTCAAGGAGGTGATTAATGTGCAAGTTTTTGGCAAGCTTCTATGACATCCCTTATTCTGATATCTGAACATAGAAGGGTAGGAATAAGGTTGTCTGAGATTTTCCAAGGAGCCTGGTTCAGAAAGTCTGTGAGTTTTATTAGGAGTTTCCTAGTGCAATTGTAGTTAAAAAACAAATGGCTGATTGTTTCATCCTCCTGCCCACATAGGAAGCATGTGGGCTGGATCGGGACTCCCCATGCATGGAGCATTAGTAGGGTCTTAATCTGTTTATTTTTTATTCTCCAAAGTAGATTGAGATTTGCTGCAACGGTAGGCGCTGCTGGGCGATTGTTGCCACTGTCTCAGGAATTTGTTGGGGCTCTTGCTGGAGATTCGAGACCGACGGTGTTGCTGACATGCTCAGGTGCTGATTTTGGGCTCCGGCCGACGACGAGTGGTTCTGGTCATTATCGCTTTGAGTGCTGACAATTATCGGATTCGGACATCTGGCTGACCAGTGTCTGAATCGGTGACATTTCTGGCAGTGGGAAGGCTTAGAGCTGTATGAGATTTTTAGGATTTCCTTGGACTCTCATGTGCTATCCTCGATGATGTATGGAAGAGTTTGTGGGAAGGAGAAACCTCCTTTAGCTTATATACAAGCCCTAAGACAGTTGGGGTGTCTATGGGTGTCTACAAACTCAGCATGTAAGGGAAATCCAAAGACGCTTATGAGTGCATTAACTGCCTGCTTTGCATACATTCCGGGTGACATTCCATGAATGCAGAGTCATTGAGGTGCCCAACCATAAGCCTCCAAATGCACCCTATCTAGTTGCAATTTGCTGATCATGATTGCGGTGTCTCCCATCATCTCCCATTTCCTATCACAATATTTCAGATAATCTGCATTTCTTTTGAAGGAAATGATGAATGTGTGATCCTTGGATCGGGAAACATGGAACTGATCAGATAATCCCATTTATTTTTAGCCATACAAGCTATGGCTCTCATACTTGGAGGATCTCCTAGCACCCGGAGGGTTAGGTCAAGTTTCTCACCAAATCCAGTGATCTCAATCATAGATTGATGCAGGAGAGCGAAGTTTGATCTCTCCCTAGTTACCGAAGCTATGTAATGTAACCTTCTTAGCAAGGTTTTTGATGCGGCCAGGCGACCAGGCGATGGTCAGGTCCGCATATTGCATATGCGAGCGCCTGATCGCATATGCGACATGTCTTTTTTAGTGTATTTTTATTTTATTTTCAATATATCCCCTGCATTTTTTATATTTTATGTAATTCCCTGTATAAATTTCATAATAAAATACTTCAAGTTCATTTAAAATAGTCTAAAATAAAATAATCTAATAGTGTTTACAGTCTTAAACAAAGATTCAAATTTAAAAATATATAATGTATTAGTTTCCTTTAATAAAATATAAAATATTTTTATTTTTTCCCTTTAGATTTTTGGGGTTTTACCTTTTAGTTTTGTAAAAAATTTAATTTTTAAACACATAAGTGGGTATTTGGATTGGGTTTAGCCGTATCCGACCCGAATCCGTCTAAGACTCATAAATATGCGACCCCCTAGATAGGCGAACGAGCAAAACCCCCTAAATATCTGACTGGTGAACGAGCAAAACCTCCTCGCCACAGCATCACTCTCTTGATAACTATTTTTATTTTTTCCCTTTCGTTTTTTGGGGTTTTACCTTTTAGTTTTGTAAAAATAATAATTTTTAAGCAAATAAGTGGGTATTTGGGTCGGCTTTAGCCGTATCCGACCCAAATCCGGCTAAGACCCATAAATATGCGACCCCCTAAATAGGCAATGGGGGGTAACACCTAATCAAAAACCTTGCTTCTTAGGTCTCCTATGTCTTGTGTGGATGTTAGCCATTGTTGATGAAGCCATAGAAGGGATGAAGATCATTGCCCCTTCCTCTGTTTGATAAATCTCTTGCTTGTCTTGGGTACCTGAGTGCATAATTGTGGATGAGCTGCCTTCCATTGTTGTACCTCTCAATCCTTGTGAAGTGACTCCAGAATCTTGTTGAATCCATTCAATTCAGAAGGTAGTTTGGGACTTGAAATTTGCTAAATTAGAGGTTGAAGGTGAACTTGAACTTGAAGATGATCCTTTAGTTGAGGTTGTGCTGAGAATCTGATGACTAGTCAGCTAGTGCTCCAAATTTTTGGCCGAGTGACTTCCAAAGAATTCCTCTGCAAGAAGTATTGACTTTCATAGACAAGGGAGCTTTCAGATGCATCCGAGTTTGGGATTGAGAGGAAAAGGTGGATGAAAAAACCCGGGTGTGCCTCTTAGGATCATCTTTTATTCTTTTGGTGTGGTCTTCCCCATCTTTCTTCGGGAAAAAACCCACCCCTCCCCTCAATTCCTACCCAAGAATTCCTGAAAGCAGCTTGACAGCTTCCTGAGACAGTTTCTCCACTTGCTGTGAATACTCCAGATGACCTGAGGGTGTTTCTCCGGCAAGGGAGTCTTACCGGAGAAGATGGTGGAGGATTAGACCTTACTCACGCACAGGTAAAAAGATAAACTGCTGGCGGATGCACCTGATCATACAATTAGTTGATCCTTTTAATACTAGTTTGTTGTTATTCGTTATGCAATCCTTGATCTTAGATCATAGAGATGTAACATTATATATAAATCATCTTATTTTTCGGTTTTTCCCAATCATCAGAATCTTTTATTCTGTTGTTTCTAGTTTTAATATTTCAGAAATCACCTTTTAAAATATTGTTTATCGACAAGTTTTAATGGTAAACATCTATTCAGGTTTTTGAAAACATTGAACTTGTTCTAACATAATACAAAATAAGGTGCTATCTCCTCACCTCAGTCATAAACTCTTCTAAACCATCATTTGAAAGCTCTTGCTCCAATAATTTTTTCACTGCAACTTCCTAGCAAAAACAGATTTTTATAGTAAACTAAAAATAAACATCATTTTTTGATACAGGAATTGATAACGCTGAGATACAATCTACAGGTCAACTTCTGTAGTATGGTTAATTAGAGATTACATTGGCATTATTGGGAGCTTCCTGCACAGTGCACATATAGCGGGAAAGAAACAGAAGGTGGAGACCAGATAGAGAGGTTAACAAGGAGGCAATCAATTAGAGATGAATAATATTAAAGCATGGAAACGCTAGCTATAGATTTTTGTGCTTAGCTATGATAGTTAATGCAAAATTGAATATTACATTTGGCACTATTGCGAGCTTTCTGCACATATGGCAGGAAAGAAACAGAAGTTGGAGAACAGATAGAGAGGTCAGCAAGGAGGCAATCAATTAGAGATGAATGCTGTCAAAGCATGAGAATGTCAGACTTAGAGATCTGTACTTAGCTATGATAGTTGATGCAAAATTGAAGGGAGACAAAACTGGTCAAGTCCCACTTCATTCCCTATTGAAATTTCACTCCCTGTGAAAATAAAATATGGGGAGACGAATATTTTCTAAGACATTTTCAATAAACATAGATTGGTTCATTGGGATGCATCTACACAAGTGTAAGGCTATAATTCATTTAATATTTGCAAAAAAAAAAAGTATAATTATTTATTATGAAACTATGAAACAATGGTAAGATTGACGAGCATTACAATTCTTAATTAATATTCATCATCTTAATCCCAACAATTTTTGGAAATGAATATATTGCATTTCAAAGAATATTTTGGAAATGAATATATTGTGTAGACAAAACACTTCAAAAATTTTATGTAAATTACCGTTCCATGCCATTCTCCATAGTACACCTCTCCATATGACCCTGCAGAAATGACAGTTACAATTTAAAAGAACAATCATGTCCATAAAACATAAAAATCCACACAATTAGATAGCATGTATTATAAACATTAAAAGTTAAAAAACGACAAGATTGATTAATAAGAAGATTACCCATTCCAATTCTCTCACCCAAGATGAGTTCTTCCCATGGTATACCAAATTCCACAACTTCCTCAAGCAAAGCATCAGAATTTACTTCAACAACACTCCTCTCTGATTTATTTGACGTTTCCGGTTCATCGTTAAAGGAGCATTCATGGGATTCTGAACAAGCCAATTCTCTACAACTACAGTTAGAAATAGCTGCATGTTCATGTTGCGTACCAACGACAGAGTTTGTCGACACAACAGAAACAGCCATAGCAGTATCTGATGCTGCTGCTATTGGATCAACAATTCCCTCAGCATTTGATACGGCAATAGCAGAAGCAACGATCACACTATCCAATAACTTTCTAGGAAAGGCTGGTTTCTGCACTTTCAATTCTTCATCCTCGGTATCCCTAATCCTCTGACTTTGAATTGGCTTCGGATGATTTATACACGGCAATTCTGGATGGGTTGATTTTGGATTTAAATTATTATCAGGTAAAATGTTCAATGACATTCCGAGATTTTCACGAAGATTTGTTTTCTCGTCAGCATTAACTTCCTTTTTTCCTTTTGATATCAAAGTTTCTTGATTATCTATGCAAGTTTCATCGAATAAATTAGAAGGAACTGCAACACCACTCTCTAGTAAAACATCATAAAGCTTTTGAGCTAGCTGAGGATTTTCTTTGGTTGCATCTATCATGTACAATGAAACATCTTTCACTTTCGTTTCAAGTTCAATGGAAGTAATTGCTTCCGTCTGCAAAGGATATTTTGGTTTTGAAAGAGCATCATGTGACAATAATACTTTGTGATCGTGGGGCTTATTATAACCTTTTGATTTCGGATTTGACAATTCTGTCAAAGAATCCTCAGTGGCTATTTCCAGTGTGTTTCTATTTGATTCAAAATTTAAAGAGCTGATGGTACTTGAACTGCTGGTACTAATTGAGATATTATAAGAACTCTCATACTCCTCTACTAACGGACTTAATTCAAAAATATCATTGATGTACTCTTTTTGTGTTCCACAAGTATCTGACAAAACCAGAGTTCCAGGGTCTATCATTAAATCAACAATCCACTCCCTGTCATTTATGATTATCATAATATTTATTAATTTATCAAGATATTTTAACTTCGTCAATTAAAGTTTTGACTTCGAAGATAAACTTGGTTTATGAAGATACCTTCCTTCAGCAAGTCTTACAATATTCATAGCTCCATCATCTGAACCTGTGTATTGCTTTCCTTTTAATATTTGACATGGTATGCCCACACTATCAGCCAAAACCTTTCAAAAATAAACAAAATAATCATATTTATGATTAAAAAATTAGTATAAAGGCAATATATTTATATAAAAGATTTTTTGCACTCAATATATACATAAAAAATGAAAAGGATCATTTACTTACCTTGAACAACAAAGCACGATGCCTGGCTAAACCAATAGTCAAACGACCAAGAGGCAAAACATTGCTATTAATAGTTTTCCTCAAGTTGTTTTTGTAGCGATTCCAAGTGTTCGACGTATTGTCACAAGCTCCAACTGCTCCACCCATGTAATTGGAAACCATGATTGCAATCTTCTGCACATGAAATTTTCCTGGAAAACCTAGAGATCCAAATTTTGACTCAGAAGCTATCATTAGAGCTTTTTGTTCAAGTTTTGAAAGATCGGGGTCTTCTGTGCGGTTAACTAAAATTGCTTCCCAGACGATGTGGTCAGTCAGTGGTGTTTCTTTTAGATCAGCAAGAGAAGGTAACTTTGATGTAGAATATTTAGATGAAACACTGCAAAAATCATAGAATCCATCCAATATCTTATCGTCGATACTCAGTGCATTATAATTCTGTGAATCATGAATAACTTTTTTGCATGAGGCAGGTTATAAATAATAATAAAAAGAGAGATTAGGATTTGAGTCTAAGTGTAGATGAAAGAGTGAATTTATGGTTTGGGGTTTAAAAGTGTAGATTTAAGTAAAAGATCGGGTTTAGCATTAGTGGGAATGAATTTAACAAGTGAAAGTAATAAAATTAAAAAGAACAAAATGGTTATGTTATTTTCTGAAGATTTTTGGCCAATAAATCTATGGAGAATTTTTTTATCGTCAATAAACATCAGATATAAATGAATAGATGCCGGTAAAAAAATCTGGTGAAATAATTTTTGCATACTAAGTAGTGAGTACTAACCCAATATCTATATGCAAGCACGTCAGCTGGGGAGGAATCACGAAGAGAGCAAGATCCTAGGCTTATCTGCTTCACGGCCTCAATCTGCACAGCTTCCGGGTCTTCCCTAGCACTCAACTCAATAGCCATCTGTACCTGACGACACTCGTCCACTGCATAATCTTTCGTCTCAGACTCCAGATTTAGGGGAACATTGGAAGAAACAGAAGTTGCATCAGTAGCGGTGGCATAGGTATTCTGCATGGCAACTGAAGTTAACAACCCCGAAAAATCCACAGCGGGTCGTAGACTCTGATCCATGGAATCGGTGTTGGATTTGGGTTCTTCATCTTGCACCATGTTCAGTTTTTTGAGAAGATTCTTCATAATTGGGAAACAAAAAAACTCCCACTTTTTTCTCAATAAAAGAAAAGTCGGTGAGCATCGACCGCCGATAAAACAAGGCGAGCAGCAGAGAGGACTCAGGAGTCAGGACCCAAATGACCCATCTCGTCTTTTTTTAAATCAAAACTCACAAACCTACTCTACTTTATTAGATAATCTTAGATTCAATGGTAAACTTCAAGTTTAGATTCAAAGCATGTGCTTGTAACTTGTAAGTTCATTGTTCAAATGAAGACTGGTCAACTTGGAGGGGATATAATCAGCTAATCACAATCTATTTCATATAATTACATCTGATAATTCATGTTTACAAAACGACGTGACCATTAACTCGTACGACCCTAGGGAAGGACAAATAAGAACAAATACAACATAAAGTGAAAGATAAGCACCTCTATGGTTATGGCTCTGTCCTTATCCATTTTCTATGTTCATACCTTCAGTCCATCTCTCTCTTTTTTACCCCAACGGCGGCAATGGGGGATTAAGAAATGGGTGTTGAAGCAGTTGTGGGATTCGCCATCTTTTATCTTTGTCCCATGCAAGACACTTCTTCATGAGTTGAATAAGACATGGGTTTGCTTTTGATTCATCGTATGATATCACATGGTTGCTATCTGTTATGACCTTGAATTTCGACCAGAATGTTTTGTATTCTGAAAATGGTGTCTTGCCGTAGACCATTTGATAAAGTATGCAACCAAGAGACCAGATATCTGATGCCCGTCCACACTTTATTGTACTCTCATTGGCATTTTGTTCGCTAAACATAAATGCTTCTGGAGACATGTAATTCAACGTACCCACCTGATGAGAAGATGACAATATGTCATATTTAAGAAGAGGATAAAGCATCGGACATTTTAGATTGTCCAAGAGAAAACACAAACCTGACCATCTCGTTGGATATTAGTTGTATCGCTCATTATAGCCTTTGCAATACCAAAATCAATGAGCTTTAATGTGCCTTTAACCAGTAAGAAGTTGGCAGGTTTTAAATCAGAATGCACAATGCGCTCCTCATGGATTGTGTTGACAGCTTGAAGCATTTGCTGTACAAGGCAGACAAAGGAAATCTCAAAAACTTAAAAGGAGTAAAAAAACAACTAAATCCAAAATTCCAAATGGAGTGAAGTAATATATGTAAATATATCCTTGTGAAACTAGAAATATATATGATTTTTACCGTTCTAAAGAGTAAACCAGAAAAATACCTGCCAATAGAACCTAATCCAATTCTCTTTGATATTCCAACAAGAGCTCTCAGCCTCCTTCAGTGTATGTGAAAGCATATGAGCTAAGTCAATCTCACCATATTCAAGCACCATATAAATAAAGTGCTCAGCTTTTATCTTTCCATCCTTCATGGACATGGAACCACTAACAACTTCTTGAAACAAAACTTTATCAGTCACCTGCAAAAAAATGGTGGATGGTATTTTGTATTTGTAATCAATGCTGCCAAAATAGAAATAGTAGACACTAAATAATAGTCAAATGCTTCGACTAATTTAAACGGCGTGCCATTTTCTATGCTTGAACTAAGTTAACTGGAATGCCTGATATTTATAATCATAAAAAGTAATTTGCTCATAGATATCTAAATTTAATAAAATAAAGAAAGCACGGTTAACTTGCGTATGGCAGTGACGGAAATTATTTTATGTTGGATTGTTGGGAAGTTACCTCATAGTCAATCAATTGAATTATGTTCTTCCTGCCCTTAAACTTGTTAAGATATTCGATCTCCTGGCAAAATCCATACGCAGTGGGATAATCACGGCCCTTAAGCTTTATCCTTTTAAGGGCATAAATAATACAGTCTGATGTTATCACTTTGTAAACTTCACTGCTCCCACCACTTCCGGTTTTTCCAAGCTTCTGATACATTTTCCCATTAACTTTAAAAAATAAATCAGGATTATATTTCTTGTTACGTCGAACTTTTTCTGCTACGTTGGGCTTGGAAGAATCAATATCCATGATGGAAGTCGAACCATTTGCAGGAGGAACTGCATTATATGAAATTCTAAAATCAACTGGTGTAGCTTGGCTTCTTGCAATTTCATTATTTTGAGAAATTTCTGAGTGACCTAGTAATCTATCAGCTTCTTTTTCTGATGTTTCCGGTCCATCGAGATAAGCAACACCCTGAGGTTCAGATGAGCCTGAACTAGATCCTGACCCTTGGATGGGATTAATAATTTGTGGAACAGCGACATGAGCATTGGACTGAAACACTGGACCAGAAAGGAGTGAGGTTGTAGCCATATATGTAGATCCTATTGTAGAACACTGAATAATAGGATCCGTGGGTTGTGTTTCATATCTTGGCTCGGGTATTTTTTGAGCTTGATGAGAAGATTGAAACTTTCGAACCTCATCTTTTGTTGGTACAATCTTACAAAGGCTTTGTTCCTCAGCCAAGACTAGAGAAGTTGCATGAGATGGAACGGCATCTATTTTGGGGGTTACATTAACTCCATCTTTATCTGTAGGACGTAAATCAAACAAGAAATAAGATGGAAATATATACAAAGATACCTGAATATTGATAATGCCTGCATTTTTGTACTATTGATTGAATTCACTTCTTATGAAACAAAATGTGTAATCAAATGTCGTTTTTGCACATTATATTCATCTATTGCAGCAATAGTGTAACATTAAAATTAGTTACATATTGCTTCAAGAGCAGGTATGACTGAATAATATAAAGATCATATTGTACTATACTAACTACTATTAGTCTACTCTACCGAATTCAAATTTAAATATTTTTTAATCAATTACGAAGTTTGTTATGAAAAGTTGAATTCGGGATATATACCAGTTGAAAATGTGGAAATTAAGGGGTATATTTAAAATAAATAGCATTTGTATTTGAATCTCATAGCATTTGTATTTGGTTGATCGAACATTAATGACTTTGACATTGATGTCAAAAATTTGAATATGAAATATTGCAACAATCTATGGTCCAAATTATAATCTCACATTGGTTGGATACAGAAAGTGTGAATAGTATATAAAAAGACTTAATGACAATATTTTAGTACAATGTTAACTTCGAGATTAAACATTTTGGGTTGATTGTTGAATCTGGAGTTGTTATGATTTGTGAAGTAATTGAATTTGCGACATAATTATTCATAGTTTATTTATGCTTATTTACCTTGACAGATGGATGCAAATTCACAAGCAGAAATTAAGCAGGATGAAACCAGTGGTTTGGGTGCCATATTGCCGGAAACAGAAGTGATAGCCATAGATTTAGGTCCAGGATCCAAGCAGGTAGTTATGGTCCCTGCAGCAGAAAAAGATGTGACGAAAAAATTCTAAAATCTGGATTCCTAATTTAAAATAGCATCTGACAACTCACCGTCAAGTTTTTCCTGCTTACTAGAAAATGAGATATCATTGGGTTTGAGTAGACGATGATAAGTGGGACATAATTTTGGAAAATTGGGGTCGAATCTAACATTGGAATCAGACGGGTTAGAACTACAAGCATTAGGTATTGGTTCAACAGTGGATTCAGATGGTTCAAGTTTCTTAACCTGCGGTATTCTTGGATAGAAGGTATTAGGTATGGACTCAGTAGCCGAAGACGTAGAAGTTGGTGATAAATCTTCAAGAGTCTTATCGATTTGATTGCAGACCGATTTGGAAAAATCAACAGATCCAACCGTAGCAGCCGTGGATTTAGATGGTCCAAGTTTCTTAACCTGGGGTCGTCTTGGACGCAAAGTTTCAGAGTTGGCACCTGTAAAAAATCCAGTCAAGTAAAGTTTAAAACACTCTTTTTCAAAGATGGGATTGTTGCGGGTTTACCTAGTACTCTGTTACGTTTAAGAACAGCCTGAACATTTTTGACGAAATTAGGCGTATCCGAGGAAAACGAAGAATGGGAGGAGGAGGAAGCAGAAGTGGATGTGGAAACAGAAAACGACGAGGTACTAGTGAGATTGACTTCCGTCGATCCGATGGATGGAGGAGGCGCAGGAGGAGGGATCGAAATGGGAAGATTGTCTTGGGAATCCTCGTTTTCCGTCTGAATCATGTTGGTTGTGAAGTTCCGACTTCCAACTGTAGCTTGATGATGATCAACGGCATGTCGGTAGTTCTCCCCCGAACATCATCCGCAAGGATAGTGAGAATGTGACGGAGAAAGGTGATGGCCGTTGCCGTGGATGGAATCTTAAGATTTTGAAATCGACATTTTACAACCCTTAGATTAGAAAATTAGAAACTACAAATTTTTTTTTTTTTTTTTTTTTTTTTGAACAATTAAATTTCATTAAATATAAATTATAAAGTAAATCATATGATATCTTGTGACCGAATCTGGTCGGTACACGCCATGTGTTTATAAGTTTTTCAAAATTGTTTTATGTAGGTGTTTAATTATATAAGTGTTTTAAAGATTTTTATAGATGTTTTATGTCACTGATAGACGACGTCTGAATGAGTCAGGAATGCTGAAGGATGTCCGGCGATTACTCGAACAGGAGGCGCCGGCGACGGAGGAAGAGCCGGCGAACATCGCGGAGGAAACACGCCGGTCGACGAGAAATAAGAAAGAGTCAACTAGACTTAAGGGATTTCAAGTTGAATTTTAGTATTTAGTTTTATTACAGATGTGCCACAGGAACTGTTTAATTAAGTGGTGTCTGAAAACGGAAACCTATAAAAGGGAAACTCTATTATTAAATTCAGTAATCAATTTATTTACAATTTCTTAAAAACAAATCTGGGTTGAAGCAACTCTAGTCTTGCTGCTTGCTGCTGTTCCATTGGATTTTCCAGCCGCCTATCACCAAACTCCCCAAGTTCCTTCTATCATTGGTGCTTTCAAGCCCTCTCGCCCACTAGATTCTGCTCACAGTCCAGGGATCATTTGAAGATCTTCAGAAGAAAGAGACTACATCCTGGAAAAAAAAAACAATTCAAAAGCATGTTCTCTGCTTAAAAGATCCAAAACAGGAATGTATAAATCCTATCTAATCAATAATAATCACTGTTATTGAATACGACATTTGTTTTTGTTTAGATCTGGAAGAAAAGCTAAAGAAGATTTTGTAAAACCTACAACAAAAAAACTTACAAACAACTCTCCAAAGCTTGTTCTCTGCTTAAGAAATCCGGATCAGGGACGTAATCAAATCACCATATCTTATTTTTAGTTTCTATTCAGTAAAAAAAAAATTCCAGTTCGCAAAAAAATAGTGATGGCTGAATCAATGGATGTTCAACTCAAAAGACTACAAATAAAGCAAGACACTGAGGTTGAAAGATTGAGGAATATGGAACAAACTCTATCCAAAATGAGTGAGACACTATTGCTAATGAGTAATTCAGATTCACAAATTCAGAACAGAAATGCCCAAATTCGATGGAGAAAATGTGCAAGGCTGGATATACAAAGCAAAGAAGTATTTAAGGTATCATAATATACCTGATGAAGAGAGAATTACAGTTGCTACATTTAATATGAAGGGAGAAGCTTTGGAGTGGCTTCTATGGGCTGACAGCAACAATGAACTCAAATCTTGGTCTGATTTTCTTGATGACCTAATCAGAAGATTTGGGACTTCTTCCTATGAGATACCTGCAGGAAGATTGAGTAAATTAATGCAAACTGGGTCTGTAAAAGACTATCAACATCAGTTTGAAGCCTTATCAAACAAAGTAATTGATATCAATCCAAGGGTCATGAAAGAAATGTTCATGTCTAGTCTAAAAAATAAAATTCAGAAAGATGTCATCAAAGCAAGGCCTGAAAATTTAGTAGAAGCATTTGCCCTAGCCCAACTTTATGAAATAAGTGATATGTCCACTGACATAGTGAGATACTGCCCACTTCAAGAGCTTTGGCAGTGGAAGGGAGTTCAAAACAATCTGGACCCTTGCAACCATACATTCCACCACATAGGAAGGCACTATCATTACCACCTACTGAATATCAGAAAGGACCTATGTTAAGACAGAAAATTACTCCAGCTGAAATGAGAATTAAAAGGTCAAAGAATAAGTATTTTAATTGCACTGAAAAATGAGAAAGAGGCCATAAGTGCAAAGGAAGATTGTTCCTACTATCAGCTGATGGAGAATGTTTTGCTGAATTTACAGAACCCAATGAGGAGGAAAAGCAATTTGTGGATGCAGTTGAAAAAATTAGAGTTGAGCACACTCACATCAGCTACTACTCTCTCCAAGGACAGCTAAGTCCAAGAAAACTCTGAAACTTTCAGCCAATAATAATAATATGAAGGTCTTTGTTTTATTAGATTCGGGGTCAACCCATAATTTTCTTCAAGAGGAAGTAGCAAGGAAGTTAAGATTGCCAATCACACCCATTCCCTCATTTTTGGTGTCAACAGGCAGTGGAGTTTCCTTGAGATGTGACAAGATGTGTAAGTTGGTGAAAATGACTGTCCAAGGGGTGACAATGACCATAGACATGTTTGTGTTAAACATGGAGGGGGCCAACTTGGTTTTAGGAATTCAATGGTTCAAAATTGTTGGGTCAATCCTATCCAACTATACTGACATGAACATTGAATTTAATTGGAACGGTGAAAGAATTAAATGGATGGGGGAATCAATACTATCTGATGAACAATTATCAAAGAATGAGATGAATTCATTGGCTACAACAACTGCAGGGGCTTTCTTTTGCAGATTTGAATATGTTGGGGAATTAAAAGAGGAAGAACAAAAAAAATTCAGTAATTCTGAAATTCAGGAAGGAGAACTGAACCCCATTCTAAATGAGTTTTGTGATGTGTTCACTGAGCCAACAGGATTACCACCAGCAAGGTCACAATTCTACAACATCACACTTGAAAATCTAGCTGATCTGGTCAGTGTTAGACCTTATAGGCAGGCACAGTTCCAAAAGGATGAAATTGAAAGGATAGTCCAAGAGATGTTAAGGCAGCAGATAATTAGGGAGAGCAGCAACCCCTACTCTTCCCCAGTTCTACTTGTAAAAAAAAGATGGTAGTTGGAGGCTGTGTGTGGATTATAGGGCCTTAAATAAAATAACTATCAAAGATAAATTCCCTATACCAACAGTGAATGAAATTCTGGCTGAATTAAAAGGGAGTAAAATATTCTCAAAATTGGACCTTAGATGGGGTTACCATCAAATATTGATAAATCCAAATGATGTGGAGAAAACAGCTTTCAGAACTCATCAGGGACATTATGAGTTCCTAGTGATGCCTTTTGGGCTTACTAATGCCTCGACAACTTTTCAAGCTACTATGAACAGATTATTTTCTCCATTTTTAAGAAAATTTGTACTAATCTTCTTTGATGACATTCTTATTTTCAGTTCTTCCAGAGAGGACCATTTGATCCATCTGAGGACAGTTCTGGACACACTTAGAAAAAATCAGTTCTATGCAAAACAATCTAAGTGCCTATTTTTTCAGAATGAACTACAATTTTTGGGGCACATAATATCAGGGAATGGAGTTAATCCTGACCCAGAGAATATCTCTGCCATTGTCAACTGGCCAATACCAAAGAATATTAAAACCTTGAGGGGATTTCTAGGACTTTCAGGGTATTATAGAAAATTTGTTAAAAATTACTCTCATTTGGCAGCTCCCATGACAGACTTGTTAAAAAAAGATCAATTTAGATGGAGTGAATTAGCAAACAAGAGCTTCTTGACATTTAAAGAAGCAATAGTATCAGCCTCAGTTCTACACCATCTAGATTTTTCAAAACCATTTGCTATCGAAACTGATGCTTGCCTTAATGGAGTGGGAGCAGTTTTAAGCCAGGAAGGTCATCCTATTGCCTTTTTCAGTTCAAAAATATCGGGCAGAATGTTATTAGCTTTGACCTACTCAAAGGAAATGTTGGCCATAACACAAGCTGTTTCTAAGTGGAGGCACTATTTGCTTGGCCACCACTTTGTGATCCATACAGACCACCAGTGTGTGGTATGTCAAAGGATGAAAACATCCAATAAGAAACCACAAGGGCTTCTAAAACTTCTTCCTACTCCTGAGGCAATATGGAGTGACCTCTCAACAGATTTTATAACAAATCTACCTCTGGTGAGAGGGAAGTCGGTAATTATAGTGGTGGTAGATAGGCTATCTAAATTTTGCCACTTAGGAACCCTACCTGCTGATTTCAGTTCTAAAATGGTAGCAGAATATTTTGTGAAGGAAATAATCAGACTTCATGGAGTTCCATCATCAATCGTTTCAGATCGTGATAAAGTCTTTACAAGCAGCTTCTGGAGGGAAATAAATAGGCTAAGTGGAACCACTTTCAAATTATCTTCTGCCTATCATCCAGAGACAGATGGACAGACAGAAGTGGTTAATCGAGGTATTGAAATGTTTCTTAGGTGCTTGGTTCATGAACAACCAAGAAAATGGCTTCAATTAATCCCTTGGGCTAAGCTATGACACAACTCAACTTTTAATGTCTCTATAAAGATGACTCCATTTATGACACTTTATGATAGAGAAACTAAGTCATTTGTAGAAAAAGTCAAAGGAAGTTCTACAAATATAGAAGCTGAGGAAGAGCTGCTATTTAGAAGACAAGAAATCATTGAGACTGTTAAAATTAACATGGACAGGGCAAGGGAAAGAATGAAGAGACAAGCGGATCCTCATAGAAGTGAAGTGGAATTCACTGTTGGGGACTGGGTTTTCGTGAAATTAAAACCTTACAGACAGATTTCCATAGCACAAAGACTGCACCATAAATTGGCAGCAAGATTCTATGGTCCATATATGATAAAGAAAAAAAATCAGGGAAGTAGCCTACATGATTGATCTACCAACTAATAGTATGATACATAATGTATTTCACATCAGTGTATTGAAGAAGTACAAGGGAAAATTACCTCTAAATGAAATTGGGAGTTTGCCCCAAAATTTTGGTGGGAAATGAGTCTGTCATCTACCCGGAGGAAGTGCTGGAAGAGATCGGATTTATTGGGGAAAGATCGGCTGGTGAACCGGGCAAGAATCCGGTGGGCTGGTCACGACGCGGAGGAGACTTCTTGGGAAGACGTCGGCCATTTGAGGGTGTGTTCCATCCCTTAACCTTGAGGACAAGGTAGTTTCTGAGGGAGATGGAGATGATAGACGACGTCTGGACGAGTCAGGAATGCTGAAGGATGTCCGGCGATTACTGGAACGGAGGAAGAGCCGGCAAACATCGCGGAGGGGACACGCCGGTCGACGAGAAATAAGGAGTCAACTAGTCTTAAGGGATTTCAAGTTAAATTTTAGTATTTAGTTTTATTACAGATGTGCCACAGGAACTGTTCCATTGGATTTTCCAGCCGCCTATCACCAAACTCCCCAAGTTCCCTCTATCAATTATATTAACAGATCAATATCGCATCTATCATAAAATGACACCTGTCAAATTAAAAAATATATACAATTACTTTTTCGACGGTATTAATGAGGATTGGGGATAATATTATAATTAATTATTGATAATATATAATAAATTTAAGATTTTTTTAAAGCAATTAAAATAGATTTAAGTTTAATCATGACAGGGAGAAGGCCAGAAGGGGAGACGGCTCATTAGTAAAGTAGTCCGGCCCAAAAGGGAGAGGAGTGAAATGGTAAAGACCCAAAAGCTGGAGGAAGAGAGAGGGCGTCATCCTTAGACGGTTAGACCTTAGCCTTCTTATCTTACACAATCGAGAAAGATCCTGACCATGGCTGTAATGGCTTCTGCGACGCCGATTCTGTTCACTACTCTTAACACTTGCGCTCGCTCTTTTTCACACTCTAAATCCACGATAACACGCCGCCGTATCTCTTCCCTACGCGCTTCCACTTCGCCTCTGGAAGTCTGCGTCAAGGAATCGATCAATATACCCGGAAAGCTCGGAGACTGTGAGTTACTATTATCATGTGTCGTGATTATTCACCAATATAATCAACATTCAACCAGTTTATTGTAAATCTGCATTGTTTATTTCAGGTCCGTTCTCACAGAGAGTTCTGCTCACCTTAGAGGAGAAGCATCTGGGCTATGATATGAAGTTGATAAATACGGCAAACAAGCCAGAATGGTGAAGATCACAGACTCTGCTGGAAATTATCTAGTCTAACTAATTTAAGTCTTTTTTAAACTCGTGTGAAGGTTCTTTGTAGTAAATCCTGAAGGTAAAGTTCCTGTCATTAACCTTGAGGGGAAATGGATTGCTGACTCGGATGTAATTGCACAATCATTGGAAGAAAAGTACCCTGATCGAGATCTTGTCACTCCGCCGGAGAAGGCTTCAGTGTGTGCATGATTTTTTGTTAACAAAAACACAACAACCATGTTTGGCCGTTGTTGATTTTTTATTTTTCAGTGGATCAGGAATCTTCTCGGCATTCATTGGTTTCCTCAAGAGCAAAGATCCTGCTGATGGAACCCAAGAGGCATTGATTAAGGAACTCACACTCCTTGACGATTACATCAAACAAAATGTGAGAACCAATCTGCTTACATTTCTTCTTGTTTTTTAAAAACACATACCTAAAGATCAAAACCCTTGTGTGTGTATGAATCTGTATCTATTACAATTTCTTCAGGGACCATTTATTAATGGAAGTAGGATATCAGCTGCTGATTTGTCCCTTGGACCTAAATTGTACCACATGGAAATCGCTTTAGGCCATTATAAGAACTGGTCTCTGCCTGAATCACTGACGAACGCCAACAGTTACATCCAGGTGCAATTTTGCAAATCTCTATTTTACCACATACCAAACACACAAATCTTTCCACTGTTAATGTTTCTGCATTTTCCTTTTAGTCTATTTTCTCTCGGGAGTCATTTGTCAAAACTCGTGCTTTGCGTGAGGATGTAATTGCTGGTTGGAGTTCTAAAGCCCAAACTTGACAGATAGGCATCAGACAGATATATACATTGCAATATTGCATTAATCTCTGCTGTTTAATAAGAATTTAGAAGTTCATGTATTCTTTACAAATTGTAATACAAACATTGATGAGTGAGTGTTACGAACTCTAACCAATGGCTACAGTACGTGAATACATTAAAATGTAAATATAAAACAACAATTTTTGCTGCAAAATCACAGATTCTAAATTTCTAACAGTGATGACTGATAAGGATGATGAATGTATAATCATATAATATATATACTACGATCACTCTCAGGTTTTTGTGATCGAGAAGGAGACAGATTAAATTATAATAATAATTATTCAAACAGATGAAAGCAATGACTGAACTCCAAATACAATGAAAAGAATTCCACTGGACAGCGCTACCTGAAAACACATAATTCATGCGTTTAGCAGACTATTAAATAAAACTATGACACCATTGGTAAATCACATACCATTTTCTCTGATACTTGAGATGCCAAACTCTTCCCTCCAAATACAGCTGCAGTTGTGCATAATGCTTGCCCTCTTCATTGATGACATGGGGTTATCAACAAAATAAATGGATAAGTATTATTTTAAAAGTTAATTAATAGGTTAGATCCATGTAAAGTAAAAAGATGCAAGTTCAGATGCACAGTAGTCATACAAGATGCCACCAAGAACAACACCAAATGGGTTCTGGTCAGCTGCTAAACCTATAGTTGCAATCTGAAAAGCAAGATATGATTATTATTGGCTCTTACAATAATATGTGAATTTTTATTATTAAAGAAAGGTTCCCCTTGTTACCTGACTCTTATCACCCCATTCTCCAAAAAAAGTGATGGAAAAGGCCTTTAAAGAAAATATGTATCGTGTATCAAATCAGAATCACACAAAATTCATTAGAAAACTGATAAAAATCCTCCCAAACCATTGAGAACCTTACCTTTATAAAAATAGGCGATAAAAATTGTGTCAGAAAAGGCCTATTTTGTTTCTTCAAGTCATCATCTACCTGCGAAGTACGAACATATGGGAGTATGGATCAATAGATAAACTAGTTGATTAATTCACATCGACTCTTGAATATTTTTTGATAAGGTTAAATTTCATAGATAATGAAAGGGGCCTAACACAGAGACATAAAAATTGGGAATGCGAAAATATCATAGTCAATTTCCTATACAGTATTATATAGCTATACAGATTGATATCTTGGGAGGTAAGACTCCCATGAATTCATTGCACTTCTCTCAATCTGTATTTGATTGATCTTTCTGTGGTCTCCAATAGCTTAAATGTTTGGAACTCAATGAATGGTAAACGATTAATCATTAGTTGTATTTAAGATTTCAGAATAGTTAATCCAGCTATTCATTTTTTTAAACTCTTTCATTTTGTAGAATTTTATCTTTCCAACTTCCGAGATATGCATTGTAGGATTTAAGGATTTTCCTATTTTCAGGTAGTCATTTTGTTATTTTTTCTGGTATGATGGAATATCTGTTCACTTGGAATTTCTGAATCAAGTTGGAAATTTTCAAGTTTAAGTCAAGGTATCGATCATGGAAAAAAAGGAATGATTGTTTATTAGTTTTATATGGTTCATATTAGGTAGACAACTACTCAACTAGACAAGAGAGGGAAAATGATAATCCATAGAAATCAAAATTAACCTTGGAATTTTTTTTTGCTCCATCTGCTTCAGATGACCAATCAGCATTCTGTACCAATACAATTCAATAAATTAGAATAAAAATTCGATGCAGAATTTTTCAAAAAAAAAGAAGACGCAAATAATAACAACAATAAAGAATATTCAACTGACCAGTTTAGCTTCCACCTCAGCTAAATCTTCGGTGTCACTAAAAATCACATGGAGAATTTAAAAGACATTATGAGGATGTCTCTAAGGGATATACAGAACAGAAAATATATTTAGGCTTACACTTTTGCTGTAAATCCTTCCCACAGAGACCAAAACCCAAACCCGAAGAACAATACAGTGGCTATGTTGTGGGTCCATTTGCGAGAAATCTATAAAAATTCCAATATACAATAAATAAAAGGAGAAATGAGACCCTTAATTAGTCACCTAAATGTATCAAATATGCTGAAAAGAGAACTAATAAGTTTAACATGTGGTAAAGGGTTTTCCGTTTGTTTGAATTGCAGGTGGAATTTTTTTTAATATTTTAGTGAAATGATTTGGTGTTCGAAATACCAAGAAACTCCCAAAGCTATTGCTGAATTTTACTGATAATTTTCTCGTTATCCCTTATCTTCTACGTATAAAGTGGGTTGAGTTTATCAGATCCACAATCATGGTTCTAAATCTCAAGCTATAACATATTATATAATGTCTGCTATTTTTTCTACTGCTCTTTGTAAGAACGGTATCTTATAATCTTTTATAAAATTATAGCAAAATTAGCCTTTTTATGATGATGAATTCTTTGCAGTTTGCACCACTACGTATTCATAGCCAACAGATGATTGATCAGCCTAAATCTATTATAACTTTATAAGTCTGATCCATTACTATCTTGAAGATCGTATTCTATTACTGCAACTTTAAGCTTGAGCATTTAAACGTAGCTGCCGAGTCTTGGGGTTGTTATGGATTAATTAAAATGAATTGCTACAAACATTCATCAAATCAAGAATACAAATTATATGAACACGTTAAGTGGGATAAAAAAAATATTCCAAAAAAAGTAATCAGCTAGTTATGAAGTAACATTAAGTCAAATACACAATACATTTATTAGAAAGAATTTAAAAGAGGTTCACTTTTTAAAAAATGTAGATGGAAAATTTAAAAGATGTTTACCAGATTAGGAGCAGTCCACCCAAATAAAACAGACAAAATTGTCATCACCTAGAAATGAATATGGTGAAAATGAATAAATAGTAAAATGTGTAACAAGCAGCACCTGTCTAAAACAAATGTAAAAATCAGAGGCTCAAAAAGATAACTCACAATCAGTGCCCCCAAGCATCCTGATAAAACAAGCCTCCGGGGATGACGCATTGCTAAAATCTATAGGTATATTATTTAACTATCAGATAAATAAATAACCGATAACATGTCTATTGCAAAAAATAATAAAGAAAATGTCTGTTATCTGGCCCTTACAATTTTGAAAATAGAATGTAATTTCATCTCATTTTGCCATTGTAGTTCTAATTTTCTTTAATGCATATAGTTGTTTATGACTTTGTGATTGCAGTTTCTCTTACTATTATTTAATTTATTTGATATTGCTGCCACAGTTAATTGATAAGTATTGAAAAAAATATGAAATACGATGATTTTCAAGATCCAAAAAGTTTATCATATTTGAAAATTGCACGTCAAAGCTGATTCTCACAGTTTATCAAATAATATCAATTTCTTTTAATATTTAGTTGTCATTCTAGTTAAAGTTGGTTTATCATTTGATTATTTGATTCATTTGTAAATTTTAATAACCAACTTTTCTCATCTTAAAACAATATAGTGATCTGAATTAGAAAACCACAAACTAAAATTGAATTGATGAGAAGAAGAAAATAGAAGTATAAGTGACTATATTGAACATAAGTTTTGTGTGACTTATTCTTGGTAAACAACAAATTTGACAGGGAAGAATAGTTATTGAAGAAAGCTTGTGAACTCGAGCTTTACACAAACAACAGAAAATTTGTTGGATTCTTTATAGCTATCAATATTTCTCAATCACGGTCACTAATATTATACGATCAAAGGACTAATTGACTAATACGTGGTCTTTTGAAAGAAAAGACAAAAGAAGAAGAAGAAATAGAAAAACAAACTTACTGCAGCAGCAAAAAATGTCTTGTCTCCGACCTCAGACAGCACAGTCATAGCAAGCGACTTGGAGAAACCCTAACCAGGATCCAGGTGCACACAATAAGCAGACAACACCAAAACTCACCCAAATAGTTGAAAAATGAAAACCAAAGAAAGAAAAAACTGCATTCTTTCGCCAATTCGAAGCTTTTCAGAGAGAAAATAAAATCCGTCCGGATTGACAAACATAGACAGACGAAATTAGAATTATACGGTTATACCTCTATAACCGAAAGACCCATTCTCCTTCTGGTTTTTCGGAACTACTGTTGTGAGTGATCCAGAGAGAAGAAGAAGAGAGGAGGTGATGCTTAATGGGAGATCGAAGGGGGAGGAAGGCTTTTCTTGCTCTCCCGCTGGAATATATTCTCACCAGATTTGTCGAGTTTTAGAATTTAGATGACGACCGTGAGGCACAGAGGCAAGACAGGCAACTAACAATTATACAATGTGACAACAGGTCCAAACATCACCAATTCACCATTCACAAGGCATTGGATTTCTTGATTCTCCTATTTGATATTTAGGTATATATCCTTGGATATTCTAATATTTGCAAAATTCCATATATATTATTTAAAATGAATAGTTAGGATTAGCGTTCAAACTCAAGGCTACCTATTTTGTTCGGTTCGTTTAAATAAACAAGCTTATTCTTGGCTACCGAACTTAATCGAACCTGAATCCGAACCGAATAGTTCGTCGAATACTGAACTTTTTTTACTTCATCATAAAAATCAACATTAAAAAAATAACATGTTCATCTAATCATCTTTAAAAAAAACATTGTTTATAGTCTATTTTCTTTTGTTGAGTCAATCCTTAGTCATTTTTTTTTCTTGTTGATTAAAAACCAACATTAAAATTACAAAAATATACATAAATTACGAAATATATAATATAAATTTATAATAATAAAAAATTATATAATATTAGTTTCTAATATAAATATAAAATAATAAAATATAATCAAAATGTTAAACGAACCGAACTGTTCGTTGAATTTCAACCAAGGTTTGGGTTCGGTTCGTTTAATTAAACGAATCTATTTCAGTTCGTCGAATATCGAACTTCTGTTGCAACGTTAGTTAAGATTAAGGGTGTAAATGAGTCAGGTCTAATCGACTCGGACCCATGAACTTGGTGAGTCTGGGTCTAAATAAAAACTTTTATTATTATTATTTTACCTACAATAATTATATAAAAAATTTTAATAAAATTTTCAAACAGTAAAAAAAATATATTGGGTTTAGGAGTGTTGACAAAATCTTTAATTTCTTTTAGATTTTGGTTGTTCCCGTTTTATGCCCTTGTTGGGGGCAAGGCCGAGTTACCCGCGACAGTGGCGTGATTTTCAAGGGGGTTTTTCACCAATACATAGTATAGTTAAAAGTTATTGAGATATCAAAAATAAGATATTAATATAAATCGTTTATTTAAAATACTCCACCTCCACAACCTTCCTATCACACTTCCATTTCCTCTGTTGACTTACCTCTTTCCAATCATTAAATAATCTATCTCCACATTCTTCATCCCTATTAATTTCATCTCTCATCTCCTCCACAAAATACATCTATTCCCTTGGTAAACTTATCTGTTTTCCAACCATTAAATCCTCCAATTTCACATCCTTCATCCCTTGTAACTAGGGGTGAGTATGGGCATGGGTCAGACTCGACATCGACCCGTTGAGAGGGAGGGTGGTTGGGACGAACATTTTGTCTCTTTCGAGTCTATCCGGACCAGAAATGGGACAGGTCCAGGTTAGACAAACCAATGAATTCTCCCTATGCTTTGATGTTGTAGACCTACCTGGGCTTGGCTCGAAAACCCACTCTGTATGGGTTCGAGACAAGTCCAATCTTTTCCATTAGCCAGATCCGTCCCGTCCGCGTCTTGATTCTCCTGGCCATGATGGGTTCGGGCCTGTACTCACCCCTATTTGCAACTACCAACTAATTTCATTCCCTCATTTTCACGACATAACACCCCCATCTCTCTATTGATTTACCTATTTCTTAACCGTTACATCATCACTCTATGTAACATTCGCACTTGATCCTATCACGGCCGAAGATCAATTATGGATTGAACTAGAAGAGGCGGCTCCGACCAACATCGAAGCCGGAAACTTGAGCGGAAATAGTGCGGATGACCCGAGTTCACCCGACCTTGGTCGCCCAACCCGCATCCGCAGATCCACTCAGATTCCAGAGTTCGTTTATAATTAGTTAGTGGGTGTCAGTTTCATAAAGATTAGTGGGTAGTTGCGTCTGTTAGGATTTCTACTTTAAATTACGCGAATGAGAAGGTAGAGGCATCAAATTATCAACAAACAAATCGTCTCCTAACCCCCGGCTCCCTAGCGGAGATCCCTCTCTCTTCTATAGACCCAATTCCCGATCTTGGGGATTTCTTCATTCGACGACGACTTCCGGCCTCTAGACGGTGGCCGACGTTACAGTGGTGCTCACAATTCGCACTGATCACCATAGTTTGAAGAACCTACTGAACCAGGTGATTCAAACACCAGAACAGCAGTACTTCTTATGTAAGTTGTTAGGTTATTCCTATACCATCGTCTACGAGCGGGGTCGGGAAAACCTTGCCGCGGACGCTCTGTCAAGGTTACCCACAGAGGAGGAAGATGACATCAAATCAGAACAGTTGATGGCGCTGATGTGCCAACCCATGCCGGCTTGGTTAGACCAGCTACGTGAGGAAAATCGGTCAGACCCATGGTTAGTCAACATATACTACCCGGTCAGGAACCAAGCTGCACCCCCCGGGTTTGACATTCACGATGGATTCGTGATATTCCAGAATCGGTACTGCTTAGGACCCAAATCAACATTGTGTGCCCTAGTATTACAAGAGTTTTACGGATCCCAATTGGGCGGTCACGCGGGCTATTACCGGACTCTTTACCGGATCTGGCAACAGTTTTATTGGGCTGGGACGACTCGAGTTATTAAAGACTATGTGGCTAGCTGCGCGGTGTGCCAACAGATCAAAATCACTCCGGCCAAGCCGTTGGGACTCCTCCACCCTCTGGACATTCCCACCTCAATCTGGAAGGAGATCAGCTTGGACTTCATTACCGGATTGACACCGGTCAAGGGACACGCGGTGATTATCGTGGTGGTCGATCGACTGTCGAAGTATTGCCATCTCGGCAGTCTCTCGGCTAACTACTCCGCTTCCACCGTAGCTGACTATTTCGTGAAGCAGATTGTCCGACTCCATGGGATTCCGGCGAAGATGGTATCATACCGAGATAAAATCTTCCTCAGCAAGTTCTGGCAAGACGTCTTTAAGAAAAGTGGCACCCAACTATGTATGTCCACGACTTATTATCCCCAGTCCGACGGAGGCTGTTAACAAGACTATCGAGGTTTATCTGCGTGCCACAGTACACGACCATCCGAAAGCCTGGATCAAGATGTTACCATGGGCGGAATTGTGGTATAACACCACATTCCACCACAGTGCAAGGATTTCCCCCTTTGAAATCGTTTATGGCCGACCGCCGCCAACGCTCACACCATATTCAGCGAGGGACTCGCGAGTGGAATCCGTCGACCAAGAACTGCTACGTCGACAGAACATTATCAAAGAGTTACGGATTAACCTCTAAGGAGCACAAGATCGTATGAGGAGAAACGCTGACCTCAAGAGACAACAGTTCGAATTTGAGGTGTGAGATTGGGTTTGGTTGAAACTCCAACCCTACCGGCAGAGTTCCGTGGACTGGAGGAGTTGTGCCAAATTGAGTAAGCGGTACTTTGGTCCATTCCAGATCGAGAGCAAGATCAACTCAGTAGCTTACAAGTTAGCTCTGCCCGCAGGAAGTTCGATCTTCCCCGTATTCCACATATCGTTGCTTAAACCGTTCGTGGGCAATATAGAGGAATGTTAGCAAGTGGAGTTACCCCAGTTGGCGATCGACGCTCACCCAATCATAACCCCCACAAAGATCGTAGGATATCGCATCGCGTCGATCAAGGGACAACGCCGAGAGCAGGTGCTAGTAGAGTGGTCAAACTCGCCAGAAGTGGAACGAACTTGGGAGGAGCTGAAATGGGTTAGTCATTTGAATCCCCATGATAACCTTGAGGACAAGGTTAGAGCGGCAGGAGTAGGAGATGTAACATTCGCACTTGATCCTATCACGGCCGAAGATCAATTACGGACTGAACTAGAAAAGGCGTCTCCGACCAACATCGAAGCCGGAGACTTGAGCGGAAACAGTGCGGATGACCCGAGCTCACCCGACCCTGGTCACCCAATCCGCATCCGCAGATCCACTCAGATTCCAGAGTTCGTTTATAATTAGTTAGTGGGTGTCAATTTCATAAAGATTAGTGGGTAGTTGCGTCTGTTAGGATTTCTACTTTAAATTACGCGAATGAGAAGGTAGAGGCATCAAATTATCAACAAACAAATCGTCTCCTAACCCCCGGCTCCCTAACGGAGATCCCTCTCTCTTCTATAGACTCAATTCCCGATCTTGGGGATTTCTTCATTCGACGATGACTTCCGGCCTCTAGACGGTGGCCGACGTTATACTCTACATGATTCTAGGGTTTCAACGATGGGCAATATTCGTTATCCTCTTTTATTACTAATTTCATTCACCTCCATAACACAACATTTGCATTTCTCCAATACATTAATAACAAAGGGAAGATGCAATCGAAGATGTCGCGATTTTGATTTAACATTAAAGAGATCCTGCAGAGTAGTCCATACCTCGTATGAGGTAGTGAGTATCGCGATGATACGACTGCGAGCATATCTTCCCCGGTGCAGAAACGGCGACGTCAAATGCCGGCCGACCACGACATTTATCAAGTCGACTACGTGATCAATCACGATCGATGATCACGTAGTGTTTAGTCCAGGTTCGAAAGACATATTAATACAATGGATTTGATTAATTGTTTAAAGGTTGGAGGGAGGAATGTTGGAAGGTGACTTAGGGGAAGTGAATGAAGGTGACGGGGAAATGTCCGATACTGGACAGGAATGAGAGGGATCAAGATAAACGAAAGATGCGTGCTCTGGAATTCCAGTTCTACCTCTTCGATTTGGAAGATGACGCTGACTTTTATAGTTGTGCAAGGTAACCAGATGTTGACAACCGTCGGGCCAGGTGTCTTTGGGGTGTTGACACCTGGGGGGACTCGTGTTGTGCTCTGAGTGGGGGAAGGTTGTTATAAAGCTTTGCTTTATACCGCTTTATACCTCAACACTACTCCCACCCTCTCATCATCTGTTTTGTCTTCACTCTGTTTGACCCCTTGCTTCTTGGAATAGCCATCGCAGCTTTCGAAGAATTTGCCTTGGAGTTGGTCTATCACTAGAGCTCTCTTGTCGGGATCAAGATAGTGACTTCCGACGACTCCTTGTTTGCACACCTGCAGTATCTGACTGATCGGACACGCAAGGTCCTAGTGGACGTTCGTCTGCGGCTCGCACAGCTGAAGAAAGAGAGGGTTGTGATCTCCACCCATGTCATCCCTTCTACAACTTGGCATCTTGGAGGCGGTGACGCTGTTCCTACTCCTATGGAAGCGAGTGTTGGAATACCACCTTATCCTTCTCACCGTCGGGCCCCTCCATGGCGCTCTACAAGCGTTCGGGTGTGACCTGGAGTGAACGTGGGACCCCTTTCTTTTGTTTTTGTCAAGTGTTGTTGTGTATTTGTATCTCATACCCTTTGTTTGTACTTTTATGCGTATTCCTCCCTAACTGGGAGATAATATAAAAGGCGGGGTTCGAACTTTTAATTTTCCACTCGTGGTTCCTTGGCAGATGCGCTGCGTAAGTTTATAAGATGCGTCTTCGATCTTCTTTTAAGTCATTTCTCCCCACCGAGATTTGTTAAGAAAACGAGAGAATGTCTTCACTCTCGATCCGGCGATCCCCATCTCTTAACTCCGTCACCCTGTTAGGAAAGTGCCGCCTTGTGAGCCCTTCTTCTATCTCGGTTGCTCCACTTTGTCTGACTCCTTTGCCGACTTCTTCAGTCGACGTCACCTCCGTCTCGTCCAAAGTCAGTTTTACGCATGGAAGTGGCAGACCCCCGACGCCAGATGCCTGGCTCAAGCGGAGCGCCCTCCTTCGTCGTATGCTGTCAGATTACACGTATACGGAGATAGGCGTCACTCTACGCCCACTGACGTCTGACACTCGTTATTATCACACTCTCGAAGAACGGGACAGGTATCTTGTCTTAATTGTCTCTTTCTTCGAGGTTAATTCTCCTGTTGTTCTTTCTTCTTCGCTCTTCTTAAGTATTGGTAGCTGATTGTCCTCTGTACGTGTCTCTTACAGATTGCTCCAGTCTTCGCCGTTCCCACTTCGAACAATGGAGGATGGTGAGACAACTAGCTTACTTCTCTTTGTTTCTTTCTAGTCTGACTTGCTCTTGTTTTTTGCAGTTATTGCCGACGTTTCCCATTCCCGTGTACACACACACACCTTCTTTTCCACTGAAGCTGTTCCCCGTAGTCCTTTGTCTGCTCCTGCCCCACTGTCTCCTGTCCCACCGTTAATGTCATCGATCGTGGCAACGCCACCTGTAGAGAGTTATTTTACACTCTTGTCTATGCTGCCAAATGCGCCCACCTCTATGCCAGTGCAACCCTTCATGCACTCAGCCTTGTCTTCTGGGCGATTGTACCGAAGCTCTTCTTTTGTGCGGGAACTTGGAGCTACGAATGCGGAGTGGAACCTTGCACACTCTCACCCGTTCCAGAGTCTCGCATTTGGGGCTTTTTCTCAAGCACTCAACGTATGGACCCTTGCATCATTTACATGTTTTGTTTCTTTTTTCCTGCTCCTTCCCTCTTCTTCTTCTCACTTTTTTTTTACTCCTTTTTTATGTAGAGTACCACCCTACTGCACGCCATGTATATCGCCTCTTATGAGGCGACTTCACGTTTACAGGCGTTGGAGAACGACAAGTTTTCCTTGACGAGCCAAGTTTCCCACCTGAGCTTCATGAACGAACAACTCCTATCTGAACTGTAGACCAACCAACAGCTATACCTTACCGAGGGTTTTCATCGGTGCCAGTTAATGTGCGGTAAAGTCTTCCCAGATATTGACTTTATGCAGGTTCCTTACACCGAAGATGAGCTCACCGATCGACTCCTCACCGACTGGATTCCCCATCGTGCTGCCTATCCTCCTTCCGGAGCCTCCTTGCCGATGTGATTTGCAGCATTTGCATCCTAGTCCTTGCTTTTTTCGTTGCCGCTTTAGTTATTTTGTTGGGATGCACCTTTTGTAAAACTTATTCCCCTTAGGTTTTTTTTTGTAAAACTTTCGTGGATAATCGGACCCTTTGTTGGGTTCCCTTATCCAGATATTGCCTTTGTGCTAAAGGACTTAAGTGATATGTGCCAGTTTCTGGGCTTTTGTTTAATGGGTTTACGTTTTTTACTGCCATTTTGAGCTTATGACACTTCTCACTACTTTCGAGCTTCTGTTTTTAATGGGCCTTCACGCTTTGCCTCCAGCAGGCCTTCTTCTCTATTTATTTTCGTAGATAATCAGACCCTTTGTTGGGTTCCCTTATCCGGATACTGCCTTTGCGCTAAGGGGTTTAAATGAGATGTGCCAGTTTCTGGGCTTCTGCCTTTAATGGGCCTTCGCACCTTCTTCGTCTCTAGCAGGCCTTCTATGCTTCTTTGGCTAACTTCTTTCGGGCCAGATTGGGGTTTGTGGAATTCCTTCGATCTACTGAGCTTGTGATTTTATGCTAGTTTAATTTGAGAAGCTTAATGGTCTCACGTTTTTAAAGAAAGCAAAGTTTATTATAATGAAGTAAAGAAAAGACAAAGATGGAAGTAACTTAACTTCATTTTCATAGGTGATTTGGCCTGGCTTTTTTGCCTATTGGTAAATTTTTTTTAAGTTGTTAGCATGCCAGGTTCTTGGTAAGTTCTTGCCGTCATTGCTTGCTAGTGCATATGTTCCTTCGCCCATTACTCTTCTGATTATGTAAGGTCCTTCCCAATTGGGTGACAGTTTTCCCTTGTCTTATTCCTTGGTAGTCAGCTGTGCATTTCTCAGGACCAGAACTCCTTTACCGAAGTCTTTCTTTTTTACCTTTGAGTTAAAAAATTTCTCCATCATTCTTTTGTATTTTGCTTCCTTTATGCTTGCTTTTTCCCTTATCTTCTCCAAGTTTTCTTGTTCTATTATCATTGCTGCTTCATTGCCGTCGGGTTCGTAGTTCCTAATTCTTGTTGTGGGTCATACCAATTCGGCGGATGCTACTGCCTCTAGGCCGAATGTCAGTTTGTAAGGAGTTTGCCCTGTTGCGGTTTTGTAAGTTATTTTGTAGGCCCACAGTACTTCTGGCATTGTGTCGGCCCAAGTTTTCGGATTCTCTCCTGTTTTTCTCTTTGATATCTTTATGATGGATTTGTTGGCTGCTTCTACCTGTCCATTTGTTTGCGAGTGGTGTACTGATGCAAAACTTAATCTGATGTTGTTGTCTAGTTGGTTCTGCTTCAGCCCATTTTGTGAAATATTCCACTGCTACAAAGACATATTTCCTTCCTTTGCTAGCTAATGGGAAAGGTCCAATGATATCGAGACCCCATCTTGCGAAGGAGACCACTGCTGTGTGAAGTGTTGTTAACTCTGTCGACGGGGCCCGTTGTATGTTAGTGTATTTCTGACATTCCTTACATTTTTTGGCTATTTCTTGTGTGTCAGGTTTTACGGATGGCCAAAAATACCCATATCTTGAGACCTGCTGATATAGCCTTCTTCCACCTTAGTGGGCCCCGCCTCCTCCATTGTGGATGCTAAATGCAATCTCTTTCCCTTCTTCCTTTGTTACACAAGTTCTGAATGGAAAGTTGTTTGTCTCTCTTCTGTAGAGCTCATTTTCCTGTAGAATGTAATGTGTCGCCTGATACCTGATTCTTCTTTCTTCAAACTTGTCCTTACATGCTTTCTCTCCTTTGATGAAACTGATTATTTCTTCTCTCCAGTCTTCTTTAGATTCTGTGATTTCCAAATTTTCTTTATTTTCTAATATATATTCATGGAAAATTTAGATTACTCACCTGTATCCGTTTTTCCTGGGGGTGTTTTTTGCGGCGCCTAATTTTGCTAATATATCTGCTTCTTCAATATATTCTCTTTTGATTAAGTTTATCTTTACTGACTTGAAGTTCTTCATTGCTCGTGTTGCTACTTCTTTGTAATCTTTTAGGTTTTGTTCCTTGACTTCGTATGATCCCAGGACTTGATTAGCTACGAGCTGTGAATCGGTACTGACAATTAGATTCTTGATTTTTAGCCCTTTGGCTAGATCGAGACCCGCTATAAGAGCTTCATATTCGGCGGCGTTATTAGTAGTCTTGAAGTTGAAATGGAGGTATTTTCTCTAATCGTATGCCTTCTGGGCTTATTAAGATGATGCCAGCTCCACAACCATTTTTTCCCGTCGAACCATCTACTTCCACGTCCCATGCTTTTATGGTTTGGTCATTATCTGAGATTTCCGGTGTTAATTCTGCGATGAAATCTGCCAATACCTGGGCTTTTATGGCTTTGGCTGGGGTGAACTTTATGTCGTAACCGCTTAACTCGATGACCCATTTTGCTAGCTACGACTGCCAGGGCCAGTTTTTCCAAAGGAGGGTATTTGTTTTAAGCCCCTTGCAATGTCCTAGAGAAATAAAATACTGGGTTTTGTATTTTATCGTTCTCCGTTACTAGTACTGCACTAGCTGCTGTTTCAGAACTTGCTACGTATAAGTATAAAGGTTGGTTCGGACTGGGTGGATGTAACGTAGGTAATTCTTTTAGTGCAGCTTTTAGCTTGCTAAAAGCCTTTTCACATTCTTCGTTCCATTCAATCTTCTTACATGGATTCCTGAGGATATCAAAAAATGTCTTGCATTTGTCTGCATTCCTAGGGATGAACCTGTTTAACGCTGCAACTTTACCGTTAAGTTTTTGTAACTCCTTTAGTGTTCTGGGTGCTTCCATGTTTGTTATTGCTTCGACTTTCTCTGGGTGAGGTTTTATTCCTTCCTGAGAGATGAGGTAACCTAAAAACTTACCTTCGATGACACCGAAAGCGCATTTTTCTGGTTTTAGCTTTATTCCAGCCTTTTTGATTTTGTCGAAGGTTTCTTTTAAATCCTTCCAATGTTTTTTTTTTGTTTTAGTGGATTTGACCAGAATGTCGTCGACATATACTTCTATATTTTTCCCGATTTGGTCTTTGAACACTCTGTCCATCAACCTCTGGAACGTAGCACCTGCATTTTTTAACCCGAAGGGCATAACCGTGTAACAGAAGGTCCCAGCGTCTGTAATAAACGTCGTCTTCTCTTCATCTTCCCTGCACATCTTTACCTGATTGTAGCCTGAGTGGGCATCCATGAAACTTAATATTTTATTACCTGAGCTTCTATCTACTAGATTATCGATGAACGGCAAGGGGTAGCTATCTTTTGGGCAGGCGAGGTTTAAGTTCGTGAAATCCACGCACATTCGCCTGATGGTTTTTTAACCATTACAATGTTGGATAACCATTTTGGATATGTTACCTCCCTTACGAAACCGGCCTGCAATAGTTTTTTGATTTCCACCTTTGCTGCTGTACTTCTTTCTGAACCTAATGTTCGCAGTTTTTGTTTCACCAGTGAGCTATTGTGTTTTGTACATAACTTGTGTTCTATGAGGTTTCTTTGTATGCCGGGGATTTGGTTAAGTTTCCAGGCGAACGAATCTATGTTGTTTCTTAACAACATTTTTAGTGCTTCCTTTTCTTCTTTTTGTAGCTGTTTTCCGATTTTTACCTCTTTACCTTCCTCAAGCCTTACTATCTCGTAATTTGATGTTGGCATTTCTTTTTCGTTTTCTTTCTGTAAGTATCTGGGAATGCTATACTGCATTATTTCGTTTGCGATCCTCTTACGTGTTGTTCTTATTAGTCAAACATGTTACTCCTTAATCAAACTTAATTAAAATAAGTATTGGTTATAATCTAATTGATAAATGATATTACTAATAAACATATTTCAGGTTAATGGATCAATTACGAAGCCCAAACTTCAGAGTCGGCCCAAAAGAAAAATGAAGGACTTAGTTGTAATATATAAATAAAGTTTGGGTTGTAATAAAATAGAAACCCTTATAAATAAATTCTGTAAATTTACATTTGAAATCAATCAAATACATTTTTTCAATTCTTTAAAAGTTAGTTTCTTCTGTTTCAAATTGTTCTTCCCCAATTTCTTCCCGCCGGCATCGCACCTATTGGTTCTCGGCCTTTCGTCGTGAAATCGTGGGTACATCTGTTCTTTTATGGTATCATCGGTCGATTCTGGGAACTCGCTGCTGTTCTCGTTCTCTCCAGTGCACTGTACACTCTGATTTCATGGATATCGAAAAAGAAACAAGCATAGAGATGGAAGCTTCTGTTGCTGTTGAAAAAAAGCCATTTGACCTAGAAACAACATTCACAACCAGGTCATCTGTATATTTTTTACATTCTAGCGATAATCCGAGTAATAAAATTGTGAATCATCTTCTTAAAGGTCAATCAAATGATCTTCTTAGCAACAGGGATTGGTCTTACCTTACCCGAGGCTGTACTTACCACCACCCCCCCACCGTACCCTCCGATGAATCCAACGCTGCCCACCCCCGTGCCGGACCACCACACCCCGCCACTTCCGATGAAGTGGAAATTCGATTTTCCCATATTCAAACGGTGAGGACCCCCACGGTTGGATCCATCGCTGCGAGGAGTTTTTTCTCTTCCATGCTACTCCAGAGCATCAGAAGGTGTGTGCTGTAACATTTAACGTCGAGGGAGACGCGTCCAAGTGGCTCCGTTACCAGAGGACGGAAGCTCCCATCCACTCATGGGCAGAGTTGTGCGCGCGGACTGGTGATCGGCCGATTCGACCCAAGAGCGGTCTGTCCCAGTCATTTGAGCGCCTTCGCGCGAGTCCAGCAGTCGACGATGATAGAGGTCTACATCAAAGAGTTCGAGGAACTCTCAAATTGTGTGTATGGGTTCAATACCGATTTTAAAATCCATACATTTCTCTCCGACCTTAAGACAGAGATTCGACAGGAGGTCGAGCCGTTCAATCCCACCTTCGTCCTCGAGGTAACGAATAGGGCGCTAATGCAAGAGAGGAAAGTATCGGTTCAAAGACAGTTCGCAGCTCGACCACAGTTCCAGAAGGAGAGACATCGACGACCGCTCCTCGTCGACCATTTCCCGCCAGGACAAAAGCTCTAACCATGGAGGAACAACAGAAACGTAGGGAGGCTGGGTTGTGTTTTAATTGCGATGAACACTTCCACCGGGGTCACCGTTGCAAAGTCACAGGGAAGGTCCTTTGTCTAGAGACTACTGAAAAGGATCCAAATAAAACTTGGGTTTAAACTGAACTTCCAAAAGGAAGGAAGTCAGTTGGCTCAAAATGGATATATAAAATAAAATACAAGCCAGATGGAGAAATAGAGAGGTACAAAGCCAGGTTAGTAGCCAAGGGCTTCTCTCAGAATGAAGGCTTTGATTTTTATGAAACTTTTGCACCAGTTGCAAAAATGACAACAATAAGAGTACTAATTGCAATTGCTGCACAGAAAAGGTGGAACCTTTATCAAATAGATGTAAACAATGCCTTCCTCCATGGAGACTTGCATGAGGAAGTCTACTTAAGACCACCTCAGGGTATGCTCCAAGAAGGAGACAAGAGGGTCTGTAAACTTAATAAATCCTTGTATGGGCTTAAACAAGCATCTAGGAACTGGTTTGAAAAACTCAAAAACACACTAGAAGATTTTAGATTCATACATGCAAAATCAGATTACTCTCTCTTTATAAGAGAGAAAAATGGAAATATACTTTACCTAGTGGTCTATGTAGATGACATAATCATCACAGGTAGCAATGAGCTAGAAATAAGCATTCTAAAAATTCAATTAGAAAACAAATTCAAATTGAAAGACCTTGGAAAACTAAACTATTTTCTGGGCATAGAAGTGTCATACTCTAGTGAGGGTATCCTGTTATCTCAAAGAAAGTATGCTTTAGGCATACTTGAAGAAACTGGTCTCTCAGAAGCAAAAGAATCTAAGATACCTATGGAAAGGAACATAGATTTAAAAAATGATACTTCTGAAGCCATTAAAGACCCCACATTTTATAGAAAAATAGTGGGGAAACTCATATACTTAAACATCACTAGGCCTGACCTCAGTTTCGCAGTGCACTGGCTAAGTCAGTTCATGAGTGAGCCAAGAGAGGTTCATTTAAAAGCATTATTCAGAGTATTAAGATATCTGAAAAGTGCTCCAGGTCAAGGAATGCTATATAAAAATAAAGAAAATATGAATATAAATGGTTTTTGTGACTCTGATTGGGCTTCATGCCAAATCACTAGAAAGTCAGTAACTGGCTTCTGCCTCATGATTGGTGATTCAATAGTCTCTTGGAAATCCAAGAAACAAAATGTCATATCCAGATCTTCATGTGAGGCAGAATATAGAGCAATAGCTCATATAGGTTGTGAAATCATCTGGCTTCATCAATTACTTAAAGAAATGAAAATCAAAAACCAAATACAAACAACACTATGTTGTGATAATAAATCGACAATTCATTTAACTAATAACCCTGTCTTTCATAAAATGACAAAAGATGTAAAAATTGATTGCCACTTTATAAGAGATTTAATCACCCAAGGGATAATTAGTCTTAGGCAAATTGGAACTAAATACCAATTGGCCGATATGTTTACAAAACCCTTGGGAGAGAAAGAGATTACTTCAGCCTCCGTCAAGCTTGGAATAATTAACATATATTCCAGAGCTTGAGGGGGGAGTAAAGAAGTAATTAAAGACTTGATTGTAATATGAAAAGAACTAACACACTTGCAGACAATTAGACCCTGAGAGAATGAAGTTAATATGAAGATCTGCAGGGTCTAAAGTGCAACAATTTTAAATCAATAAAAGAGTTGATGGGCAGATTAAGAAAGAAGCCCAGCAACATAGCGGGCGGCCCAACAACCAGTTAAAAGAAACTATTGTTATTTGTTTAAAGATCTGTTGTTTAGCAGTTGATGAATTACTTAGTAGTTATAATATTAGATAGTTGTAATACTGGTTTAAATACATATGTATTACAAACGTAAAAGAGAATAATACAATTTGGGAATTAATTGAACCGGTTTACAACTACCGGGTTATTTTAGTTTTAGGTTTCTTCTAAAACTTTTCCCCCTTTTTTTCTCAACGTCTCCAAGCGACGATTGTCGGCGACCTGCTCTCCAGCGCTCTCCACACCGGACAGACTTCCTCACCATTTAAGAATGGACACTTGGAATCCACCAAAATTTAGATCTAGATCTAGAAAAGACAATAAGAACAATAAAGAAAGAAGGAAAAACAACAGAATAATCGAGAGAGGAGATCAAAGGTTGTAATACCTGATTTGCACAATAATCAATAGGGTGTATATCAGTTAAGAAGGGTTCTCATGAGAACCCTTCCTCATCCCAGCCGTTCGTTTTCTGGAAGCCCCTTGGCTGTCGATTTTTTGGGCTTGCAACCTGGTCAACAAGTAGCAGGTCACAAGGTACCGGCTAGGGGAAATTAATGGGAATTTAAAAACTGAAAGCTACTTATGGTAACACATTAAAACAGTAGAAAGATATTTTCCTAGTAATTGATGTTTTTTTTTGGATTATGTAGAATCTTCTTATTCCCAAAAAAGTAAACCCATTTTCGATCTTCCTCCAAAACACATCCTAAACCCTATCTCAGTGACAAAAAAATTTAACCCTCCGGTGTTGCAGAATCATCTCCGGTGTTGCAAAAAAATCTATACCTCGGTGTCGTTCTCTGCTTGTGCGCAGAATCATCGCTGCTAGGAGTCTTCCGTTCGCTCCAGACATTCTGCATTTGAGGAAGACGTTCACTCCAGATAAAGCAGGACGACTCGAGGTATGTTAAACGAAACACACTGGTCGGATTTCTCTTCCGACACTCGACCTCGTGCTTCCAAAAAGTCGGTCGACAGCCGGAAAAAAACAGAAACCCATTTCCATTTTTCAAAACAGAGGAAGACGATTTTTTAATTTGAAATCAGTTTCCATTTTCTACATTTTTCCATTGTCTTTTTTCTATACCGTTGGATTGATTATCTTTTTATTTTGTTTGTTATTTGATAGTTGAGAAATTAGATGACATTTTTTTTTTGCAAAATTATCTAGACCTTTTATGTTGCTTTAAAAAACAGTTACTATTTTGAAGAAATTAGTTTTTTTATCAGTGCTGGTAGTTGCAATTCCTAGGAGATTAATTTCTTTGTAACCCTAGTTTTTTTATCTATATAAAGATGAAACCATTTGAAATATTCGTATGTTCCATTGACTGAAGATATTTTTCTCAACAAGGTATTGATTCGTTTTATTTTTTTATGTTGAATCAAGTTTTTAATAGTGAATAACTTGTTTTTTCCTTATTTATAATAAACGTGGGTTCATTCGATTCCATAAAAATATGTAAAATGAATGGTAATGTCAGATCATAGGTTGATGTGGTAGTTTTTGGATGATTTTAGTTTGAATTAATAATAGTATTAGAAGATTCATAATTTTTTAGTTTAAAGTGTAATTGTATTTTATATATTATAGTGTTGTCGAATCTGTTTCTTATTTATTGTCAATGTTTTTACCGAAACTAAGAGTTTTTGTTATAGGTATTGCATTGGATTTTTGAAAGCTTTTTTCACGCTCAACAGCCATGATTTTATTTCCATCATATAATTTCGAGTTCATTTTTTTAAAAAATTATTCGTACTGGTCATGCAATTAAATTACTACATATGTAAGTTGTTTTTATTGTACTGTTAATTTATGAAATGATTGTGTAAATTTGAATGTGGATACTAATAATGTTTTTGTTCCGCTAAAATGTTTTAGAGTGGTGATAATGAGTTCCAGTGAGGAAGGACAAATTAAGAAGAATGAATCAACTGGTAATGTTTGATTTGAATTTTAAATGTGTATAACTTTATTTTGAGTATTAATAGTTTAGTGGTCATAATTTTGCGCTAATTTTTTTATAAATTCAGTACGAGATGTGCGGCGTGCAAATTATGTCATAGAGAATTTAATTGAGGACATAGACTTTGAACTGTCGAAATCAGAGATGGAATCTTCACCGGATGTCGATCAGTTCATTTTTTCAAAGAGGAAGCGGAGTAAGTAGCTATTTCATATTTTACAATATGTGTTTGGTGGTTGCTAAGTATGATGATTGAAATATTTTAAGTTTTTAGGTAGAATTCCAGATAAATCTACGAAAACATATAAGGAGATGAACTTCGAATCTACGTTGAGAAAGTTGATGTCGGAAAATCGAAAGAAATTAAAAGCAAAGAAATGTAGTCGAGATATAGTGAGGTCACCACCTAGGATGAAAGGAAAAACGAAGGTTGTGAGGAAAAAGAAAGAGGCAGTAGTTAAAAACGTTGATGAAGAGGAAGAAGAAGAACAATACCATGCTGAAAATCCGACAGAGTCCCCTAATGAAAAGGAAGTATCTGCGAAAATGAAGAATACTAAATCTTCTGCTAAAAATGTTTCAAGTTCTGATAAAATGTCTGAATCTACTGATGAAGAAGAAGTACGTAAAAAGAAAAAGGGAAGGATTACAATTGACTCAGGCAGAGAAAAGGAGCAATTATCAAGGAAGAAGAAATGTTCTGTACCTGCTAAAAAAATTTATGTATCTGATAATATGCCTGCCTCGATCTTCTGAAGAAAGAGGAGAAGTGAGGAAGAAGAATAAAGTAAGGAAAGGCAAGTTTGAGCGTGAGGAGACGAACAGTTAAGCATTACTTATTTTAAATTTAACATTTTTTTGTATTTTAGTTGCTAATTCATTATCATTTTCGAAATGTAGTGAACCACTTGATTCGTCACCGATCAGGAATACCCACTTATAATGAAGCTGCACTCACCGGATGTATACAGTTCCCTGACAGTGTAACAAAAAGAATAAAGTCCTGTTGTTTTGGTCAGTGACGTTACGCGACTCTCATATATTTAACAATTACAGTTTCAAGTACAATTAGATTCCAAGGATTCCTTATTATTTGACATTGATCTTCTAAATACTCATATACTTTTAGCAAAAATTAGACATATTGAAACAGATGTATCGAAGGAATGTTTGTTTATGCTACCAAGTAGAGTAACAACGTAATAGTGGAGGAATACTACATTTTACCGAAACAAGGTAATAGCAGAGTGATACTACATAGTATGTTAATACAACGTAATAGCAGAGACAGACTACATAGTAGAGTAAGCCAGTAATAGGAGAGACCCACTACATAGTAGTATAACCAGGTAGTAGCGGAGTCATACTACATAGTAACGTACACAATAATAGCAGCCACATACTACAAAGTAACGTAACACACTAATAGCGGAGGGATACAACAAAGTAGAGTAACAACGTAATAGCAGAGGCAGACCAAAACGTAGCTTAACAAAGTAATAGCGGAAGAATAATGAAAAGCAGCGTGACAACGTAAAACCTGAGGAAATCATACAAGGTAACGTAACACCGTAATAGCAAAGCCATACAACAAAGTAGCGTGAAACCGTAATAGAGGAGGGATACTAAAAAAAAGCGTAATACCGTAATATTCATATGCACGGTAAAAAAAAATTTAGTTGAAAAAGTCATAATAGCAAAATTATATATTACCAGAAGATCAATATATAATGGCAAGGTAGAAATATATATTAGCAGAAGAAGAATAGATAGTATGGGAGTTCGGAAAAAAAATGAAGTACGCCTAGCATCTCAAGCATGTCGTCAAGCGGGAAACGAAGAAAATTGCAGTACACCGATGAAGATCATCGATTTATCTTCAAAAGAAGATAGCTAGGTTGGATAATGAACAAATATCCGTACAGATGAACAAACACAAGCACAAAAAATAATGGAAGAAAGATAAAAGCATGTCGGGCTAAGTGCAGATATTCCCAGAAATGCAATACATAATAGCAAAAGTAAACCAGACAATATTAACAGATGGACACTGCATAGTAGCGTAGCAATACCATAATAACGGAGACATACAACATAATAGCGTGACAGTAATAGCAGAGTCATGCTATATAGTAGCGTAAGAACGTAAAAACGGAGGCATACTTCATAGTAGCGTAACAGTAATAAAAGAGTCGTAGTATATGGTAGCGTAAAAACGTAATAACGGAGGACTACTACAGAGTAGCGTAACAACGTACCAGCAGAGACACACTCCAAAGTAGCGTAACACAGCAATAGCAGAGGCATACTACATAGTAGCATAACAACGTAATAGCAGAGACAGACTACATAGTAGCGTGACACAGTATTAGCGGAAGCATAATACGAACTAACGTAAGAACGTAATAACGGATGCATACTACTAAGTAGCGTAACACAATAATATCAGAGGCATACTACAAAGTAGGATAAACATAATAGCATAGTCATAGTACATAATAACGTAACAACGTAATAGTGTTACGTAATAGCGTAACACCGTAATTGCAGAGGCAAATCACATAGTAGAGTAACACAGTAATAGAAGAGGCACACAACATAATAGCTTAACACAATAAAGGATTATCATGTAACACAGTGATAGCGGAGACAGACAATATAGTAGCGTAACCAGGTAATAGAGAAGGCACACAACATAGTAAAGTCACACAGTAATAGCGGAGAAATACTAAAAAGTAGGGTAACACAATAATAGCGGAGTCATACTTCAAAGTAGCATAACACCGTAATAGCAGAGGCAGACTGCATAGTAACACCGTAATAGCAGAGGCAGACTACATAGGTATCAGAAGCACACTAAAACATTTCAGTACAGAAATTCATAATACGAAAAACACATATTAGCATAAACAAAATATGCATTACCTATGTAACATTAGATATTAGCGGAATAACAATAGATATTATGGGAGTTCGGAGAAAAAGGGGTAACGACGTAAGTGGTTAGAATAGCGGATACAAACTATAAGGTAGCGTAACAACATAATAGCGGAAGAATACAACAAAGTAGCGAGACACAGTGGTATCAGAAGCACACAAAAAACTATCTTCAGAAAAAATCATAACATTAAAACTACATATTAGCAGAAACACAGTGTTTACTACCTAGGTAACATTATAAATTAGCGGAAGAATAATAGATATTATAGGAGGTCGGAGAAAATGGATAACGACGTAAATGCTAAAAATGTGGATGTTTCTGGTTCATAAAATAAATTGTTAACGACATAAAAGAAGAGAAGACATATCATTTTTTCCTAGCGGCTGGATCGCGATATATTTCTTTTGCGCTTTTCATTACCACTACCTTTAGTTTTAACCTTGGGAGGAGGGGCGATCAACACTGGTGTAGTCCTAGGTTTCTTACTACTTGTGATTGATGTTCTAGAATATGAATTAGGAATAACTACAGTTTCACTGAGTTTCTGAAGAACATCTTCACCATATTTTAGTAGTATATCAAGTTGAGGTTGTCCTATCTTCGCATAATTCATCAGTGTCTGCGAAATTACAGCATACTTAGACAATGGATTGTCAGGTGGTGGAAGAGATGAAGAAATTCTGTTCGTCAGGCATAGTTTATTCCACCTCGGCATTTTTAAAACGTTTGGTAAACTTCGGTAACCGTTGACAATAAGATAATGTATAAGATGAGAGCATGGAACCCCGCTAAATTCAAATCGATGACATGAGCAGGTCGGTGTAGAATTCCCTTTCGTAATAGTGAGTTTGAATAACACAGTCTGTTTTTCTAAAGAGAGCACAGGTAGATATTGAATATCCTATACGAAATAAGGAAAAAAAAATTGGAAAGACATTGTGGGTAAGAAAACGAAAGTTTAGGATAATGATGAGCAAAAAAAAACGGTACTTTGGAGGACAGGTCATTCGGTGGTAATATATGGTAGAAAAAGCTTTTCCGCATCTTCTCTTGAAAAATAAGGAAAATAGAAGTTGTAAAAAAACTCAGAGCGTCTTTTTCAATATCCATAGATGTAATAAATCTTGGGTGCCAGAATGTATCTTTGTGATCGTCTAAATTCTCGGACTCGCGAATGGTATTTATCATATTTTGGTATCGCCGAACGAAGCTAAAGAGTAGATTCTTGGCTGTTACTTTGGTCTTAAGGAAAGAATTCATGTCTTCGCTTCTTTGGGTAGAATGCATTCCAGCAAAGAAATGTGAACACATCAAACATGGAACCCATGAGTAACGGATGTCGTATATACTTTTCAACCATACATTTGAGGACAGATTATTCTCTGTGATCCAAAGAGACCATGAGTTTTCAAAATCTTTAGGAGTCTCTGAAAATTTAATGATTTTGTAGAACATGTTCAGAGAATTGGTATTCTGGCATACTGTGGGGACCTTGGTAGACAACTTGTTGGTTATGTGTCAACGACATAAACGATAAAATGATTCTGGAAAAGCACGAGATATTGCGCCTTTCATCGCCAAATCTTGATCTGTAATAATTGATTGAGGAGGATGACCCATGCATTGTTTGAAAGTATTGAATAGCCATGTAAAAACATTAACGTTTTCGTTACTGCATAGATAAACGAAAAAAAATTTAATGCAAAAATAAAGGCTAAAAGATGAAATAAAAATGAGAAGGATTCATTACAGTGAATTAAGGAAATACCTAAGAAATGCACTACCAAATATTGTAGTTTTCCGATGGTGATTGACACCGCAGAACATGCCGAATACCATGGAATAAACTAAAGAAGTAATTAACATATAATTACTGGATTGGACTTAATTGAGAATAAGTAAAACAGAGATACTTACAGTTTTAACTAAGAAAGAAACTGTAAGGTTCAATGTGCAATCTTTACCCCTTAAAAACTAATAACAAAATAAAAAAGGAACGTGAGGACTGGACTGCAAGTTTACCCACTTAAAGGCCGTAAAAGATTATACAAAAGAACGAGGACTAAAACTGCAAGTTTACCCACTTAACAGAATAAAAGAAATACAAGGACTGGACTGCAAGTTTACCCACTTAAAGGCCGTAAAAGAATATAGAAGAGTACGAGGATCAAACTGCAAGTTTACCCACTTAAATAAAAGTAATTGGGTAATTGGGTATTTGGATCATTGTTTGATTAAAGATCCAATTAACCAATTATTGTTATTAGTTGTATTAGTTAAGTTAGTTAGTGTTAATTTCAATTTAAATACTCTTTGTAATTAACAAGTTTAATTAATTCAATTTTACACAGATTACACTTAGTAGCTAATTACACTGCTACAGTGTATAACGGCTACTTTTGGTGGTTAATCTAATTAACCTACTTCTTTCCCTATTTCTCATCTTATTTCTCGCCGGACGGCGAGCTTTGTCGCCGGAGCCGTCTTCCATCTCTCAATCCCGCCGTTGGATCAACGTCAGCTTTTTAACATGGTATCTACTGGCAAGATCGACTACGCTTCCGCAGGAAAAGAATCCATCGGCACTCAGGATAGAGAGAATCAATCCGGCTCAAGTCCATCAGGTTCCCCATCTCCCCCATCAATTATGAATTGCCAAGCATGAGCAAGGTTTTCTATCTTATTACACAAGAGGAAAACCAGAAAATAAATTTCAGGGATGATAAATCCAAAACAGAAACCTCTGCCCTATTTGCCAAAAAGGCTAATGAAAAAGAAGAGGGAAAAGGGTTTTACAGTAAGAATGGAAAGAAATTGGATACCTCCAAATACTGTGATAACTGCAAATACTATGGGCACATTAGGAATGAGTGTTTTCATATCATAGGCTTTCCAAATGACAAAAACAAAGAAAACAAGAAAGGGAATAGGTTCAAAAAGGCTAAAACTGACTCAGCCAATCAAGCCTCTTCCTCAACATCTATAATACCAGGGATGTCAAATGAAGAGCTACTAATGCTCAAAGACTTCTTCCAATCAAATGGTATGATTTATGCTTTCAATTTTTTGAATTTTAGAATGAACCATGCTTATAATATGATAAATTTTAAAACAAATTGGATCATAGATACTGGGGCCTCCCAACACATGACTGGGAACCTCAAGTATTTTGATAAACCACCAACTGAGAGTGGTGATCATTTTGTCACCATTCCAAGTGGTGAGATATGCAATGCAAAATTCACAGGAAAAATAAAATTTCTGAAAACATAATCTTAGAAGATGTGTTATACATACCTCAATTCAAGGTAAACTTAATATCAGTAAGCAAGATAGTTCTTGATAATAATCTAAAAATACTATTTGATAATGAAAATTGTTATTTTCAGGAAAACAAGTCAAAGAGAGTGATTGGGAAGGGTAGGTGCCAAGATGGACTCTATCTGTTCAACTACACTCCCTCTGCATATGCCAACACATCTATACACTCTAAAGTCTGGCATAACAGGCTTGGACATATATCAAATGAAAAGCTTGCTATATTAGTTAAAAATCAGCAAGTAGATTGTAAAAATGTAAAGAATATTGTTTTGGATGATTGTGATAATAAAATTTCGTTTTTTCAAAATAAAGAATGTGATATTTGCCCATTATCTAAACAAAGTAAACTCAAATACCCCAAAAGTTCAACAATAAGTAAAAATCTATTTGATCTAATCCATATTGATATTTGGGGCAAATTCCCAATTGAAACTCATGATGGTTTCAAATATTTTTTAACCATTGTAGAAGATCTAAGTAGATCAACTTGGATTTACTTAATTAAAGACAAAGCTATTGCTTATGAATGTATTAAGAAATTCATAACTAAAGTCAAAAACTTTTTTAATAAAAATATTAAAACAATAAGGAGTGATAATGGGGGTGAATTTAAATCAGATAAATTTAAAGAAATGCTTGAGAGCTATGGAATCATACATCAAGTCACTTGTCCTTATAACCCTCAACAAAATGCAAGGGTTGAAAGAAAACACAAGTGCCTATTAAACATAGCTAGAGCCTTACATATGCAAGCTAATATTCCTTTAAAATATTGGGGAGAGTGCATATTAGCTGCAACCTATATAATAAATAGGATTCCATCAAAGGTTCTAGAAAACAAAACCCCATTTGAAGTTCTACATGAGCAAAAACCAAAATATAATCTCTTAAGAACTTTTGGATGCTTATGCTATGCAACAACTCATCATAAAGAACATAAGTTTTCCCCAAGAACATTTAAGGGAATATTCATGGGATATCCTCCAAACACAAAAGGATATTTAATACTTGACTTGGAAAATGAAAAATTTCATATAAGTAGAGATTTAGTGTTTAGAGAAGATATTTTTCCACTCCATCAAACAAAACCCAAAATCAATGAAAATAGAGAAAGGAACATTTTTCCAACTCAAGAAGCATTCAATGAATTAGACTCTAGAGCAACACAAAACTCTGGAATTTCAACAAAAATTTCAGAAAAATTGGATATTAAGGGATCCAAAACACAGAACACTCTAGGAACCACAGAACAAACTATAGAACATCCTGGATTTCAGAAAAATCAAAACAGGATTGCTCTGGACAAGTCAGAGATAACTGAAAATAATCAGTCTGACCAGTCCTCAACTGAAAAAGAAAAATCACATATCTCAGAGGATTTTGAAAACAATCACTCTAATAAGAATCAAAACCAACTACTCATCAATAATCAAGAAAAAAAGGCACATACTGAAAAACAAAGCTCAGAACAGAGCTTTGTAACCAATCATGAAGAAAAGGAACAATTACCTCAAAATAATGATGCACAAAGCAAGACTGAAACAAATAAAATTGTAAAAACAAGGTTGGGGAGAGTAGTAACTAAACCCAAGCATTTTGATGAATTCTATATGGATGATAAATCAAAAAGCAAAATTAAATACCCCATGAGCAACTATGTATCATATCATAGGATAAATGCCAAACACAAGGAATTTCTCAAACAAGTTAATAACAATATAGAACCTAACACATATAATGAAGCATCTAAAGATCCAAAATGGATAGATGCAATGAAAAATGAGATGGAAGCCCTCATCTCAAATAAAACTTGGGATATAACTGAACTTCCTAAAGGAAGGAAAGCAGTAGGCTCTAAATGGATATACAAAATCAAGTATAAGCCAAATGGAGAAATTGAGAGATATAAAGCAAGGCTAGTAGCAAAAGGTTTCTCTCAAAAAGAGGGATTTGATTTCTATGAAACTTTTGCACCAGTTGCAAAAATGACCATAGTAAGGCTATTAATTGCTCTTGCAACACAAAAAAGATGGAATCTATATCAAATAGATGTCAATAATGCCTTCCTACATGGTGATCTCCATGAGGAAGTATACCTAAAGGCACCCCAAGGATTACTCCAAGAAGGAGATAAAAGAGTATGTAAACTCAAAAAATCCTTATATGGCCTCAAACAGGCCTCTAGAAACTGGTTTGAGAAACTGAGAAACACTCTATTAGAGATTGGATTCTCTCAAACAAAATCAGATTACTCTCTATTCATAAGAGAGAAAAATGAAAATTTAATATACCTAATTGTCTATGTAGATGATATAATCATCACAGGCAGTAATGAGCTAGAAATAGCATTCCTCAAAGTCCAACTAGAAAATAATTTTAAACTAAAGGATCTTGGAAAACTGAACTACTTTCTAGGAATAGAAGTATTATATTCCAATGAAGGAACCTTATTAACACAAAGAAAATATGCACTAGAAATACTTAAGGAAAGTGGCATCTTAGGTGCAAAAGAGTCCAAAATACCCATTGAGAAAAATATAGATCTCAAAAGTGAATCCAAACCAATCAAAGATCCAACCTTCTATAGGAAGTTAGTGGGAAAGTTAATATATCTCAACATCACCAGACCTGACCTAAGCTATGCAGTACACTGGCTAAGTCAATTCATGAGTGATCCAAGAGAAATTCATTTAAAAACACTCTTTAAAGTACTGAGATATTTAAAAGGAGCCCCAGGGCAGGGCATCCTATATAAAACAAGTGAAAACTTGAACATCCAAGCATATTGTGACTCTGACTGGGCTGGATGCCAAATTAGCAGAAAATCTGTAACTGGGTTTTGCATCCTAATTGGAAGCTCCATAATATCTTGGAAATCCAAAAAGCAAGCCACAATATCAAGATCATCTTGTGAAGCTGAGTATAGAGCAATAGCTCAAACATCTTGTGAATTAATATGGATTCACCAACTAATCAAGAAAATGAAAATAAAAACTAGAAATGAAACAACAATATTTTGTGATAACAAATCAGCAATTCACCTTGCTAATAACCCTGTTTTCCATGAGAGAACAAAGCATATAGAAATAGATTGCCATTTTGTTAGAGAATTAATCACCCAAGGGGTATTCAATCTTAAGCAAATTGGAACCAAATATCAATTAGCAGACATGTTCACTAAACCCATGGGGGAACATGAAATTACTTCAGCCTCTGTCAAGCTTGGAGTAATAAATATCTACTCCAGAGCTTGAGGGGGAAGTAAAGAAGTAATTAACATATAATTACTGGATTGGACTTAATTGAGAATAAGTAAAACAGAGATACTTACAGTTTTAACTAAGAAAGAAACTGTAAGGTTCAATGTGCAATCTTTACCCCTTAAAAACTAATAACAAAACAAAAAGGAACGTGAGGACTGGACTGCAAGTTTACCCACTTAAAAGCCGTAAAAGATTATACAAAAGAACGAGGACTAAAACTGCAAGTTTACCCACTTAACAGAATAAAAGAAATACAAGGACTGGACTGCAAGTTTACCCACTTAAAGGCCGTAAAAGAATATAGAAGAGTACGAGGATCAAACTGCAAGTTTACCCACTTAAATAAAAGTAATTGGGTAATTGGGTATTTGGATCATTGTTTGATTAAAGATCCAATTAACCAATTATTGTTATTAGTTGTATTAGTTAAGTTAGTTAGTGTTAATTTCAATTTAAATACTCTTTGTAATTAACAAGTTTAATTAATTCAATTTTACACAGATTACACTTAGTAGCTAATTACACTGCTACAGTGTATAACGGCTACTTTTGGTGGTTAATCTAATTAACCTACTTCTTTCCCTATTTCTCATCTTATTTCTCGCCGGACGGCGAGCTTTGTCGCCGGAGCTGTCTTCCATCTCTCAATCCCGCCGTTGGATCAACGTCAGCTTTTTAACATAAACATTGGTCTTATAGGTCGTGTTGAAAGTAACAGAGTCTCCAAATAACTTATAATTTTCAATCATAGTAGGATCGGCCCAAAAGAGGTGTTTCAAACGACCTGCATCATCCTTTACGAGATCATAAAAAAATTGCGCATTTTCTAACTTCTTCATTTCGAAATCCTCTACAATCAAGTCGACGTCATAATTTTTCAGGTCTATGCGATCATCACGAACCATATTGTTGATGCCCAATGTCATGCAACCCATATTCTCCGGTCCACCAAGTTGATTAGAGAAATATGCAGCCTGCTGTGATATTGGAACATTAACATTAGCTAAGGATGAAAACAGTATTTTGGAAGTATAAGATATTGACCGATTTATTGGAAGGTAACGAATTTTTGTGGGGGTGGTAAATGAGTGATTATGATCTAAATTTACAAAATGAGTGACCCATTGATCAGACCTGTCTATTCTTTTAAATTTGATACTTGCCAAGCAATCACATCTAAAAACACCATTCTTCAATCTATTACCGTTGGTTGATGGAAGTATTAGATTGGGACTGCCTTGTTTAGAACACAATAACTTTTTCATTACAAGAATTTTATGACCAGTTTGTTTGTCCAATATATTATGCGTGGATCCTAAACGAACAGAAAATTCGGTAGACGATGCGAAATCGTAGTAGGATCGAACAACCATTTCATACGAAGGAAAAACCTTACCTACAATAGGGAATAGTTTACTGGATTGACTGTAACCAGAAGATCTATTTTCATTATTAGGAGATGTTGGATATCCACCAGTAGAGGAAAATTTTCTTTTCAAATGATTGTCAGGGGTTTTAGCAGTACCGTAACTTGCATTATCGGAATGAGCAGGAATTTGAACAGAGGAATCCACAATATCAGCAGAGGGGGATTGAACATTCTCTGAATCAAAAAAATGGAGCGTACGTTATCAGGATCCAAGGAACGACAAACATTGACACTAGAATCTATAGGATTAACAGTGGTCTGACAATGAGGAGAATTGAATTGGTAATTCATACTATTTGGTATTTTAGCAGTTCCGTAACTCATATTAGCGGAGGATTCCTTCATTTCAGCAGAGGTGCATTGGACAAAATCTGACTGAACAATGTTGCTTGCAGGGGCATGAGAATCCAAGGGCGTTGAAAAACCAACGTTGGAAGGTTTAGTATTGGCATTTGTGTGACATTGAGAAAAATTAAAATGAAATTTCAAACTAACGTTGCAAGATGTATTTGTGTGATCGTATGTAAACTGTTGTGAACGATATGGAGGAGGGGTCACAAAAATTGAATTAGTCTTGGGGGAGACTTGCAGGCTGGTAGGTCGATGTTGATTGCAAAATGATGTTGGAGAAGCCATTATATGCTATGGAGGAAGAAAATAAGCATTCAATGAAAAAAATTTCTTTTAGACGGAGATTTGGCAATCAACTAAAAAAACTTTGAAAAAGAGGTGGACGGAAACAATTTTAGATGGAGGGAAAGAGAGAGAGTGTAAGAGGTAGAAAAGAAATTACAAGTAGAAATCGTTAAAAATTCCGGCAGGGAAGGAGGGAGGACGGAGATACGATGGAGGAAGAAAATCTAGAAAAATCCGGCAGGGAAGGAGGGAGGACGGAGATACGCCGGAGGAAGAAAATCTGGAAAAATCCTGCAGACGAGGGAGATAGAATGCGGGGAGAAAAAAATGAGGAAGAAGATACAAAAATGGAATGTTTGATAGAAAGGTAGAAATGGATAATGATGACAGTTTTTAAAAAAAAAAATTCTAAAAAAAAAATGTAATAAAAGGAATGTTACGTGAGTAATGAAAGGATTAATGAAAATGGAATAAAAAAATTGAAAAAATGGAAAAAGGATGACCTGTTGCAACAGGTCAATAACGGACGGCGAGGATTGGTCCAAAAAAACGAAGGGCAGAGATTAAGTTCTCACGTAAGAATCCTTTTTAACTGATATTTTTTGATAATCAATAATGATCCTCCTTTTTTTTTTGAAACAAAATCAGCTGATAATATAGATTCCGAAACAAAAAATAGGATGTGACCACATGCGATCCACCCTACACCCTCCGCATTGTTCCGACCCCGGATCTTACGATCGTTTGGGCCTTCACAACCTTTGGGGAACTGACTCAATGTTTCCTAGAACGATCTATGCCTCATCGTTCTTACGTAGTGGGCCTAAGGCAATGGGGAGTGTAAAAACCCTGGTGTGCCCAAGGCATCTTTTCCTTTGCCAAGGGAAAACTCTGCCATTACCTTTCGGTCTACTACACATAAGTGACTCCACATATCGTTTCTACTTTAATAATAGAGTCCACCCCCTGAGGGATAGACCTCTATATGGATATGACTTTTTGGGTCATTCCATTCACCAAATGTTCCCCCATGGTATTTGACAAGACAGGGCTCTATTTTTAGTTGAACCCCATCCCACCACATACCTCAGTTTTTGTTCCCCTTAATACAGGTTCCTATTAAAATAAGGTTACAGACTTAGTAACAAATATTAAACAATTAAGACAGTTTTCACGTTCTCGCCAACTGGGCGCCTCCGGTCCATATATCCATCCATCCCTGTTCCCTTCTCGTACCTTTTGCTTTATATCTGTCCACCTTGAATGTCGCTGTCACATCCTGCACTGTCCTCCTTCCTATCTCCTGTGGGCTCGTGCGTCTGTCCTCATGCACTCTCCTGTTCCTTTCAGTCCAGATTCCCCATACTATCGCTGCCGTATACGTCCACGTCAGTCCCCAGCATGGTGAGTTCTTTGTCCTTGCATTTGCCTGTGCCATGACCTGTTCTAAAGATAGACCTGCACACGTAATCAAACTGGGTTTTGCATTTAAAATATATGCCCATAGATTCTTGGAGAACTTGCACTTGAAGAAGACATGGTCTTGTGATTCCCATGTCCCCCCACATAATATGCAGTCTGTGTTCCCCCCTCCCATTCTACCCGCCCAGTCAGCTCTCATGGATATTTTGGACCACCTGGCCCTCCAGAGTGTTATGCTGAATTTCCTTACACTAGTCGTCCAAACCCCCTCCCCGTATTGATCAATTGGCTCAGTATTCCTGACGGAGTCCCAAGCGTTTTTGAAAGTCAGGGAATTCCCTTTTCCAACCCAGGTGTAATTATAATCAGCATCACACTTTAGGTTCCCCTCTATCACATCCTTCTTGTCAATGATTTCAGCCCATAGGGCCGAATCCGAGTTTGGGTGCTTCTCTATATCTCTGAGAGCGCGTCCACCCACGTATCTCTCCCTCATCCATGATGCCCAGATCGAGTCATCTGCCGACCATATTCTACCCAACCTTATCATCCTCGCCGCTTCAGCGGACTCTCTGAAGCACCTCAATCCCATTCCACCCTCCTTTTTGGGGAGGGTCATCTGGGTCCATCTGACATCTTGCTTCCCACTCCACATATATCTGTAGGAGATGGATCTCAATTCTTCAAGGGTATCTGCCGGGAGTCTGCTCGACATATTCCAGAAATTGAATATGCCCATTATACCCCAGTGATACAGCTGAACCCTGCCCGCATGAGACAGCAGCCTTGTTTTCCACCCCTCTACTATCTTATTGACTCTTTCAATTAGGGGGCGCAGTCCTTTGGGTAGAGGATCCTAGGAGATAGAGGCAGCCCAAGATACGTTGTTGGGAAGGTCCCTTCCTTGAACCTTAGACATGTCAGTAATTGATCCTTATTCTTTGTGGAATTTGAAAAGAACACCTCACTCTTCGGGTCACTTACGCTCAGACCTGTCCTAGATTCGAAGACTTTAAACACTCCATCGATGGCTTTGAAGGAATCCTCCTTGGCCTTGCAGAAAATCAAAAGATCGTCCGCATAGATCAAGTGTGATATTCCCATCACGTTGTGCTTCTTAAAGGTACTTATTTGCCTCCTCTCCACTTTCTCATTTATGAGAATGGTCAGGTTTTGCATTAAGAGAGCGAATATGTACGGGGAGAGGGGGTCTCCTTGTCTAATTCCTCTCTTTGGTAGTATTTGTGGTGTCGGTGACCCATTCACCAGGAAAGATAACGATGATGTGGTTATACATGTCATTATGATCTTGGTTATCATATCGCTGAACCCCATATCTATTAGAGTGTCCTCTATCGCCTGCCAGCTGCATGTGTCAAAGGCCTTCGCAAGATCCACTTTTATGGCTGCATTTGCTCCCCCACTTGCCCTACCGAATCCCGTTACCATTTCCGTTGCCAATAGGTAATTGTCCCCAATCAGCCTTCCTGGTAGGAAAGCGGTTTGATTGTTGTCAATCAAGATATCTGCAACTGGTACCACCCTGTTTGTTAGGACTTTAGATAGGATCTTGTACGTTGTGTTTATGCAAGATATGGGCCTAAACTGATCCAACCTTGTGGGGCTCTTGGTTTTCGGGACCAAGGTAATGAACGTCGCATTAACTTGTCTCAATAGGGGCTCTCCTAGAAAGATAGATTGTATGGCTTTGACTAGGTCCTCGTCTATAATGTTCCAAAAGGCCTTAAAGAAGACTCCGTTGAAACCGTCTGGACCAGGGCTTTTGTCTGAGTTCAACGTCATGACTACCTTCTTAATCTCGTCATACGCTGGTATCCTTTCTAATTCCCTATTTTGCTCAGGCGTAACCTTTTTGACGAAGTTTCTGGTTTCAGTACTTAAGGCCTCCTCCCCTTCAGCAAATAGTTTCTGGAAGTGGTCCAACGTTTTTCTCTCCATCTCACTTCTAGATACCACCACTCTTCCATTTGGACCTAGCATTTTGTAAAGGGAATTTAGGGTTTGTCTTTGTTTTGTCATGGCTGCAACGAATTTCGTATTCTTATCCCCTAGTCGCAACCAATTTGCCCTACTCCTCTGCCTCGCATCCTCCTCCTGCACCTGGAGCAGGACTCTTAGGTCCTTAAGGCATCCATCCAACCTCACCTGGATATCCTCATCAAATGGTCTTACCTCCAGCAGGTCCTCATTCTTCTGGATTTCTGCCTTTGCTCGGGCGATTCTCCTCTTTGCTTGATCTTCTGTTGTCTTCCATCTCTTGAGCACCTTCTTCACATTGTTCAGCCTCCTAGTGAATATGTACATCGGGGTCCCCCACACCTCGATTTGCCAAGCATCCCTGACTACCCCTTCCAACTCATCCTTCCTTAGCCATGAGTTTGTGAATCTGAAAGGCCTCTTCCCCTCTTCAACTACCCTGAGGTCGATGGTCAGGCTACGGTGGTCAGACGTGCCACCAGAGTGGCTGTCCAGGGTCACTGTGGGCCAAAGGTTCAGGAATTCAAAGTTCCCAAATCCTTTGTCAATTTTACTGCTAATCCTGAACTCGCCCACCCTCTTGTTTGTCCAGGTCGTAGGGTTTCCTTGGATAGGAATCTCTCTCAGACCTGCTCCATCTATCGCCTGGTTGTATCTGCCTATGCATGCCAGGGAGGCCCTAGCATGTTCTCCTATCCTGTCCTCCCTGTTTCTAATCTCATTGAAGTCCCCCAGCATGATCCATGGCCCTCTGATGCTGTGACTGAGTCTCACTAACTCCTCCCACGTTTCTTCCCTCTCGTTGCTCTCTGACGCCCCGTGCACAAAGGTCACATTGACTGCAAAGCCCCCTTTATTTTTCGCTACACAATGTATGTAATGCTCGTCCAGGATGGAGCTCTCAATCTCCCAGTTCCTCACATCCCATACTAGCCAGATGGAATCTGGCCTCTGGTTCATGTCATCGGTCCTGTTCGGCATCACTGAAAAATTCTGCCCGAATATCTTACTACAGTGTGCAAAGTTGCGTTTCATAATCTTGGTCTCATATAGACCAAAGATATCCAGCTTATATTTCTTAACAAACCTCTTGACCTCATCTTTCCTTATGTCACTATTTAGTCCATAGACATTCCAACTTCCAAACGACATTTTTGATATCCCTTGGCTAAAACCACTTTATCACTCTGCCGTTTCTGACGGCCAATCCTTGGCCGCCTTCGCTCAGATTGGACTCGATCCAGATCGGGTTGTTAATGTTTTGCCACAGGTGGTTCCTTCGCTCAGATTGTTCCTTCGCTCAGATTAGACATTTCTCCTTACTTTCATATCCTAGAATCTTTTTATCTTGCAAGACTAGTTTTCTTGTTAATGATTCTAGGTTTGTTTATAGATCTAGATTTATTTCTTTTAGACTTTTATTTGCTCTAGATCTTCTAGATGTGTGGATGAAGGTTCTTCTTCCACTTGTTCTGCTAGATCTATAAGGGTAAGGTTTTGTTCCTTAAGTGTTTTAATTATATTTTCCTTTTTATCTAGTTTATTTTTTAATTATTCAATTAAATTCTGCTCATAGACTCAGCATGATCTAAAAGAATTTAATTTTTTGTTAGGGCCGCATTTTCAGACCTAAGTTTTTCTAATTCATGATTATCAGAAGAGTTAGTATTTTGCATGCATTTTTCTTTTAATGACTTAACTAACTTCTTCTCATATTTATATCTAGATACTAGCTCTAGATAGGATGTTTCTAACTTTTGATAATCATAAAAACTAACTAGATATTCATCCGTTTCAGTTGGCCATCAGACATTCATCAGTTTCAGTGTCTTAGTCGTTGGCCATCAGACATTCATCAGTTTCAGTGTCTTAGTCGTTGGCCATCAGACATTCATCAGTTTCAGTGTCTTAGTCGTTGGCCATCAGACATTCATCAGTTTCAGAGTCTTCATCAGTGTCAGACCAGCTTACTTGATGAGCAGTATCCTTAGATTTTGGACAGTTAGGTCTTGTATGTCCAGTCTTGTTACATTTTTAACAGATTACTTCTTTTTGCTTTTCTGCTTCCTTCTATTTGGATTGGTCTGACCTGTGTGACTTATGATGTGAACTGCTTGATTTAGATTCTTTTCTTGATCAGCTTATACAGTTTTGCAGTAATAAGTGCAAGCTCATCCTCATCAGATTGACCTTCGCTTTCAGAAGCTGCTTGGAGGGCTAGAATTTTCTTTTCTTTTCTTCTTTTTTACTTCTCTTTGGGTATGAATTTCATTTGTTCGTATGCCATTAGGTTTCCGATTAACTCCACTACACGAAGCTTGTTCAAGTTGTGAGATTCTTCGATGGCATCCCTTTTTGAGTCATATTTGTCAGGAAGGCTTCTTAGAATTTTTCCAACTTAATTCTTTTCGCTTTCAGGCTCACCCAAACCAGCTAGATCATTGACAATGTTGATGAGTCTTTTATTCATTAATTCAGCAATGGTTTCTCCTTCCTTCATTGTGAAGTTCTCATATTCCTTGTGAGCATGTAGAAGCTTGTTTTTCTTCACGTGAGATGTACCTTCATGAATGGTTTCCAACTGTTTTCAGATGTCATGAGCTGTGTCGAACACCCGGATGGAACTGTACTCAGATTCATCCAACGCTCCATAAAGTGCATTCATCGCCCTTGCGTTGAATCTACACATTTGTTTGTCGAGAGTAGTCCATTCAACTTCTTTAGTAGTTGGAGCCTCATACTCTTCATGAGTGACTCTCCATATCTCACTGTGCAGCGACATCAAATGTATCCTCATTTTTTTCTTCCAGAATTCATACTTGGTTCCATCGAAAATAGAAGGTTTGTTTGATGCAAAACCTTCGTATCCTTGTTCTTCTTGTGCCATGTTAGAAACAGATGTGAAACTTTTAATAACCTACTTGGCTCTGATACCACTTGTAGGATCTTGATCAGAGGCTGGGGGGTTATATCCACTTTTCATGATTTTTATGTTGATTTGCGGAATACCTGAGAATACAAGTTAGAAACAAGGATTTATGAAAAATTGCATGTTCTTTCAAAGTTTACTACAATATATAAATATTGAGTCAACTTATCAGATAGTACTTTATAAATAACTGTAGTATATGAATACTAAGTTATATTATAAGCACGCGTTTTAAATAAGTTAAAATATATTATAGTTAACTGGATATAAATTTTAACTTGACAGATAATGCTTTTTAAACCAATTGTAGTATATGAATACTAAGTTTTCTTATAAGCACGAAAATAATAATATAAGTTAAAATATATAAGTATAAGTGACCAGATAACTGGATAAATATTTTAACTGAAAGTAACCTCAGGCAATGACCAGATAACTGGATGAGAGATCTGCAAGAAAGTAGTCAACCTCAATCTGTGACCAGATAACTGAATGAGTGATCTCTTTTAATTCTTTTTATCTTGTTATTACTTTAAAAATATATAAACAGAAAATAAAAAGAACACGAGAATTTTTATACTGGTTTACCCAAACAAGGGCTAATCCAGTTTCGATGAAACACGGAGATCACTAGCTAAAGCTAATGGCAAAACCTCTACAAGTTTTAAGGCTAAATGCTTGTGAACCACTTAAGATTTTCAAATAACTCTTAAAAACCTCTGCAAGCTTTAAAGCTAAACGCTTACGAACCACCTAAGAGTATCAAGGGACTTAAAATCTCTACAAGCTTTAAGGCTAAACGCTTACAAACCACCTAAGAGTATAAAGGAACTCTTAAAAACCTCTGCAAGTTTTAAGGCTAAACTCTTACGAACCACCTAAGAGTATCAAGAAACTCTTGAAAACCTCTGCAAGCTTTAAGGCTAAACACTTACGAACCACCTAAGAGTATCAAGAAACTCTTAAAAACCTCTAACCTTTAAGGAAGATTCAATCTAAGAGTTTTCTGGAAATTCTATAGAACTAAACCGAGTTTTGCCCAACGTCTTCTTCTTCAATCTCCAAATCTCCAAACACTTCACCGTCTTCTATCTCTATCATGTCTCAGTTATCCAACCCATCCTCTGGTTTCATTTAATCCCCCCCTTTGAAAACAAGGTAAGTGATCTACTGTTTTCATATTTTGGTTTCATACATCGAATGCTTCTTCTCTTTACCATAGAATATAATGACCTCTCCACCATCATTTGCGAATCAAGATCAACCTTCCATCTTGCAAGTTTCCCCGAACACCAATTCCATTTTCGTTACCCCTCCTCCATATCGTTCACAACAGTTTTCATACGATCACACAAATACATCTTGCAACGTCAGCTTGAAATTTCGTTTTAATTCTCCTCGGTGTCAGACCAATGACAATACTCTAGTTTCTGAGGAAGATTTTTCGACCTCTTCAGTTCCTCATGTCGCTGCTAGCACCATATTTGAGTTTGATTTTGTCCGACGAACATCTGCTGAGATTGGAGAATCCTCTGCTAATATGAATTATGGAACTGCTAAAAAACCTAATAGTCTGAATTTCCATTTCAATTCGTCTGATCGTCATACCAATGTTAATCCTACAGCATGTAGTGATAATGTTTCTACCCCTTTGGATCCTGATGTCGTATGTAGCACATTTTTTGATCCAGAATTTGTCCAATCTACCCCTGCCGAGATTATAGAATCCTCTGTTGAAATTCTGTCTAGCTCCGCTAATTTAGGATGTGGAACTACTAAAACCTCTGACAATTATTGTAAACGAAAATTCTCCTGTCCATGATCACGGATCTCCTGATCATGAAAATGACTCTTCTAGTCATAATCAATGCAATAAGCTATGTCCTGTTGTAGGTCAGGTTTTCTCTTCGTATGAATTGGATGTTCAATCCTATTACGATTTCGCATTCGTTACGGGATTTTCTGTTCGCTTAGGATCGACAAAGAATGTAGTTGACAATGAAAGTGGACAAAAATTCTTGTCATGAAGAGATTGTTATGTTCTAAACAAGGTAGTCCTAGTCTAATACTTCCACCGACCAATGGTAATAGACGGAAGAATGGGGTTTCTAGATGTGGTTGCCTCGCAAGTATCAAATTTAAAAGACTAGACAGATCTGATAATTGGGTCACTGATACTGTTAACTTTGATCATAATCACCCATTTACGACCCCCTCAAAAATTCGATACCTTCCAATAAATAGGTCAATATCTCACACCTCTAAATTACTTTTCTCCTCCCTTGCTGAGGTTAATGTTCTTGTATCGCAACAGGCTGCCTATTTCTCTAATCAACTTGGTGGAGTCCAGAATATGGGTTGTATGAAAATGGACATTAACAATATGGTCCGTGATCATCGCATAGATCTTAAAAATTATGATGTCGATTTGATTGTTGAAGAATTCGAAATCAAGAAGTTAGAAAATAATCACTTCTTTTACGACCTTGTCAAAGATGATCTAGGTCGTTTGAAACACCTCTTTTGGGCCGATGCTACTATGATTGAAAATTATAAGTTATTTGGGGACTCCGTTACCTTCGACACTACCTATAAAACTAATATTTATTCAATGGTGTTCGGAATGTTTTGCGGTGTCAACCACCACCGGAAGACTACCATATTCGGCAGTGCATTTTTAAGGTATTTATTTTTTACATTTCTTCTTAAATTTCCATTATCTTTTACCCTCTATCATCTTCTTTTGCATTCATTTATATTCTTTTATTTTGTATTTATGGGTGCAGTAACGAAAATGTAGATGTCTTTACGTGGCTATTCAATACGTTTAAACAATGTATGAGACACCCTCCTCAATCAATTATTACTGATCAAGATTTGGCGACGAAAGGTGCAATTTCGCGTTCTTTTCCTCAATCATTTCATCGCTTGTGTCGATGGCACATAACCAACAAGTTGTCTACCAAGGTACCAACTGTATGCCAGAACACCAATTCTCTTAACACGTTTTACAAGATTATTAAATTTTCTGAGACTCCAAAAGATTTTGAAGAGTCGTGGTCTATTTGGGTCACAGAGAATAATGTGTCTTCCAACCTATGGTTGAAAAGTTTGTACGAGATCCGATATTCTTAGGTGCCATGTTTGATGTGTTCTCATTTTTTCGCCGGAATGCATTCAACTCAGAGGAGCGAAGGAATGAATTCTTTCCTAAAGACCAAAGTAACAGCGAAGAACTTATTGTTTAGCTTCATTCGACGGTACGAGAACATGATAAATACCATTCATGAGTCCGAGAATTTGGACGATCACAAAGATACTTTCTGGCACCCCAGATTTATTACGTCTATGGATATTGAGAAAGGCAGTCTTAGTTTCTTTACAACTGCTATTTTCCTTCTATTTCAGGAGGAAATGCGGAAAAGCTTCTTCTACCATATCTTACCACCGAACGACATGTCCTCCGAGGTATATCAAATTTTCTTTCCTATCATTCTTCTACATTTTTAATTTTCTCCCAACACTTTGTTTCTAATAATTTCTCCTTTCTTTTTCAGGATATTAAATATCTACTGTTCTTTCTTTAGAAAGACAGACGGTTTTATTTAAACTCACTCTAACGAAAGGTAATTCTACACCGTCTTGCACATGCCATCGATTTGAATACAGCGGTGTTCCATGCTCTCATCTGATACACTATCTCATTGTCAACGGTTATCGAAGTTTACCAAATGATCTGAAAATGCCTAGATGGAACAAACTATGCCTTACTAATAAAATTGCTCCTTCTATTTCACCTACTGACAATCCCTTAACCAAGTATGCACTAATGTCACAGACAATGATGAATTATGCGAAGATGGGACAAGCTCAACTAGATATACTTCTCCAATTTGGTGAAGAGATTCTTCAGAAACTGAGTGACTCTACCGTTGTTCCAAATTTATATTCTAGAACATCAATCACAAAAACTAGAAAACCGAAGAATACACCTGTGCTTATTGACCCTCCAGCGAAGGTTAAAACAAAGGGTAGTGGTAAGAGCGGAAGACCGACCAAAATTGATTCTGCTCGAATGAAGAGTGCAAAAGAAATATATCGCGATCCAGCTACCAAGAATAAATGATCTATAATTTATTTTCTTTTTCACAAACACTCTTAGTTGTTATCCCGAACTTGCAATTTTTAATGTTGTATGTTGTTTTATATTTTTTGAACTCGCATAATATATGTTGTACCTCTGTTAATATTTTTTCTTATACTAACAATAAGATCCTATATTGGGGTATATCTGCTATTATTAGTACTCAGACTAAGATACTCTAATTTTTTGTACTCCTCCATTAATTTGTTTAATCGCTACCTTCAACCGCGCATCTGTTATTATCAGAACTTAGATCAACTAGTACTTACACTTCTTCCTATACTTGGTTGCACTCTTCTGATATGTTACATTAATATGCTATTATCAGAACCTAACCTAATTATTACCTCCTCCTCTACCTACACTTTGACGTCTTCCTCTGCGAATATGTTGTTTTGTATAATATGTAGTCTGCATCTGCTATTATCAGAACTTACATCAACTAGTATTTACACCTCTTCCTTTAGTTTGTTGTATTATTCTGATACTAGTTGATATTCATCTGCTATTATGAGAACTTAGATCAACTAGTACTTAATCCTCTTCCTATACTTGGTTGCACTCTTCTGATACTATGTTACATTAATCTTCTATTATCAGAACCTAACCTAAATATTACCTTTTCCTTTTATTACACTTTGACGTATTCCTCTGCGAATATGTTGTTTCGTATAATATGTAGTCCGCATCTGCTATTATCAGAACTTAGATCAACTAGTACTTACACCTCTTACAATAGTTTGTTGTATTATTCTGATATTAGTTTATATTCATCTGCTATTATCAGAACTTAGATCAACTAGTACTTACACCTCTTTCTATACTTGGGTGCACTTTTCTGATACTATGTTACATTAATCTGCTATTATCAGAACCTAACCTAAATATTACTTCCTCCTCTTCTTACACTTTGACTTATTCCTCTGCGAATATGTTGTTCTGTATAATATGTAGTCCGCATCTGCTATTATTAGAACTTAGATCAACTAGTACTTACACCACTTTCAATAGTTTGTTGTATTATTCTGATACTAGTTTATATTCATCTGTTATTATCAAAACTTAACCCAAATAATATTTCCACCTCTTCCTATACTTGGTTGTACTCTTCTGATACTACTTTACATTAATCTGCTATTATCAGAACCTAACATAAATATCACTTCCTGCTCTTCCTACACTTTGACGTATTCCTCTGCAAATATGTTGTTTTGTATAATATGTAGTCCGCATCTGCTATTATCAGAACTTAGATCAACTAGTATTTACACCTCTTCCAATAGTTTGTTGTATTATTCTGATACTAGTTTATATTCATCTGCTATTATCAGAACTTAACCCAAATTGTATTTTCGCCTCTTACTATACTTTGACGTTTTCCTTTGCGAATATGTTGTTTTGTATAATATGTAGTCCGCATCTGCTATTATCAGAACTTAGATCAACTCTTACTTACATCTCTTCCTATACTTTGTTGCATTCCTCTGCTAACATGTTGTTTTCCATACTATGTAGTCTTCATCTGCTGCTATCTGGACTTTGACTACCTACGACTTCCACCTCTTCCTATACTCCGATGTCTTCCTCTCTTAATATTTTTTCTTGTATAATATGTAGTCTACATCCGCTACTGTGAAAATGTATATCAACTATTATCAGCACCTAGATCAACCATTACTTACACGTGTTCCTATACTTTATTGTGTTCATCTGCTAATATGTTCGTTTTCTAAAATATGTAATTTGCATCCGCTACTATCACAATAAATTTCCTATTATCATAACTGAGATCAAATATTACTTACACATCTTTCCTATAGGAAGGGTGGTTGAATTATATGTCTGTCTAAGTCATCATAATAGAAGATGCACACTACAAAGTATCAAATTTAATATGTAGTTCTTTACAAAAAATATATCACTGTCAAATAGTTAATAGTAATGTGTAACAAAACAACAAGTCATTATATTTTCTACTCTATTTTAACTTGAAGTCGTAATGGATAAACATATGAGCATCACGTAACGCCACGCGAAGTATGTCATGGACTATTTTATCCCTAATGTTATCGGCGTCCTTCTTGCTCCAAAGTACTGGTTCACCCAAATATATGCATTCCATGGCTGCCATTATGTATATCTCTGTATCCTCAGGACTTTTTAGAAATGCCTGGGGGGAATGAGGAGATGATTCACAAACCCAGGTAGTCAAGTTGTGGTCAGAATAAATCCCACGGATGTAATGATCCAGCCACAGAGTCTGCAAAATAATTTAAGACGTATTATTTCATATTATTTAAAACATAGACTTCCAATTACCATATTCTTGTTCTGCTTCATCATTTCCTCGTTGTCTTCGTATGGACAACAATGTATGTACTTCTTTTTCGCTATGCCAACAACCGTAAATTTCAATCGGCGCTAATATTGTATGAATAACGTCCCATTTGTCTGCTTTCTCGCTCAAGATTTTCTTCAACTCCGCAAATTCAGTCATGTTCAAGTTCTTGTTTGGAGACATCCCCTTGATCTGTTTCTAATTAGACCAAAATACTATAATCATTCAAAAGTTTAAAATTATTTCAAAGATTTCGTCATCAATAATATATTACCAGTTTTATCGGGTCAATGAACTTCACTGAATGAGCGAATAATCGCCGACATACCATTTTGCGACGGAGAACTCTTATGAAAAGCGAGATGCACTACAAGTCAAGATAATCTCGTGATTGTAAGTCATGTCAAATAAATCTGAAATTAAAATAACGTACGTGGCTTCGGACATGATTTTTTGCGAGTAATCCAATCACCCAGGTCGAATCACATCTAACGGGACCTATTTCCAATAGACCTTCTTTCGCAGCAATTTCTTATAATTTACCACACTCCTTAATGTCTTTTACATTCATTCCAGCCCTAGTTATATGGTTTTTTCCACATCTTCTCTTTCATTATCCTCTCCATCCTAGACTTCCTCACGTCTTCCTATACGATTTACAAATATTTATATCACATAACTCAATTGTAGGTTAAGAGACAATAATAACTTACATGTCTTTCTATGATCCTTTTTACGAGAGAACTTGGTTTGTGTTTGTTCATCTGCACGGATATCGGTTCATTGTCCAACCTATCATCTTCTTCTGTCAAATCAATCGTTTTCTTTGGTGTAGTACATATATCCTCATTACCCACTTTACGACATGCTTGAGAAGCTAAGCGACATGCTTTTTCAATGAATACAGGGTCCTCTTGAGAAGACAGAACATATTCTGGAAAATTTGATTTTGAACCTAAAACATTGTAATAGAGGATATTATCTATATTATCTATATTTCCTTGATTAATTACCGATATCTTACCGCTTGTTGAACCTATATTGACAACCTCATTGACAACTTCAGGTATATCGAGATCCAAATCTAGAAAATCGAAAGATAGCTTAATAGGCGAACCGACAAATTCCTTCCTTGTGTTGAAAGGAACTGAATAAATACAAACCTCTTGTTAGATATAATTTGGACTAAATAAATCTAAATTTCTAAGAACCATATTACCATCAGTTGTTAGGTCAATTGTTTTCTCTGTGAAATCCTTTGTATAATCAAATCGACTTTCGGTCTTCACTTTCACGTACTTGTACACGTACTTGTATTCAGATATTATAGGATTAGAGTACATATATTCCACCTCCTCCGAGCTCTCGCTCTCTTATTCGCTAACTATATTTCTTAACATAATAGACATATTAAACAATAATTATGTAATTTTCGAACATAATAAATAATTGTACGCTATCATCACCTTGAATATAAAGGACGTCTTTGTCTTCATCTTCTAAGGGAGCTTTACCTTTTAATTTCTTATTAGTAACCAAAGATTTTGTAATAAAAGTGCATTTCTTGTTAGAAAGTTTTTTCTCCTTCGTATGGAAGTAGAAATCTATTACAATGTACACTGGTTCGTTGTGTATGTTCACGATTAATTAAAGAACCTATAGATCATGATTTAGTATATTTTATAGGACGTTTCTCACATAGTAGCAGACAATTTTTACATATTAGCAAATACTACATACAGTTCAAGTAATCTGAAATCTTCTAGTGTAATGAACAATACAATTATAGGAACTTCAAAATTAATTAGCACAATATTAAGGTTTTTTAGCACATTAAACATTTAAATTCAATAAATCAGATATGGTGTTTTTCATGTACAATGCAATTATTGGAAGATCATTATGAAAATAGCAGACTAGTTCAATATTATAGCACATACTAAGAAACTTACATTTTTTCATCATGAACTATTGTATTAGAGGAATTTCTTCATCAAATAACAGACTAAATAAAACATTCTAGCACATAATAGATTTAAATTAACAGAAAACTGAAAACACACTATCATTTTCACTGTTCAACTACATACGAAATCATTGTAATCAATTAACATTATCAGTTTTTTTCCATTTCAAAATCTATTAGTTTTTTTCATTAACAGTTGTTGTCACCGCCCCCGCGCGTACCTTCGTTATCATTAACCTTTCCAGGATTTGTAGCATTCTTCAGAGCAGTCTGCTCACCAATTACTCTTTTGCCGGTCTTCTTTCCATATGAAAATATTGATTTTTGGTCAGAAATAATATTCAATGCTATTTGTAACAGTATTTAGTTTATTGTATGTCTTACCTAAATCACTTCTGACAGCCTCTTTTGAACTTTCACCTAAATGATGTAATCCTGGGACCAAACCTCTCTTCAATTCCCATGATTCGAAGAATTCTTGTTTTACCTTAACTTCTGCTTTTTCTATAGTTCTTGGAGTTGAACCGATAATACGGAGTTCACTATCATCATCATTAAGCTTGGGAGTTAGGCAGTCTTAGCTAATGTTCAAATTGAAGCTCGGGAATACGAAAGAACTCTCCTCTATTTTGTCTTTCATTTCTTCTGCATCTTCCTTTGAATCGTCCTTTGCATTTGCGATAATTCCATATTGAGTAATAGGCTCCTCAGGTTTAAATGAAATCATATTAGTCTGGTCTTCATCGTTGACGTCTGGTGACACTTTTGCAGAGTCAGTATCTTTATTACCTTGAGTGATTCCTTGCATATCAGACCGAGGACTATTTATCTTCAAGGCAGAATCAATGACGGGGGAGGACTTTTTAGCAGACTCAGTGGCATCATTAGCAGTCGTGTTTCTTATCAGACTGACATTCATTATTATCAGAAACAATAACCTCTCCAATTTCCTTCGGGATGCTTTCCTCATAGTTCGTGACATCTACCTGTACACCACTTGTGTTCTTCAACTTCGAAGAAACCTTTGATTCATCTTCTATAAGCTTGAGCTGGTTGCCATCGACCTTCATAACTATAACATATTTATGCAGAACATTCATATCGGTTCCCTCATAATCTGTATTATACATTTCAGACCAATATGATATAATACATAAAAAGAGTAATTAATTATACTTACTGTCGGGAGACAACGAAGAAGATGTTACACTGGTCGCCGATAGCCTACCGCTTCGTCTCACGCTTGTAAACGTAGGTTTTGATTTTTCCTTCTTCGATTTTTGGGGTTTCTTTGCACTAACCATCTTACCGAAAAGTTCTTCATACTTTGCCTCAACCTCTTTCTTCTTTTTTTCTCTTCTTTCAAGCACAAGGTTCCTTATTTTGAAAGGCGATTTAGGTTCTATCTAATGTCCCCTTGATTCATGTTCCTGTACTTCCTTCCCCTTCATTTTCCTCCGTCTCTCGGAATCGCAAAATTCAGTTTCAATATAGCAATCCTCTTGTTCGACCGAGTTCATATCAGAATCCTCCTCGTGTTTACTTGTAGATGAACTTGAACCTTTGTCGGACACAACCTTTGGTACATGGTTTTCCTTTATCATATCCATTCTCTTTTCAAATGAAATTTCGTCTATGAATACCTATCAATCGAATAATAAAAAAGTTCAAACTCATTCATCCAACTTTAGATTGTGTAAAATATTATGCTTTTACGAATAATTACCTCCTCATCTTCTAGAAGGTCCAATTTCTCTTTCAAATATCGAATCTTGCCACCCCACTTCTTGAAGTAGGGTTCGTTCTTCACATACGCCTTGTAGGGAGCGGCTACGAGTGTGTGTCTGAACAGCCACGCCTATATATGTGAAATAAATATTACAAGAATATAGAATAAAAAAAATCTTATGTAATTTGAAAAATCAATCTGCAATCTTACCATTAAACACATAACGCAGCCATCAATATATAGTTTTGATGGCTCACCTGTCCTTTTCCTGCGTATGACGCTGTCCCTGCATATGTTCATCCTTTCGAACAGGACAGAGTGTAGGAATTCTGCCCAGTTGTACTCCGGAACATTTCCTAAGTTTGATACGTAATCTAGAAATTTCCTACCTATCCTATAACTGTTTTTACAACACAATACTGTTATAAATAAATATACAATCCATAGCCTTATCAAATCATCCTCATCTGTCCTACACAATGAGTCATTCGAAACTCTTTTGTTAATCGCTGTTATAGCTTGCAAAACAACATCTCTCCTGATGTCGCAGTCTGCAGCGAAGTGTCTGAGCCACCAATCGGATTTACTCTTCGCCTTCTTCTTGATGTCCACTTCTAATCCATGAGATGGAATACCGAGAATCTTCCCAAATTCTTCTACTGAAAATTCCAGACTTTTACCATGAATAATAAAAGTATTACTACCGACATACCTCCCTATTACATCGTCCATGAGGCGAGCTCTGATTTTGAAATCAGGTATTGCATAGAAATGACCAAAACAGGTAGACTTGATTCTCCTTGTCACGTTGTCTGTGAAATTGATGGAGCCATTCATCGACGCTTCATTATACGTTGGTATGCCAGATCGATGCCGAATCAGATGGTTAACTATAGTCAAAAAATGACGAAAAATTAAACAAATATCAAATCAACAATATTCATATCTTTTAGCAAGCAATACTTAACTGTTTGCATCTTCAGTGTCGCACTTTGTAGTTCTTCCTTTCTTCTTTTTCCTCAACTCAGGTCTTTCATCAGAAGAAGAACTAATTTTATCAGTAACTATTGACTTCTTAGCAGAGTTAGAAGATTTCTTCATCTTCGCAGAGGTTCCATCTACCTTGACTGACCTGGTGTGTTTTCCTCTCAGTTTCTTTTCCACTTCTTCTATGTCATCAGAGGATGAACACATTTTATCAGACAAATAACCTTTTGTCGCAGAAGTCTGACCTCTCTTCCTCTTACTAGAAGCTTCCTTCTTTTTATTGGAATCTGTTGGTTTTTTATCATCTACCACATTGTCTTCTGCGTCTCCGCATTTTTCGATTGTCATCGATTTCTTTTTCTTCCTTGCCTGCATCTTCTTCTTCATCCTACGAATTGCCTTAGGAACTACACCATCAGTCTTCTTCGCGTTCAGACGTTTCTGATCATCAGTCATCAACTTCCTTAGTGTTGACTCAAAATCCATTTCTTTAGATTTCTTTGGATCTTTCGCAGTGATTGCACCTTCAAATATTAAAACCGTTCATTTTCATTAATAATTAAGCACCGATACTAAATAATGAACAAAATTAAAATTTCAGTATTGAATTTATATTTACTTACTCCCCTTCCTCTTAGAAAGGACAAATTGATCGGCATCCATAGACGATTCCCTTTCTGATGTTGAGAGATCACAGTCAATGTTATGAATTAAATTATCCACCACTTCATTAGCGCGTTTCACATCTCGCGCTGCATTTTTACACAATATTGTTAAAAATCTTTTTTGGTTAACTAATATGTGAATGAAAGAAATTATACAACTGGATCAATCAAATCGAGATAACTAGTTTTTTTAGCATCACATACATTCAAATTAACAGAAATATTTGATTATCAATAACTAAATGTAACTATTTTACTAAAACAAATAGTTTTGTAATCCTAAAAATCATACAAATAGATCACAGACGCTATATGAAATGCATTTCATAAAACAGTAATAGAGGGGGACACTAATATTCTATTAGAAGATTAATTTTAGCGGAAACCTATTGCATATTATCATTAACTCACATTGTTTGATCAGGAAAAACAATATTAACAGAGTCTACCAAAAAAAAATTACCACCAAACACAGTTTCAAATCAAAAGAACTTGAAAAAAACAAAGACGATTAAAACGAAAAAAATACAACCAGAACATACCTTTCTTCGTAGACCAACAACACACCAATGAAATCCTAGTCAATGTCGAAAACAAATTTTTTTTTAACACACAAACACTATTTATAAACAACTACACGTACACATAACAGTTATTAGAATGAAACAGTTAATCTTCAAAAAAAACTGTCGGAAAAAAATAACACCCAAAAGTCGCATTGAAGGATGGGTTTTGGGTTCTTTAGACAAAAAATGGGTTTACATTAACCATTTTATTTTACGACAAGCCATTAACTCCATTTACAACGGTAGAAAATGGTAGAAGAGAACAACCAACTGAGTAAAATAGAAAAAAAATCCTCTTTGTAAACCCAAAAATGATTCTAACCGCGTCCGATGATATACAGCTTCTGTAGGTACGAGAAGACGGTCGGCCAGACGGAGCCGTGTCGATGGTCGAAGACGGAGGGCAGCTGACGGAGTTTGCAAAATGGGTTGTCGCCTTGGGGGGAGCGGAGGGTTTTAGAGATGTATGTAGGAAATAAAATCTTCTTCGATTTGGCTAGGGGGTAACTAGTACGTTAGCTACTAGCATGCTACTGTAAAAGCTACTACCTAGGTGTACATTCATGTCAGCATTTTCATAATTTTTTTATTTTTTCTACCGGTAACATGCGACCGGTTACTTATTGAACTGGTAATGTTGAAAAAAAATCGACGGTCTGGATGTTATTAAAAAACCGACGGTCAGGATGTTATGAAACCTAAAAATTTATTAACAAGCTAGTAAGTGCCATTGTGGTAATTAATAATACTACATATCTATGTGATTCGATTTCTAGCAATCTTGTCAATCAGTCTTTTCAAATAAATTTTTGCCTATTTAACTGTTATGAAATCCTACCATTTTCACCAATCAAACGAAGAACCCATTCCTATCTTCTTCTTCTTCGTTCTTCTGCTTTCTTCCACCTTCTTCTACCCTTTACCGTCTTCCACACCGCTGCTAATCATTACCAAATTCCGATAACCTCAGATACTCATACTCCGATAACCTCCCTTCATAACCTCCTAGAACCCCTTTACCTACTCCACTACATAACATCCGATAATCCCCTCTACATAAACCCCCCTTCACAACCTTAGACAACCCAGAAGCTCTCACACTAACTGTTCGTCTCCTGTAAACTTCCTTCCTAGTTGTTGTCCGTTGCGTTACTATAGTTCTCTGGTGTTCCGTGTTTTAGGTTTTCCGGTTGCCTGACATCGTCGTGTAGTTCATCTGGTTGGTTTTCCAAAAAAAAAATTGGTACTTTTTTTCCGTTGATATGATTTTTTTGTGTTGTGATGTTTTCATTAGTCACGTAGTAGTTCCTCTAATGTTTTTCCGGCTGTTTAACACTGATGTTTCGTTTTTCAGGTCGATTTTTCTATATTTTCTTCCGATTTTTCTCCCATGGAAAGATAGTTTGGTCCGAAGAATTTTTCTTCTTTTACACTCGATCTCGTAGTTGAATCACTATTATTGCTACACCGTCCTTAGAATAATACCCGGCTCCGTATGATTATTCCTCTACTGGTCGTAGTTCTATTTATGTATTTTCGAATATCGTGGTGCATTGTCCTCATAATAATCCGGTGTCCATATAGAGGTCCTGTGTTTTAGTTTTTCCGGTTCTCGAAGCCCCCCCTGTTTCAGTTCGTCTAGTGTTTTCTTTAATACTTTAATACATATCCCTGTTCTTCCTTGATATTATTTTTTTGTCTTGTTATTTCTATAACCATTTAAACAGGTCTTGTAGTTGGTTCTCCAATACTTGTAGGTGTCGTAGTCTGTCTTTTGTTTCATCCTGTGAAGTTTTGCAATATTTTCTTCCTTATCTTTGTTTTTCGATGATATGTTTTTTTTGGTCTCATGACTGATTTTTCCCTTTTATCCCTGTTCTCGTAATTGAATCCCAGTTAATGCTTCTCCGTCATCTTTAAAACACCCTACTCCGTATGATATTTCGAGTTCTCTCGAAGTGATACTAATGTATTTTGTCGTGGTTCATTCAGATTCGTGATCCATTTATTATTTGTTCCCAAATAATCCGTTGGATTGTATATTTGGTTTTCTGGTGTCCCTGCTAGTTTAAGTTTTCTACAGGAGTTTCGTTTCTCCTCTTTTAATTGACTAGTTTATGATCTTTTTACTCAATAGGTGTAGACCCATAGTAATGCTGAATCAATTCTAGTAAAAGTGAATACAATTTAGATTCAATATGGTATCGAGAGTAGGTGTTCTAACAGAAGCAACGCAATTTTTTCTTGTGTTGTTCATCTGCTAGAACGGTGATCCAGAGACGCGATCCTCTTCTGCTATCAGAGTCGACGACGATCGCGATCAAGGAGTTTATTTTTTCGTCGACGATGATTGCGTCGGTCTCTTCCGTTACTGGATTCCAGCTCCGTGTTCCAACGAGTGTGATCCTGCTACAACGATCATTCTTCTCTTCCGCTACTACAACGATCTATCGTCGCTATTATCCGCTTGTGTTTTTCCTGTAAATTGCGATTTTCCAGCTCTGCAACGCGAGATCAGATCATTTCTTCCGCGTTTTCTACAACGCGACTCTTATTCTTCTGCTCAGCTTCCGCATCCGCATCAACTGCAACAGAAATCACTTCCAGATTTCTTCAATTTTTAATCCACATCAGTCTTCTACCGACGACGACGATTTTCCTTTCAGACGACGATTATCACCTATTGCAGACGACGACGATTCCGATTATCCGCTTCCACATCAGGGGACGACGATTCCGCGTGCGCTCCTCTTCTACGATCTGCAATCGATTTTTCCACATTCGTGTTTCATTTCCGTCCACATCACGATCGCGATTTAGGGATTCGCGATTTCGTTTCTGGATTTTTTGCGATCTAATTTCACGTCACACTCGCATTTCCGTTTCCGTGTCAGATTTTGCGATCTGATTTCATTTCTGGATTCCGATTTCATTTCAGATTTCAGTTCACGCGATTTAATTTTCGTTTGCTGCTTCCGTTCGCTGCCTGATCGTTTTTTCGTTTGATGTTTCCGTTGATTACTGCTGCTCTAACGTCTTGTGAATTTCTTCTTGCTGCTGCTTATTGATTTTCATCGACGATTTAATTGATTCCTTGAGTCTTGGATTAATTTGATTTCCGTTGAGTGTCAGTTCAGACTCAGATTAGATTCAAGAATCTGCGTGAGTTTGTTCCCACATTCGGTTATTGCGCATAGTTGAAGACGACGGCTTCTTAAAATTCAAGATTCAGTCAGTTCCAGATCCAGCTTGAAGTCGGTTTCAGACGTCGACGATAATCACAGATAACATTTAAAAAAAAAAAGATTTGTAATCTATGAGTCACAGAAATTATTTGTTATTTTTGTTTCTAGTTTACTTTTCACCGACGACGACTTCCGTTGTAAGCAGAAATATAACTGCAAAAACACGTAAAGCTTCGCCGGCTATCTCACAATCAAAGTGAGATCAAAATTCTTCTCATACAAAAATGGGAAGTCCGATATATGATCCCACAGGCAGCCGCACTCCCACACTATATGTGAGGAAACTGGTGTTTGTTACCCTTAATAGGGAAAACTATGTACCATGGAAGGCTCAGGTATCAGCTGTTCTCAGAGGTGCAGAACTTCTGGAATACGTGGAAGGACAAATTGATCTTTCCACCTCATCGATCCATCGAAGACAGGATCAAATAATTTTAGGGTGGCTACTTGCAGCACTAACACCATCAATTCTTCCACAGGTTGCTAATCTTGAAACCTCGGCAAAGGTTTGGAGGGCACTGTCCAATCTATTTTCCCTCAAGTCCACCACCCGAATACTACATCTCCACCAACAATTTCTGGAAATAAAACAGGGAAATATGACAATGGAGGCCTATATAGCTCATGTACGCAAGATCTTGGACAACCTTGTGGCCGTAGGTGAAATTCTAAATGAATCCCAGATAGTTCTCAAAGTTCTTGGAGGACTAAAATCAGAATACTCACAGTTTGTCACCGCCATGACCGCCAACTTCAATCACAATCTGACATTCATAGATCTACAAGCCGTACTAATGGACCAGGAAATGTGGTTAAAGAAAGAACAATATGAATCACCAATTGCTGCCAACATAGCCACCACAAGTGCTAAAAGAAGTTCTTCTTCAACATCATCTACGGCAAGCAATTACAACAGTGCCCATGTTAAAGGATCGTGCCAAATATGTGGACGCAAAGGTCACGTAGCACTTAATTGCTACAGCAGGTTCAATGCTAGGCGTTTTCCTCCGAATCACAATCGAAAGATGGTGATGATAGGACTTCCAGGGGTCGTGGAAGCAAACATAGTTGCAGTCAAAGAAGAAAGACATCTTCTGATCTGGTATCCTGACACGAGGGATTCTGCACACATCACAGGTAATTCAGAATTATTACAAAAATCTAAAATATATTCTGGATATACATCTGTCTCAGCAGCTAATGGCGAACAAATGACGATCTCACACACTGGGAGATCAATATTTGATAATGGTGAAAGAAAGTTTGCATTAGAAGATATCCTACTAGTACCTACTGCAACAAAAAATTTATTATCTGTACATCAATTTTGCCGACATAACAAAGTTGCGCTTGAATTTGATGATCAGAATGTAAAGGTACTGGATGCAACCACTAAGAGGTTGCTGATAAGGGGAAAACAGAAGAATGGACTGTATGAAATACCGGTGAATATCAAAAGAAATCCAGATGCATTAGTAGCCGAGAAAGCAACGACTGAAGTGTGGCACTGTCAACTAGGTCATCTACACAAACAAGCTGTAAATCACCTGATAAATAAAAATGTAATTTCACCATTGAATAAAGTTGATGATATGTGTGAGTCTTGTATCATTGGAAAAAGTTCGACACAACCTCATAAAATCAGGTCTACCAAATACAAAGATCCGTTGTCATTAGTCTTTGCAGACATATGGGGACCAGCTCCGTGCACCTCAGAAGAAGGCTTCACATACTACATAAACTTCGTAGACGCCAAAACAAACTACAACTGGGTCTACCCACTTCGCTTAAAATCACAAGTAAGTGAAGTATTTCTACAATTCAAGAAGTTTGCTGAACTCCAAAGTGGCTACACTATAAAATCAATACAAACAGATAATGCCCTAGAATTCAAGAAAATGACTTCAATGTTGACAAATTTCGGCATCCATCTTCGCATGTCATGTCCATACAGTCATCAACAGATGGGTTCAGTTGAACGAAGGCATCGACATCTAGTAGATATAACAGTAACACTGATCCAACATGCATCCTTACCAAATTGGTTCTGGGACTACGCTGTAATGACTGCAGCCTACTCATACAACAGAAATCCTACAAAAATATTGAATGGAATATCACCGTATGAGGCATTATTTAGAAATAAACCAGACTATAATCTAACAAAAGTATTCGGCTGCAAGTGTTATCCATGTCTTCGACAATACAGAAAATCAAAACTAGATCCAAAATCAACACCATGCATATTCATTAGATATCCGGCAAATCACATGGGATACTTGTGTATGGATCCCTTTGATGGAAGAATATTCACATCCAGAGACGTCAAATTTCTTGAGGGAGATTTTACATTAAGCAAAGTACTCTTCAAAGAAGAAAAGGATGATACACACGATAAACTAGTAAGTCAAAGTATTTTGACTAACCAATGCAGGCATAATATAGGTACACAAGAACCTGAGACTGGAGATTCACTATCTGAAGAAGCAAACCATGATCTTGAAGAACAAACCACTCAATACTCAACCGAACAAACAATAAATTCAGACACTTCAGAATTGAATAGGTCAATCGAAGAGCCAAGTCTAACACAACCCGAAATCGAGCAAAATCAAGAACCAATCGTGGAACAGACATCCGTAATCTCACCACCTTGCACCAGGTCAAAACACGGGATTATCAAACCAAATCTCAAATATGCATGCATAAGCACCACAAGACCTGTTGAACTTCCAAAGTCACCAAAACAGGCGTTACTAGTCCCAGCATGGAAGGAAGCAATGAAAGAAGAATATATGGTACTGTTGAAAAACAACACCTGGACACTGATCCCTCGCACCTCGAATGACAATGTGATCAATTCCATCTGGATCTTCAAAATCAAACAGAAAGAAGATGGAAGCATTGAGAGACTCAAAGCAAGATTAGTAGCTAATGGACTTCGTCAAATAGAAGGAACGGAGTACAATCAGACATACAACCCTGTAGTAAAACTAGTATCAATCAGACTAATACTCACAATAGCAGTCACAAGAGGGTGGAAGATCATGCAAATCGACATATCCAACGCATTTCTTCACGGAGAAATTGAAGAAAGGGTAGTGGTGTCACAACCAATGGGGTTTGTTGATCCAGATCGACCAAATCACATATGACTATTAAACAAAGCACTCTACGGCCTCAAACAAGCACCACGCATGTGGTACAAGAAAGTAAAAGAATTCCTGCTAAAACAAGGGTTTGCTCAAGGAAGTTCAGATCCATCATTATTCATTTTATCAACTGTAAAACATACGATATATCTGCTACTGTACGTTGATGATATGATAATTACAGGTTCAGACAATACACAGGTTGAAAAAATGATAGACATATTAGAGGACGAATTTGTACTCAGACGTTTGGGTGAAGCATCGCTGTTCCTAGGCATCCACGTAAAAAAGGATAAGCTCGGATTACATCTAAATCAAACACAATACTTGGGAAATCTACTCAAGAGTTGTGGAATAGAAAAATCCAAAACCTCAAACACACCGATGATAACAAATCAAGACTTACACTCAGATGAGCAACCAATCAAAGAAGACAAAGAGTACAGACGAATTGTTGGGTCACTTCAGTATCTCACCATCACGAGACCAGATATACAATTTGCAGTAAACAAATTGTCTCAATACATGACATCTCCAAAACATGTACACTGGTCAGCAATGCAGAAAGTATTACAATATCTGTCCGGAACGCAGAAGCTAGGTCTAATGTTACGAAAAACAACATCATTTACAATCACCGGATATTGTGATGCAGAATGGGGAGGGGACACTGATGACCGCAAAAGTCAAACAGGGTACCTCATTTACGTAGGCGAATGAATCACTAATTGCATGGACATCCAGAAAACAAAACACTGTGGCAAGATCAAGTACGGAGTCAGAATACAGAGCAATCACCACAACAATTACAGAACTTGAATGATTACGAAACCTACTATTGGAATTAGGTATTAAAACACGGCTACCAATGACACTCAGATCCGACAATTTGGGTGCAACATATGTGGCTTCGAACTCAGTATGTCACACAAAACTAAAACACGTAGCCATCGACTTGAAGTATGTACAAGAAAGAGTAGAGGCAGGAGCAATAAATGTATCACACATATCAGGAGTACATCAAAAATCAGACATATTGACCAAAGCATTAAAGTCGGCATTATTCATTGATCAAAGAAACAATCTTGTTAAAGAACTCTCCCAAGATTGAGGGGGTGTATTAATAGATATAATTAGTTAGAAATAACTACAATTAGTTAGATAAGAATAGTATAAATAGGGTGTAGACCCACAGTAATAATCAATCCATTCTAGTAAAAGTGAATACAGTTTAGATTCAATATCTACAGATCTGTAATAACGGAATATCTGTAATATCCCAATTCCCAAATCCGTACGAAAGATCCGTATAATCACATGCACAATCGTGTGCCACCAAAGGTCTAACACGATCTGTAAATCGCAAATCCGATCCAGACGCAAACGAAACGCAATAACGCAAACGAAAATTGAAATCGAAATAACGAAATCGAAATAACGCAAGAATGCAAAACAGATCAATACGAAATAGGAAATCGTAAGATGAGAAATCGGAAATCAATTAATTGACCACACGAAATCAATAAAAATGCAAAACAGATCAATTAATTAAAATAATAATCAAAAGATCAAACCAGAATTGCAATCGATCGGCGAGAAATCCACGCGCTGGAGAGAACGCGGACACTAGACGGAATCGGTGAACTGGAATCCGTCAGACGCAAATCGCGGAAGAAGGTGCAGACGATCGTGGAAGGATACGATCGCGGAAGAAGGCAATCCGCCGTGAATGGATTAACAGTGAAGCGATTAACAATGAAAAAAATCTGATACCATCTCAAAAAGCTTAACACTGATTAACAATCCAAAAGATTAACCAATTCACAAACATCAAATACACTTTTATAGTCTCAAGAATTTAACTACCCCCAATTACTAACTAGACCATTACACTTTAACTATGGTAAACTAACTATTATTGATATAACTTCTAATACACGAAAGCTCCACAACGTCGAACAGACGAACACGCGATGAAAACAAAACAAGAAATCGCAATCAAAGAAATAAGAAATAGCAATCAAAGTTCCACGGAAATCTAAATCAAAGACAACGAAATCGAAAATCGAAGACGACGACAGTGAAATCCGCCGATGATCCGCGATGACATGACCGTGACTGTGACCGTGAACTTCCAAAATGGAAATCGAAAATCGCAATCGACTACCGTGATGACGACGACTGAAGCCACGAAGCAGCAATGACGCGAAGCCATGATGACGAATTATAATCCGCGATGCCACGAATCCAAGACGACGGAACTCGTCGCGATTATTGAGTCAGCAAGAGGACGGAACGAACTCGTCGTGATGAATCAAATCGACAAACGGAATCCACAATTAATCGACAGAAACAAATCGGACAGAATCGCCGCAAAAATCAAATTGGAATCGACGATGAACAAAGAAAAATAAAAATCGCTCAAATCCAAGAATCATCCAAATCGGAAAACCGAAAGAAAAAAACAATTCAGAAGGATCGGGAAAACATGATTTGTAAACGGAAGCAAGATCTTTACCTACAATCGAAAGAGAGCCCAACTGATACCATGTGAGATTGTCCAATCCTTGATGGAAGCAGCAGATCTAATTAGAGGGACAACTCTTGTATTTTGTGAAAGAAAAATCAATTATCAAAAGTCATTTAAGTCCAATGCCATTACAGTAATTATATTAATTATTATACTAACTAATACACACAACTAATAGTCATTAGTGTCAACTTAATAATAAGTGTATTTATGTCTTAACAATTAGATTACCCTCAACAAAAACACAAAGGCATGTGGTTGATTTCCTATTATCTAAGCCACTGTCAAAATCAGACTATGAATATCCTACAATCATGTGTTGTTTTTGTTTATTTTTAGAGAAATGTAGGTCATGGTTTGAAGTATTTTTAATGTATCTTAATATTCTCTTGGCCGTAATAAGGTGTGTTGTTCTAGGTTTTTAAATAAAAGAAAATTGTCAAATATATCCACTTAAGATTGTTATGGAATTAAAAATAACCACCTGTATTTTTTTTTACCATTCTACCCTTACAATTAATTCAAATTTTCGATGATGTGCCATTGTTATTAAAAAGAAAATGGGTAGATTTTTTGGGGAAAAATACTATCCATCATCCTCCACCTCCAACACATACCTCTAACCTTCCTACGTCGTCCTCAATCATCAGATGTTTATCTTTAATATCTCCAGTTCTATCTATATCCGTTCCAGGTAGTTCCAGTGGGAGTGAGAGTTCTCACTGTGGTGAAGCAAAACTCTCTATTTCTGTTCATCTTCAATGTCCAGCAAAACGCAGTTGGTATCTAGAACATACCATGCTTCTATCATTTTAATCTTGATTCCTTCTTGATTCCATCATCAGATGTGGTTCCATTCGTGAAGAACACATGAATGCGACCATTGATCTCGACCCAACTTTTAGAAGCTTCCTTTTTTATTCCTCTGCTCTTCATCCACGCCAAGACATCTGCTTTCACACTCCACATTCCTTTAGAAGCGTGAAGATTGGAGATGATGGTATAAGCGGCAGAGTTGTCCGGTGCGATTTCCAGAATTTTCTCTGCGAATATTCTCCCCAGTTGATCGAATATCTTCCCCAACGGGTCTGGTGAGACATGCCTGATTACGTCAGTCACTCCCAGCAATGCCCCTCAACAAGGACTAGGGTTCCGTCGCTTTACGCCGGACCCCCGGAAGGCATCCACGGTGCGGAGCAAGTGTCTACGTCAAGTACTCAAGGCAACACCTGGGAATCGCCGACTGAGACTACCAAGTCGCCGACTCCAGGGGTGAATCGCCGACTCCAAACAGGGCACTCGGGTCTGGTAGACCGAGGACCTGACCACAAGAGAATCGGCGACTCCACCTCTGAATCGGCGACTCCCATACCTGAGTCGCCGATTCTCAACCGTTACTTGGGAGGGCCCACGTCATTATGGCACCCTTAATTGGGCACCATAATGGAGTGGGCATCACGTTAATGAATGGGGAAACGTCCACCAGGACCCTATAAAAGGGGTCATTGGGGGTCCTCTACTCCCAAGTCATTCATCCTTGACTCGCACTCTAACCTGAGAATTAAGGAGCCCGAGTCGCCGACTCCCACACCTAAGTCGTCGACTCCCCTCCACTTCTGCAGGTATTTAACGTAGAGCCGCGTCGTGGACTCCAAAGCCTCCGGCCCTCCTCGCAACCCCGCGAGCCTACTGGTAGCAGATTTCGTGCTTCATCAGGGTCCATAGTCAATGAGTTATACCAACAGGTAATATAATTAACTAATGGGGGTATGTTAGAAAAATATATTTTTTAACAACCCCTAACCACCTAGACCTAGGCTTGATGGTTAGTTTTGACCACCAAGCCGTCTTAGGTAGTGGGTACTTTGACACTTACCCTTAAATAAATTGAACAACTTGATTGATTGCATATGTTAAGTCAAGTCTTGTTTGTGTAATGTATTGAAGAGACCTTATTAAAGATTTATAAGATTTGATATCTTTTACGACCCCATCATCATATTTTGATAGTTTAGAGTCAGGAATTACAGGTGATTTGCACACCTTACAATTTAACATATTATTTTTATTAAGAATATCTAGAGCATATCTAGATTGATTTACATCTGTCGAACCATCAAAATTATGAATGACTTGCATACCTAAGAAAAAACGTAGTATTCTTAGATCCCTACATTTAAATTCATTGCATAAGTTGTGTTTTATAAAAATCTTAATTTCATTTTTATTGTTGTTAGTGATGATTAAATCATCTACATAGATTACTATCAATATTAGTACACATTGTTCAACCATCAGGATACTCATATTTTATCCATCCACAATATCTCTGTAAACTAAATAAGGCAATTTATTTCTGATTAATTTATCAGAAATAAATTTGGAATCCTTTTTTTTGTGATCATTAAATATTACATCGAAAAATGAAAAGGAAAATGAAAATGAAAATCAAAGTACACTTGTAATTAATAATTATGTGATTTATGTATGTTATTACTTATTATGCTAACACATGAGTCCAGTCCATCTGTCTGTGTTCAAAAAAAACACTTAACCGGAAATCAAGTTAAGTCTTATTCGAGTTGCGTTTCTTAGCTTCGTTGTAAAGAATAGCTCCGACGACGGTAAGTGTGTATCCAAACATTCCCGACACAGATACTGGATTTTGGAATATCAAGATAGAAACAACCACAGCCACCACACCCTTAACGTTACCCAAAACCTGAAATTACACCATTAACTCATTAGTCCAATTGGTCACAATAATTATAAAAGATCAATCAATTAGCATTTACCTGCATAGTTAGTGCACCCATGTGTTTAGTGACCAAAAAATTGGTGAGATTAACGAAATACGATAACGCCGAATTGAATACCAGATACCACACGATCTTCTTGTCTTCAACGGCTAGATCATACGTGATCCGAACAACGTTCGGCTCCATGTAAAGCGTCACAGGAAGTAATAACAACACAGTGATCGGAGCCATGTATAGAAGGAGGTTCATCGGATTGAGCTTTTGGCTATATATATTTATTTAAACGGACAAGATCGATTATCTTTTTTATTTCTCAAAAAAAAAAAATAGACATTATAGATTTACAAAATTACAGACTTACCCTTCATTGGATAACAGAATATCTTGTAACACGGATTTGAAAGCTCTTGCAGCCGTTGCGCTGATGCACATGAAAAATCCAAACAGATGGAAACTTGGTTCTCCCTGCGCACAAATATAGAATCTGTTAAATCCTCACCGTTTATTTTCTATCCAACAGACCAACATCAAATCTCATTCAAAATCTCTAATTGACCCAATTGCCCTTATTTATTTATTCTGAAAAAGAAAAGGAGGTACCCCGCTGGCAATAATAACGCCGGTGACCACCGGAAGGAGAGTGAAATAAACGATCCAAGCCTCCCTTGTCACGCTAACAATATAAGCGAAGAGAGCAGTGAAAAACGGGGTGGTGGCCCCGACTGCCTGATTAAATGACACCGGCAGGTACCTTAAAGAAACATTCCCGCCGACGACCGATAAACAAAAGACCAAACTCAATATGGTAATATTCCTCAATTGAACACCACTTTTAACAACCTGCATAGGTACGATTTTCATCCACATGATCCCAATATAGCTTAGCAACGAACACGCCGTCATATGACACATGGTGAGGAAGATTGGGTACCGGAATCCGTAGTTACTCAAGAGATATTTATTGAGAAGGAGCACTCCGATATTGGAGGAGTACCATGCAGTCACAAGCCCGACGGTGAAGGCTCTTCCGCCAGTAAGTGGCGGTGATAGATTGATCCTCATCGTTTGCTGTTGGGATGATTGTTGGGAGGAGGAGGAGGAAGAAGAGGGCCATTGAATTATCAATTTTAATGATTTTTAACGGGGAGAAAGTGGAGAAGAACTGGTGTTGGGTTCGTTTGTTTATAATCATACGTGTGACACACTCTTCGATTTTTCTTCTTCTGTGCATTTGACTTTTTTTTCTTTCTTTTTATTTACGACTTCGTTCATGGTCGGAGTAGCAACTAGCATCGCTGTCTGTCGGGTTTGCTGACGGGTAAGATATGTAATTTTATATTATATTTTAATAAAGAAAATACCAAAACTTCTCATTTAACCCGCATAGGTAGGGACGTAGGGTACTGGGAAAATCTCACCCCTACATTTATAAATCGGACGGATTCAAATCATGTCTTGGGTAATCCAAATCTGTCTGAATAATATCCGGATATAAAATTTAATCTGAATTCGAATTTTTCACTGTAAATACGCTTCAATGTTTGCGCTCCTTCCCCCTCCCCCTTTTTTTTTTATAAATAGGAGCTTCCGCGAGTTGTTTTTCTCATTCCACGGTCTCTTTTCGATGAACGTCCAAGATCTTCTGGAGGAGTTCGGTCGTGAGGTGAAATTCCAGCACGCCGCATGGGCGGAGTGCCTGTTGCTGTCGATTGGTGATCTCCACAGTGTCGCCGTGTCGGATAGCCAGCGACTCAACTCCGTCCTGATAGACGCCCATCGTCGCCTTGCTCAGCTCCGCCGGTCCGACGTTCTCGCCCTTGCGGCGATGCGTCTGCTACCGTTGCTGCTACCATTGTCGTGACCTCGAGCTTCTGCTGCTCTCTGCACGCCGCGCATGTTGTCGCTTCGGCCGAGGGCTTTGGTCGTCGTTGGTCGCGCGATCACCGTGGTTCTCGTGGGTCTTCGTATCTTCCGACTAACAATTTGCCGCACTTCCTGTCGGAGCCCCCGAAATTGGGCCGCTAGTTTCGTCTTCAAGCGGCCTTCGCCCGTTTCCGTGCATTTGCGGCCGACAGGGTTGTCTTCGGACGACCCCTCACCCGTTCTTAGGCCTCTACGGGAGCGTGGTTCGGGGTCATTTCTTCCTCATCATCTGCCTTGGTCTAAAAATACCAGGAAGTGAAGTGGTGTCATGCTCCCTCGAACCATTGGGAATGTCTTTTCTCTCCTTTCTTTTTTCTTTTTTTCCTTACCTCCCACTTCGCTTAGAGAAAGTATTTGTAACTCGTAGTTTGGACTCGTAGTTTTCGTTGTAATTTTCCTAACGTTTTCGAGCTTGTAACTTGTATTTTGAATATATTGGCAATTTGAACAACTCTTTTCTTTTGTGTGCATGTTCGTGCAATTATTTGCCTTTCGACGCTCGTTGTTGACGTGACCTGGATCCTTCTCGAACTTCACTCGCCTCTCGATCCACCGTCGTCCCCTACGGGTTTCGTCCGTCATTCGGGAGATCCTTCCCCAGTCGTGAGATTTCCCCTCTGTCGTCTGAATTCCCTTGATTTTTCTATGAGTTCGCTCGCTACTTGGTTACGTTTGATGTGACCGTTGACCCCTCCGCTCGACGAACGGACGGGCTCGAGCTATCTTCGATCCCCTTCGCCCGATACCCCGACGCACTTGGTCTCACGCTCATTTAACTGGCATAGGTAGGGTACGGGTAATGCGTAATGGGTGAAAACGACATCTATGGTGGTTTATGTTATTTTTAACGATGTCGAAAGAAGTCTTTCGATGATGGCCAGAGATGCGTTCCGGCAAGCATTTGGGGGAAATAGAATCTCAGTGTGCAAATGTGAGAGAGAAGAAAAAGTTTGCTGGAATTGAATAATTAGAAAGTTTACAGGCTTAGTATATATATAGTAATTGTATAATCAGTAATTAATCTAACTAATTACTAATTACTAAATAACTAATTAACCAAGTTTCAACTAATCTTTTTTGTAGAACAAGTCATTTTGGGCCCAACGATTTTTCAATTAATTAAAACTCTTTACATTATTGCGTCCAAGTCTTTGAATTTGTAAAGTTTACCTGCAAGTCCTTAAAAGTTAGTTATTAATTATTATTAACTTCTTTTAAAACTTTGGGTACATAGAGATTCGAATCCGTCTGAATAATATCTGGATAAAAAATTTATTCCGAATTTGAATTTTTAAGGACCATGGATGGTACATAGTTCGATTCAGATATAATTCGGTCTCTTTGCGATTCAAGAAACTGTTGGCGTGGAGCGTTAGGGAAGAGCAATTTCTGACAGAGAGGTTTTAGGGATTAAGAAAGAAGATTACTTGGGGTTTATTTTCCCTAAGTGTATATATTATTTTCCTTAATGACATTAGGCTTAATGTCAAATAGACCCAATACTGTCTTTAATAATGATTACAAAGCTAAATGAATAATCATAGATTAATACACTAACTTAATTACTCTTCAATCCTTGATTGAGTCACTTGAGGAGTGTTCATCAACATCGTTAGTAGGGTGTCAACTAAAATTCGACTCATTAAGATCGGGCTCACGAGCCGAGTTCGAACTTGGACTTTTCAAGCTCGACTCAATAAACTTGTTAAAGGATTTTTAATAATTAAATAAAATATAGATATAAGAATTATAGATATTAATTGATAATGACTATTAAATAAATTAAAAGAAAACTTTAAAAAAATCTAAATCTAAAAAAAATTAAATATAGATATTTTTCGATAAGCCTATCGAGTCGAGTCTGAGTTCGCGAGCTTCGAGTCCGAACAGTTCCACCAAACTAGGCTCGGCGAATCCGACTCTATAAGCAAAAGTTCGAGTGTCTTTGATCATCTAGTTTAACAGAAACAACCGCCGGTAGCACGATCGCGGACTCGGTCGTTCGATTACTTGAGATCCAATCTTACCATTTATTATACTAGATGCCTCGAGAGTCGAGATGAGGATCACAAAGAGTTTAAAAATGATGGATCTGAATCGTGTGGCTGAGATTTACCAGCCTTAAATAGTCACGAATCTCACTAGAATTTTTTTTATAATTTAATATAATTATGGACATATTTAGAATTAGCCCTTGATTCTTTATTCATATTTTATAATGTAATCCATATTCCATGGAATGTAGATTTATAGGATAAAATCATAAAATACTGATATATAATTATATATATATATTAAATCCAAAAAAATCCGCCAATGAAATTACGCAAATGACGTAATAAATATCAACTTCAAGATTTATAGATTACATTTTGCAATTAACACCACCACCTTCAGGGCTCAGTCCCGCCGTTATCGTAAGATTTCGCGTCGCGTCGAGGGAAGAACACCGGTGATGAAGTTATTCGATCATTTGCCGAAAATGGAATTCCTCCGGTCTGAGGAGATGAGCTTCGTGCAATTCATTATCCCCTTCGAATCCGCCCACCGTGCTGTTACTTATCTCGGCGATCTCGGAGTTGTCCAATTTAATAATGTAATCTATCTCGTATTCTCGTTCCATTGGAGTATTTTTTTTTTATCAGATTTTTTTTTTGACTTGTCTATGTTTTTCTATCTAGCGGCCTAGTTTTTTGATGATGATGAGTGTAAATGTGTGATTTATAGGGTTGTTTGTAGTTTTGGGATTGGGGAAATCAGCGGTTATAGGGAAATGAAGGAAAACTACATTGATCGGACAATCTATATTTTTTTTAGCGAATCAAGTTAGATCGTCTAATTGGAGTTACAAGCGCTGGAGAGTGTACAATCAATCACTGGAGTGGAAAGGTCACAGAGTTAAGCTCCGACATCGGTTGACGAAGAAGGAGAAAATCTCCTGCGATTTTTTTTAAAAACTTTTTACCTCATCAAAAAAGTTAGATGATCTGGCTAGTTCTTTGAGATGCAAAAATAAGAAAACTTATATGAATGGGATCCGTCATGTATAAAGTAGAAGATTTCTTCTATATTCAGCATGGACCCGCTTTCAAAAGACCAGTCAACTTATTACATGAGATTTATATGTTTTCTTTTGGTTGTTTCTATTTTTTATAGCAAAACAAAATATCATTAGCAAAGTTTCCTTTTATAACATGCTTATATATGCTGATTGAATTATCATATGGCAGATGAACAATGACAAGAGTCCCTTTCAACAAACATTTGTCAACCAGGTAATTGTCTTCCTGCATTTCCTCACTTTGTGTTGCTATGATTATGATTTATGTTTTTTTATCATCACAATGCACGAGGAAATTGTGTTTATGTTAGTTACAGCAATAAATATATGATTACAAGGAGGAAACTGGAAATATATACCTTATAGTTATTAATTAATCACCAAGCTAAATTAATAAATTATGATTTAGAATTACAGCAATTGTGTTCACGTTTTCCCTTTCTTTCACAGTCTTGCCTCTTAGTTAGCTATCTTTCATTCTATATGTAAACATAACATGCTTCTGATTGTGTGTTCCGGTACTCCTATCAAACATGTCAAAACTGTTTTTCTGTTTTTTGGAATGTTTGACTTATATGAACCTTTGACCTTCCGTCTACAACAAATAGAACTATATGGATAGATTATTTTCTCATGGAACGTAAAAGGAAATATATCATCGCTATTCAATTTTCTATTATTTGAGTATTTTTCTTTCAAAGAGACATTTATGCTTTATTTAGGTAATGCGATGTGGCGAAATGTCAAGAAAGTTACGATTTTTCAAAGAACAGATTGCTAAATCTTCTCTCTTAGCTCCGATTCATCCTACATTACACCCAGATATTGAGTTGGAGGAGGTAGAGGTAATTATCTTTAGATATATATTTTTTCAATGAAATCACTATGTTTTTACATGTCAATCATTTGTAAGATCCTTTCATTTCAGCTACAACTCAGTGAGCATGAAACTGAACTCCTTGAACTGAATTCAAACAGCGAAAAATTGAGACAGAAGTACAATGAACTCTTTGAATTCAAATTAGTCCTTCTAAAGGTACTACATCATCCACATTCCATACCTTTTTCTAGATTTCAAAATATGTTTGGAATGCTTTTTTTAAATTCTTGATTTCTTGTAATCTACTCCCCATGCATCCTCATAATCTTCTCTATGAAAAGTTATGCAAGTACTGGTTGAGTGGTTAGTCTGCTTTTGTTAAATAGAACTGTCTGGAATATAGACTCTGTTTATTTATCTTTGTAGATTCTGTTTATTTTATATTTTAATCAAATCACATACTTTAAAATAAATTTTTTTGGAATGACTCGATTCACTACTTATCAATAGTTTATCACTTTAATATTGTAGAAATGGAACTTTTTCCGCTCTTTGAACATATAAAAGAGTCAGTTGTGATAGTTTATCTCAATATTCATTGTGTGATGATAAATATCCTTTATTATACAGAAGAAATATTAATTTCATTATTTTTATCTATAGATTTTGATAATTTTTTTTGGCAGGCCGGTGACTTCCTTGGTTCATCACAAAAGGAAGCAGTTGAAAATGAGAGAAAACTAGAGGAAGTAGCATTTTCAATGGAAGACTATAGGGAAGATGCTTCATTCCTTGAGCAGGTTTGTTATTTTTCTACTTTTTCCAAAGAAATTGTGCCTTTGCATACCAAGAACCTGGTAAAGTACTCTTTATTTGTGCACAGCAAATGCAGTCTGAAAGTTCAAATCAAGCTGGCTTGAGATTTGTTAGTGGAATTATTTGTCAATCTAATGCACTGAGATTTGAAAGGATGCTCTTTCGAGCAACAAGAGGCAATATGTTTTTCAATCAAGCACCTGCTGAAGAAAAGGTTTTGGATCCAATCTCTGGAGAAATGGTTCGTTGTTATTACTCTCCTTTATTTTTTTATTTCCATCAAGCATTTTTTCCAACTTCATAATAATCTTTTCTTAATCAAATAATCAAACCTTACCAATCAAGTTCATATATATTTTTTATTTCTTGGATAATTTTATCACGCATCTTGTTTTTATATAGTTTGTTACATTTTTTTTTTAACATTTTTAAGATGTACAATCAAACTATTTTCTTCCAAACAAACTTATTGGATGTTTTACACAGGTTAAGAAGACCATCTTTGTAGTGTTTTTTTCAGGGGAGCAGGCAAGAACAAAGATAATTAAAATATGCAATGCATTTGGTGCAAATTGCTATCCTGTTCCGGAGGAACCAACCCATCGGAGCAAGATAATTCAAGAGGTCTAGTATTTTCATCCTAAATTTTGACTGATTAAAATAATTTTGTAGGCATTTTTATTGCATAATTTAGTTATTTGTTTGTTAATTTTGTTTTATGAAATTTAGAAAAATAGAAGTTTTTAATAAAGATAAATTTTTAACGTTGTTTGAACCTTCAAATGCTTGTCACACGCAACTATACAAGGAGACTTTTTTCACAACTACATCTAGTGGTTATGAATGAACAAATATAAGTTCCTATCTTGTTAATATTATAATTTATTACACACTTCAACTTCAGTATATGAATATCTAAGGAAATTATTGCACAGGTTCTCTCACGCCTCTCGGAGTTTGAAGCCACCTTAGATTCGGGAATACGTCACAGAAATCAAGCACTTTCTTCCATTGAAAGCAATCTATTGAAGTGGACTACTTTGGTAGGATATGCAAATTAGAATCAGTTCTCTTGTTTTTTTTTTGAAAAATATTCTGTTTTTGTTAAAAAAATAACACAATGGAAATAAATTTGTTTTGTCAAAAATACAAAAATCAAGATAGAAATCTCAAGCACTTCATTGGTGAATACCTTTTATAGAATAAAATGCTCATTCAATGTAGTAAGTACTTTTTTCAGGTTCAAAAGGAAAAAGCTGTATATGATACATTGAATATGCTGAATTTTGATATCACTAAGAAATGTCTAGTCGGAGAAGGATGGTGTCCTTTTCTTGCTAAAGAACAGGTATTTTGTAATATCAGATACCTGAATGGTTATGACCTTAGAGTACATTTAAATTATATGCATTTTTTTTTACGTTGCCATTTTTTTGTCTCGACAGATTCAGGATGCATTGCAACGTGCTACAATAGATAGCAGTTCCCAAGTGGGTGTAATATTTCATGACATGGCTACTAAGGAATCCCCACCAACATATTTCAGAACTAATCGCTTCACAAATGCATTTCAGGAAATTGTTGATGCATATGGGTTTGTCTTTATGCTTCACTGCATTTCATATTTTAATTCTAGTAATCTGTTATAAGTAAATTTGACACACTAGACTTAAATACTCATTGAATAGATAAAATTTATTGATAATTTGTAAAAAGCACTTCTATAACATTATAACATAACACTTTTATTGCAATTTACAAGTACCATAGAACATAAATAACATTATAGAAGTAATAGACTGATACAACTTCTACTCATAATATCATATACCCATACGAGGGCACAGAAATAGCGATCAAATAGAGAACACGGAAATAATGATTTTTTATCCCAAAATATTGATGAGGCAATTAGATAACTTCTAATGTTTAGGAATTTAAGAGATATGAATGTTCTTTTATTTTGAATACTGATAGTTTCTTGTTGGAGCAGCGTTGCTAGATATCAAGAAGCTAATCCAGCAGTTTACACTGTTATCACCTTTCCTTTTCTTTTTGCTGTGATGTTCGGTGACTGGGGCCATGGAATATGCTTGTTGTTGGGAGCATTAATTCTTATACTCTTTGAGAAAAGACTTGGATCTAAGGTAGTTTCAATAATCATTTCCAGCAAATATATAACACGTTCATCTTAATTGAAGTGAACTCTTAATTTTTTATGGTAACTGGATTATAATATCTCAGAAACTTGGAAGCTTTATGGAGATGGCATTTGGGGGGCGTTATGTTATACTTTTGATGGCGTTGTTTTCAATCTATTGTGGATTGATTTATAATGAATTCTTTTCAGTTCCTTTTCATATATTTGGTCATTCTGCTTATAAATGTCGGGATGCTAGCTGCAGGTAAGGAAGAATTCTTTGTTGCTAATTGTGCTAATCATTCCTGTAATACTTTTAAGTTTGTTATGCAGAATTTAAAATGTGTTGATTTCATATTTATCATTTTCTTTAACAGTGATGCTTCTACTATTGGTCTGATAAAATATCGTTCACCATATCCATTTGGTGTGGATCCTACCTGGCATGGAAGTCGTTCCGAACTTCCCTTCCTGAACTCTCTCAAAATGAAAATGTCTATTTTGTTAGGTATAACTCAGATGAATGTAGGCATTATCTTAAGCTATTTCAATGCGAAATACTTTAAAAACTCAGTTGACATAAGGTAATATAATTTTTCTGATTATTTTCTTCTGTAAATAATGAATTCATCTATACTCGAAGATTTAGTTTTTGCATTTGTATTTGCAGACATCAGTTTGTACCACATATGATCTTTCTCAACAGTCTGTTTGGTTATCTTGCACTCCTTATTGTAACCAAATGGTGCACAGGATCTCAAGCAGATCTGTATCATGTAATGATATATATGTTTCTTAGTCCTACCACTGAACTTGGTGAAAATCAGCTATTCAGGGGGCAGATGACACTTCAGGTTCATCATACAAACTCCCTCCATTGAACTCTCTCTCTCTCTCTCGCCTATGATTCTTTCTTTTCTATAGATAATCATGAATCTTTTTTGCAGATTGTGTTAGTACTTTTGGCTCTCATTGCTGTTCCATGGATGTTACTACCTAAACCATTCATTCTGAGGCGGATTCATAAAGAGGTATACCAAGTGTTTACATTCTTCTCTTTTTTCTAGAACCTACTAAGAACGGTTCTGATTTTTGTTCACGTCATTTAGAGATTCAAAGGCCGTTCTTATGGATTGGTGGTTACATCTGATACGGAAATTGATATTGAACCTGATTCTGCCAAGAGATTGAATGATGACTTCGATTTTGGTGAGGTTTTTGTGCATCAAATGATACATTCTATTGAATTTATCTTAGGTGCTGTTTCAAACACTGCATCATACCTTCGGCTTTGGGCTCTAAGGTATAACTCCTTTGATACTTATATTTACATACAATATATAAACATCACTAGTCATCTTTTTTCCAGTTTGGCACACTCAGAGCTATCTACCGTGTTTTATGAGAAGGTTCTTCTCCTTGCTTGGGGGTAAGTGGCAGTGTGATATTTATTCAAATGTAGATTTTTCATTTAAACTTTGGTTATATGGGTGTGATTAATGATCTTATAATAATTTTAGGTACAACAACTTAATCATCCGGGTTGTAGGTTTGTTGGTTTTCGCCTTTGCAACTGCATTTATACTCCTCATGATGGAAACACTAAGTGCTTTTCTTCATGCGTTGCGTCTTCATTGGGTTGAATTTCAGAACAAGTTTTACCTTGGTGATGGCTACAAATTCGGTCCTTTCTCATTTTCCTCCATAACCTATGAGGAGGAGCAGTAAGTTATACAGTTACCAACAAAGAAATAGCGATAAAATAGATACAGTTGAGGAGGTAGCTGACATATTGCACACCCAAATGTTTTAAACTCCTCTGAGAATCCATTTAAGTATTTACATGTATCTTTATTGTTTCTTTTCAAAGAAATCTTTACACCCTTGTAAAGAAAACCATAGTTTTTTTTTTAGACATTGAACATTTGAACCATAGTTTTCTCCTTATCAACAAAGTTGATTAATAGAGAAATTGAATTTTAAGACTTCAACTATTTATATTGCCTAAGGTTCTGCATCAGTTCTAATTATTACCTCACACTAACCGTCTCCAGTGAATGAACTTTAGGCATTCAAGTGGCTACTAGCTAGATACTGGTTGGAATCACCGACCGTATTCTGGATTAAAACGTAGTTAATTATAATTTATAAATCTTAATCGGGTAAGATAATTTGGGTGAACGTAAGATATTTTTTATTCTCACTCCCTGTTTCACTCTTTTTCCCTCTTTCAGTCTCTTTCTCTCACTCCCCCCAATATCGGTATATTAAATTCTTTCCTGACCGAAGTTGACGACTGAAGAAGAACCCTAATCTAGTCCTGACAGTATTTGAATTCGATTAACCCAAGAAGGATTTTCGACCTTAAGAAGAAGAAAGGTACTTTTTTTTTGGAGTCATCATTTTCTGTTCATGTGATCGTTCAGTTGTTTGATCGTCGACCAAAATTTTAGGTTTTACATTACGTATTTCTCTCTGTTATTGTCCTCGATTTTCTAGGGTTTTGCTTGCTTCTGTTATGGAATCCGATGCTATCGACCTTAACGCTGGTAATGATCCATGGGAAGAAGCTCCGGCGGTGGGAACCGACGGTTTTGGGGAGGGCAACGCAGGAATTCATTATTCCGATGGGGCCGAAAAAGATGTGACCATGGATGGTGCCGCTGGGTGTGATCTTATAGAGGAAATGTGTGAATCTCATGTTGTGGACCATGACGTGTGTGGATTTGAGGATAATGATGTGTTGACCGGAGTTGACAATTCTAGTGCTGGGGATGTACATGAGGGGAAGTCAAGTGAGAAAAAGGATTTTTCTTGCAGTATTGAATCTGTGGAACAAGGTGATGATGCTTCTCACTGTGAACATGTTCGTAATGGTAATCAAGAACAGCTTCGGGCTCCCATGACTGGCTATGCACATATGTTTTTGCAAGATGGCAATTCGGACAAGTTTTCCATTTCTGATCTTGTTTGGGGTAAAATTAAGAGCCATCCCTGGTGGCCTGGTGTGATTGTTGATCCTTTAAATGCATCTGAAATGGCTTTGAAACACCAGAGGAAGGATAATTTTTTAATTGCATATTTTGGGGACAAAACATTTGCTTGGTGTGATGATTCTCAATTGAAGCCTTTCTGTAAATTCTTCACGCAGATGGAGATGCAAAGTAGTTCAGAAGTATTTCGTGATGCAGTCTATGATGCTCTGGATGAAGTGTCAAGGCGTCTGCACTTGGAAATGGTGCATTCCTTAAAAGTTGATAAATCATTTTCAAAGCCTAATGACCAGCCCATTGAGAATGCTGGAATTAGAGTGGGAGTTAGCATCTCCGTTCCGTCCATGCAATTAAATTTTTCGTCTTTCCAACCTAAAAACTTTCATAGTTACATTTGCACATTGGCCAAGTTCCCCACAAGGAATTTTGATAGGTTGGATTTAACGATAACTCAGGCCCAGTTGATGACTTTTTACCACTCAAAGGGTTGCACTACAAGAGGTGCCTTTTTTTCTGACCATGAGACAACGGAGTGCGGTGATCGTGCTAATTCATTTGTAGATTCAGCTCAACATTCAGTTGCAGTTCTAGTTAATGGGAAAAAAAGAGGCAGACCAAAGAAAAATTTACCAGAAAAAAAACAGAAGTCACTGCCTGAACTTTTGGAAGATGACAATGATAACCATTTGTTTGACGATTTTGAAAGAGATTTTAATATCAGAGTATCTCATCAATCCGCAGTGCATCATGGTGATTTAAATTCCAAACAGCCATCTCCACTTCTTAGCAAAACTTTCAAGCTTGGGGAATGCATTCGTCGAGTTGCAACAAAGCTTATCAGTTCATCTCCTGTCTCTGATTGCAATGGTGAAGTTGCTCAGAAAGGCGCAGTGATGAAAATAGACTGCGAAAACGACAGTCCCTTCAGCCTTGATGCTTCCCCTTCTTCTTCTTCTTCAAAAGAGAGAGAGACAATAATAAAGTCAAGAATAGTGGAGAGTTTTGGTTCTCTTAATGTTAGTGAAATGCTATTCCAACTTTGTTCTGCTGCAAGAAAATCTACTGAAGATTTTTATTTACTACCTACAACTATTACATTTTTTACTGAAATTCAGAAGCTACGAAGTTCGATTTCTACCGAATCCCTTCACACAATCACCCGCAGAAGAGGCAGACCAAAGATACTTCGTGGTTACAGTCCTTCAGAAGAAGTGAAACTTTCTGATAAAGTTGGACCAAAAAGAGGCAGGCCATCAAAGTCAATTCCCAACCCTATTATTATAGAAGACAGAGAGATTCCTGACAAGGTTGCACGTAAAAGAGGTAGGCCGAGGAAAGTTCCCGTTTCATCAGGATTTTTGTCTGAATTCCCAACTGTATCTACACTAGATGGTCCAGGTCCAGATCATATGAAAGACTCATATTGGACTGATATGGTTGTTCATACAAATCCTGAGAAGAAACGTCGTGGAAGGAAAAGAAAAGAAGAATCCCAATTGCAGAACCCAAGAAGGAAATCCAAGTCCGCCGTGGAACATTCTGAATTCCTGCCACAGAGACCATTACCTGGTGTAATTAATACTGGGAAGAGCACAGGTTTAGCATCTGGAAGACAAATAAAATATTTCGGAAGGAAATGTCTCAACGAGTCCATTCCGACCGCTGTTGTTCTAACTTTCAGTACTTCAGAATGTGTTCCATTAAAAAAGGATCTTATGAGGATTTTCAGTCGTTATGGGCCTCTAAAGGATGCAGAGGTTTCGATGGAAATAAAATGTGCTACAGTATTATTCAAGAGACAGGCTGATGCTGAAGTAGCCTTCAGCAGCGCATGTAAATGTAGCTTTTTTGGTCCTGGTCTTCTGAGTTATCGACTAAAAAAATTGTCCTCAATTTCTATGAAATCCCCCCATCCTGTGTCAGTTGATCAAATGGATTGCACTCAAGTACAAAGTGTGAATCACGATGATTCAAATTGCATGGAAATTGAAGAATCAGAAGGTATAAAGGATCACTCTGTGGCATGTCAAGGTGAAAGTTCTTTAAAAGTTGTTGAGTTGGTGACTGACGATGCAATTCCAGATGATGAGCCAACAAATCATGGTGGTGTTGAAGTTCCAGCAAAAAATAATCGTGAGTTGATAGAAATTTGTTCTACAGATATTCCAGTTATTGAAGAAGATTTATTACCATCATCAGATGATGCCAACTTAAATGTTTTATATAACAAGCCACATGAAGCTCTTATAGATTCCCGTGGTATGGAGCTTGAAAGGCATGGAGTAGATGAAACACCAGCAGCTTATGGGAATTTGCACACCGTTGATTTCAGACACATTGAGGTTTCTATGGATATAATTCCTGAAGAAGAGCCAACGAACCATGGGGGTATTGAAGTTCCAGCAAGAAATAGTCGTGACGAGTTGATGGAAATTTGTTCTGCAGATATTCCAGTTACTGAAGAAGATTTGTTACCATTATCAGATAATGTCAACTTAAATATTTCATATAACAAACCAAATGAAGCTCCTGCAGATGTCTATGGTATGGAGCTTGAAAGACACGGAGTAGATGAAACACCAGCAGCTTATGGGAATTTAGACACCCTTGATTTCAGACACATTGAGGTGTCTGGGGATATAAATCCTGAAGAAGAGCCAACGAATCATGATGGTATTGAAGTTCCAGTAAAAAATAGTCATGATGAGTTGATGGAAATTTGTTCTGCAGATATTTCAGTCACTGGAGAAGATTTGTTACCATTATCAGATGGTGCCAACTTAAATGTTTCTTATAACAATTCACACGAAAATCCAGCAGATGCCTGTGGTATGGAGCTTGAAAGACATAGAGTGGATGAAAGTCATGAAACGCCAGCAGTTGATAAGAGTTTAGATATCCTTGATTCCAAGCACGATGAAGAGGTTATTAAAAGTGGCTATGTGGTCGGCGATTGTTATTCAGAAACTCCATCTTGTATTCTGGCAAGAAATGAAATTCAGCATACAGAAGTCTCTGATCCACCAATTTCCGAGAAAGATGTATCTTCTCTGGTAGGTGGTACGTAATCCTTAAACTTTTGAAATAGCAATGAAAGGATTGTTTGATTAAATTAGTTCCAGTTTTGACCCATTTGTGTTTGTTTCAGTTGAATCAGTGTAGCAGTAAGTAAACGGAACTGAAATGAATGGAGTTTTGGAGTCAAGTTGATTCTGAACTAGAACAACATCAGCCTTGGGTGTTGTTTGTGGATGAAGGTAAACCTGAACCCACTCACGTATCTATTGCAAACGTATAGTTAATATAGTTATGTGATTATGCATTTATTTCCTGAAACTGCTGTTTCATGTTGTGCAGAGAGTTATGCTGTTGGGTTTTGACGGGGGAGTGAGTTGTATTTTTGTATCATACCTTTACCTTATGCTTCAAAGATGATGGATGATGCGAAATCAAATTCTAACTGGGAAAAAACATGCCGCTGCTACCGAAGTCGGAACATCGTCATCATCATTATCGTTTTAGTTATTACTTACAATTTAGATATTTTAATCGCGTGATTTACACCGAAGTCGGAACATCATCATCATCCCTACCCCAAATGTTAATGTTATGTATAAATAGATAGAAAAAAACTTTCCCCCCATTGTGTATTGTGTATTCAGATTTCAGTATTCTGTATTCACCATTGTTTTCAAAAAGAAAAAAAGGCTGCCCTTGTGTTCACTTGTTCTGCACCTACGAATATTGACGTATGTGTGATGTCATTATAATCAGGTTGTAATAAATAGTAATCCCATTTTACGTTATTCCACTCCAATTCATCACAGATCATAGTCCCTTCGTCCCCTTCACTCTTTTCCGTGCACCGAAATAAAAAAATCCAAAAGCTTAAACACTCTTCTGTTTGCTCTCGTTTCTAGGGTTTTGGTTGAGTACTCGTTTCAGATGGCGGATGAACCGTCGAGTCCTGCAGGAGGCGGCGTTGGGAGTCCGGAAAGCGGTGGTGGCGCAGGCGGTGATTTGAGTCCTAGGAACGTCAGAGAGCAAGACAGGTACCTTCCGATTGCAAATATCAGTAGAATCATGAAGAAAGCCCTGCCTCTTAATGGGAAGATCGCCAAGGATGCCAAGGAGACTGTCCAGGAATGCGTTTCTGAGTTCATCAGTTTCGTCACCAGCGAGTAAGTTTGATTGGATTCAATTGGATCATTGGATTGATTGTGCCTTTCCTTTCTGTAATTTATCGGATCTTGTGTTTGCAGGGCGAGCGATAAGTGTCAGAGAGAGAAGAGAAAAACGATCAATGGAGATGATTTGCTTTGGGCTATGGTCACGTTAGGGTTTGAGGAGTACATTGATCCTCTCAAGGCTTACTTGCAGAAATACAGGGAGGTAACTAACGTTCACTACTCTATGTCAAATGATGTTCTATTCATTCAGCGTTCACTATTTTATATTCAACAGCTTTTCATTCTCTTTCATTTGCCCTGATTTTTTCCGGTGGATCTATTATGTAACTCATGTTCATCCTTCTATGCGCAATTATGCATGTAACAGACGGAGGTAAATTGCTTCTATCTTTCATGTCAATATATTTATTGAGCTACTCTTATAGTGAGCCAAAAAACGCCAAGAAGATCTCAGCAACTTTTTTTTTTGTAAAATAGAATATCAACCGTCTAGTCTCACCGATGTAAGATCCAACGGTCTAGATTTGGCTGACGTTTTTTGGCTCACTTAAGTCTTGGCTGCCTGAAAATTGTTGTATTTATTCATTTTGCTGCTTTATTTTTTATCCAAGATGTTATTAACTTTCATATAGGGTGATAGCAAAGGATCTGGAAAGAAGGATAGCGGTGCTCAAGGTGGATCTCAACCTGGGCCTAGTGTTCAGGTGGATTTTTGTATACTTGGTTTGCTTTTATTTTTCATACCAATTGTCATCGTAAGCTTTAAATGGATTTCTTTGCAGAATTATCAACAAGGATCTTTCGGACAAGGGATGCACCATACATATTCTCAGGTATTGTTTTGATTGCTTTTTTTTTGCAAAATTTTATTCACTTTTATTTTCAACTTTAGGTTTTAGCAGAAAAGCACCCCATCTTGGATTCTTGAAAAAGATAATGTTATTAGTTTATCCGTTGACATTTGTTTTTTGTGGGCTCTACTTCCATCAGTAGATGTTATTTTGCATATTAATTCCATCAGATGGATCCCTTTTAAACATCAGATTGCATATTAATTTCTGATGAAAATTTAAAACTAGTTTAGTCATTTAAGAATTCTTAAGATTCTCTTTCCTTTTTTGTTAACTTATTTACATGGTGAATTTTTCATTTTCTTCCATTCGATTATGGCGGACCCTAATTGGATCTAGGTCGGATTTTGACTAGGATTTGATTCATTTAAGTTGTTATTTTTTAAAATAAGGGCTCCTTGTGATTTCAGACTATAAAATCGCGAGCCCTCCAACTCTCCCCACCAATTCTTCCCTCAAACCTCCCACAATCCGTTCTCCTTTTTCCGGTAGCTTGACCCTAATTGGATCCAAGTCAGATTTTGACTCGGATTTGATTCATTTAAGTTATTTTGCGTTTTCAGACCAGAAAATCGTGAACCCTCCAACTTTTCCCACCAATTCTTCCCCCAAAGCTCCCCCAATCTGTTCTTCTTCCTCCAATAAAACTTCACACATATTGCCTCTAATCTCACACATCAGTTATAACTCCAATAATTCTGACCCTTTTGAAGTATTTAACTCTGATTCTTTTAAAATTAGTTACTCTACGCTTTATAGAATTAGTAACATTGCCGCTTTTATGGAAGGAGAATGATCCAATCTCTGTGGTGATGTTTTCGTCTTTATACAATTTAGACTCCACAAATACCACATTTTTCGCCTGCAAGCTCTTTGGTCTCAATTTTCAGGATCTGTATCCAAAATAATTTTGGACATGCCAGTAAAATATATTTTGAGTCTTGACAGACTTGGGATCCAACTTATCTCTCTTCTTTTATGTGAGACATAAGTTGTGCACATCCAAACATCCTTAAGTGCTCAAATGCGACCTCCTTTCCAAACCAGACCTCCTGTAAAATTTTCATTCCCAATAGAACTGGAGGAATTTTGTTTATGAAATAGGCAGCAGTATTAACAGTTTCTATCCAAAATTCCTCTGGCAGATTCATACTCTCAGCCACTCCACTCTGTCTTCACAGAAAATCTTGAATTCATCTGTCAGATTCTTCTTCATTATCTATTCTCAACTTCTTGATCTTCATGCCATCCTGATTTTCCACTTCTATTTTCCATTTCTCGAAAATAGAAAATACTTCATACTTGTGCTTCATGCAATAAAGCTAGGCATGTGAGTTTAACTGTTGCTAGTATGCTACCATGAACATCAATTTTCACAAAAATATCATGACCCTCCATATGAGTTGAACTGATGCTACCATGAACATCAATTTTCACAAAAATATCATGACCCTCCATATGAGTTGAACTGATGCAGGATCTCAGATATCTGAATGCACAAGCTCTAGATTTAACTGCTTAATGTGTAGCTTCCCTTCTACCCAAAAAATCAATAAGTTGCCATCAGCTAGGTAGATCTTTTTCAGATCCGTTGAATGATAATATCTTAACTATTCTTTCTGGAATGTTGAGTGGAAAGAAGCTATTGAATCCAAAACCCAAGCTTCAATTGTTTAGTCCACACATCAAACAAAATCATTATTTTTCTTAGAACCCTTGCAATCATTCTTGAAGTTTCCACTGATTTTACGTATCACTTTTTTTCTGGTAAAAACAAGATACACATGAATACATGATTCTGTCAATTACGCAATTTTCACACGAAAACAAGCTTTTCCTTAAATGCATGTGTTTTTTTCAATTTATCATAATAGTGATAAAATCTTCTGCGAGTTTATTCATAATAGTAAGCACTAGCAGGGCATGATATGCATAAAAATTATGTTTTCTGGTTGTTTTAATACTTCACTTTTTATCCTCGACCACTTGTCTTTTTTGCCTTTGTAAAAATCAAAGTAGCAAACTTGCAATTATTCACACCTCAAAATATTTGCCGAGTAAAGAATAAAGTAGCAATTATTTACATCTCAAATTTATTTAGTATTAAACTTTTACAAAAAAAATCAACCATTTTTGTTTGATTCTATCTTTAAAAATACTTGTGCAGCCATAAGATATATACCATCTGTATCTGGGTATTTTCCTCTTTGTGATGCTTTGTTGAAGGTATGTTTATATTTTTCTAGATTTCTGCCATTATATTCTAAAAATAAGATAACTTTAAAACACCTGTTCGTTATTTTTTATCATTATAAAACTACAGTTTGGATAGAATGTGTTTAAAAAGTTACGTAATTTGTTATCTGTACTTTGTACCATGGTTTAAAAATCAGCTAATCGCTGACCAATTTGAAATCAGGAAATGGAAAAAAGACATGTAATTTATTATTTGTAACAAGGATTAAATCTTGGCTAACTACTGACCTGTTGAAAACTAGTAGTAGTCGGTTATATTGGTTACTGTCAGCTAATCAGCTGAGATATTTAAGAACGCATGAATTCCCTATATTAGATTATTTAGATACTTGTAACCATAGAACCATAAAATGATGCTTTAAAATAGGAGGTAGTGGAGACAATGGTTGTCGGAGGAGTCACTGCTTGTAATTAACTAGTGGTGAAGGGCGTGCTGGTTACAGATAATGAAACCCATTTTGAATTTTGAAATAACAAATGATTTTTATTATCTCTTTCAATTTTATTACCCGTTGTAAAATTGATCTGTTGTTTCGAAATAAAAGATTCACGTCTCATATTGGAGTCTTTGTAAAATTGGAGTCTTTTGTGATAATCCTCTAAGTCTGGTATAACAATAGTAGTATTAAATGATCGTTTATTATCCATATGAACTTGCTCTGTATATTTAACAATATTTATTCTGCTCAAATCATAAAGTGAATCTTATAATTACTGCGCTCTCATCTTTTTTCACAGGTATAATTCATGGCATGACTTTAAAACTGCAATATAAATGGGAATTGGCAAAAGGCTCATTACTTGTTGCTTACCAGTAGAAGGCTCATTGGCGCTTCTTCCCTTCCTTGTTATCAGTATATTCTAACTTGATACCAAATGTTATTGTTATTCTGTATATTCATTGATCCCTTAAAATCTTTCATTGTGTGTTGTGTTTGAACTTTGAATTATAATTCTGACTTTAATTGACGAGATGCTCTTTATTTTTGCATCTCTTCATTATTTATTCCCATTCTCACTCATCCACCCGCTTTGTAGAAATCCAAATTTTAAGTAATCTTCATTTCCCCCTTTTTGTCATCTCTAATTAATTGCCAGATACCTATCGACTTGTGTAGTGGTTATTGTGATGTTTTTGCTTCTAGGGTTTAAGCTCCAGGCATCATGTATCTGATCCCAGAGGAGATTATGAAGCACGCATCAGGTAAAAAAATATGATTAATCATCTAGCTAGTTTTAAGTGTTCCGATCTATGAAATGCATTGAAATCTGGTGCGTTGGGATTTGGATGAGTTGTATAATTGTATCCGTGGAGGCGTGGACCCGTGGTAATGAAATAAAATATCAGAAGTCGGTAATTATTAAATGAGTTATCCAGATCCAGCCAACCAGCCCACGTTACTTTCTTTTTTTCTTTATAGATAGATACCCAGCTCATTTGTAGATGTAATTGGTTCTGTTTTATTTAATCAAACCTAGATAGGTTATTCTTGTCATCTTGTGAAGGCGTGAGATTTGAAGATTCCAAATTTATTATGACTTACATAAATATAACGGGCGAATCAAGAGTTTTCAAGTCAACTTTTCATCGGGTTTTACTTTTTATAATATCTTTTTTAACCGGCTTATTATAAATTAATTTAGGGTCAGCTTTTTAGTGAGAACTATAAAAATGAGAACTTTGCATCTTGACTTTTACATCTAGATCTAATTGTTATTTATATTTTTTATTATTTAAATCATTTAGAGATGAAAATCCTCATGTAGACATTTCAACGGTCGTGATCTGGTTCTCACTAGAATCGTTCTCATGCAATTTATATCTATTTAAGAATCTAAATATTTTTATTTAGTGTTTTATACATCAGAAATATTTAGAATCTGTCCATGTACTTTGAATCAAATAATCATTCTATTTAATATAGCAGAAGGCTAAAGATATTCAGATATTTGAGGTTTAGAACTATATCTTCTATAGTTTTATTTTATAGGAGATTTTTTGAAGTGGGTGAGTGGCCGGGTCCAGAAGCAAAACCCATGAGCTAAATAAATTTTCAATGCCGTATTTTTTTTTATGATTTGAAAATTGAAAGCCATCTTTGAAGGAATGATTTTATAATGAATCGGTAGAAGATATTCATTCTTATCTTACTCTCTAAATAAATATAATTTATTTTGAAGGAAGTCGTCCACAGTCCACACCGTCGACAAGTGAGACACCGCCATATTTCTTGAAATTTGAAGTTCGAACTCCATCCAACGTACTGATCCATCCAAGTCTGAAAAAAGAAGATGTTTAGAAGAAGCAACGCAGTGGTTGGATTCATAAACTTCGTAACCTTCCTAATCTCAATCCCAATCCTCGGTGCTGGAATCTTCCTTGCAACAAAAGCCAACACTGGTGAATGTCTCCGTTTCCTTCAATGGCCGCTCATAATAATATCTATCGCAATCATGATCGTCTCACTCGCCGGCTTTATAGGTGCATGTTACCGTAAAACATGGCTCCTACGAGCATACCTCTTCTTCATGTTCTTTATCCTCGTTGCACTGCTTGTCTTCATAATCTTTGCCTTCGCCGTCACTGACAAAGGATCTGGACACCCTGTTCTTGGTCGTGAGTACGAAGAGTACAGTCTTGATGATTACTCAGGATGGTTGAAGGACCGCGTTGGTGGTCGGGAGTACTGGAGCAAGATCAGTGACTGTCTTAGAGGTGCCAAGGTTTGTAAAGATATGAGAAGGATCGTTAAGATACCTCCATCTTCAACTGCGCCTGCAACTTTTGTTCCTGAATCGGCTGACTCTTTTTACACAAGGAAACTATCTCCTATTCAGGTACGCTACTTAAGTGTATATTTTTTAACTGCGCAATTACTATATGATTTACATATCATGACTTAAATTCAAAATCAATTACACAGTGAACTTATAAAAAGCTCATTAAACCACTTAAATTATTTCATCAAAATTAACATGGTTATTACTGGTTAATGAATCTTCTAATTCGTAATTAGATTATAAAAAAATAGATTTGATGATTATCAGTCATCACTCATCATCATTGATGTGCTGACCTGGTTAGATTGCAAGGCATTATCACAAAATAAAATAACAACTAATTACCTCTAGTTATCAGTTAACTGTAGTATATCAGCATCCCAAATGGATAATACTCTGATTTCAGCAGCAGTGTGCGGGGTCCTCTTCCATTTGTTTTGCGTGAAGTTGATACCTGTCGATAATATGATCTGCTGTATCACTCTATCAGCACATGAGGTTTGTCTGAGCTGACATCTCACCAGATTCTAGCAGCAGACTTTGTCACGCTTTCCTTTCCTTTCCTTTCAACATGTTCCGTCACATTCCCTGTCGAGAGGAAACCAGAAAACAAAAGACATTACATTTCGAGAAAGCGAAATGTCTTTTTTTTTTTTAATCTAGGGAGATAATAATTAAATGTTTTTTTTAGGAGATGTTTTTGTTTTTGGTGAGACAAAGACCTTAAAGTTTGAGTAAATAAAGACCCATAAAGGTTTTGTTTAGGGATACAGTCTTATAGTTTGTTTTTGAAATTATGACTAACACCATAATTGCATGCAGTCGGGATGTTGCAAACCACCCACATCATGTGGGTTCTTGTACATGAACGAGACGTTTTGGAATCCGGCGGGAAGCACGTCTGTAGCAGCTTTAGGCGGTGACATTGATTGCACAAGGTGGAGTAATGACCAACAGCTTTTATGCTACAACTGCGATTCTTGCAAGGCAGGTGTGCTGGCCAGTGTGAAGAAGAGCTGGAGAAAGGCAGCTGTCATAAGCATTGCCGTGCTTGTAATTAGTATCATTGTCTACATCATTGCCATCGCAGCCTTCCGCAATAATCTAAGGATGAACAACGGTGAGCCTCAAGGCATCAACCGGATGACGAAATCACACCCACATCGATTCAATTTCTGAACCATACTTGCCCTTTCATGTTAAATGCATGTGGTGCTCAAACATATATTCATAATATTGCAACTTCTGTCTACCAAAACGTACATTTATTTTCTTATATTGCAACTTATCTACCAAAACATATCATAAGAGACTCAAGATTCAAGAATGATGGAAAGATAGGAATAATAGGACTTGAATCCACAGGTAACTTGAAATTAACTATCCTATATCCTATGGGAGTCAGATCAGGTTGTCGACAAAATTAAGGCCTCTGATTCATAAAAAAGGAAAAGGCCATTCTTACAAAAAATATAAGAATACAAAAAAAGAAGCAATGCCAATATTTTTACAAAACAAAAATAAATGACTTCTTACAGCCTCATTGTTGATCATTGTTCCACAGACTCAGGTTGGTCCATTGCTTTCTTTGCCAATTCATAACCAGCAAAATTCATAGCACCAAGAGGTGCGATCCAGAAGAATCTAGGTACAGCTCCTTTGAAAAGACCAAGAGGTCCTTCCTTCCGGAGAATTGAGAATGCTACCATTGACATTGACACTGGCCGTCCCTGAGCAGTCATCATTCTAGTTTTCATAACATCAAAGGGAGTAGTAACAACGGCAGCAAGTCCACCTGAAACTGCCCCCACTATAATAATCTCGTAAGGTTGTAATTCTCGTTTAAGAAGGTTTTGGGCAGCCTGAACAAATAAATAACAAACACCAATTATAATTGTATGACTCCAAAATGCATGATCACACTTCCAACATCGTGTGATACTGTTTTTTCTTTTCTTTCAAATGATAAATATTTTGTTCATAACCGTCCAAACTATCAACCTCTTGTATTAACTATTAAGTGAAAAGAAAAAAATTCACCACAAGTGATTGCCCATTATATTTTGTGACGAATCACTTAAAACACGTATATAAATATTTTAGACTAAATAAAAAGGAATTCACTTAAATGCTTAACATAAAAAACATGTATAAAAAAAATTATTAATACCTTTTTGGCCTCTGCGTAAAGACTCATACCAGCAACATAAAAAGGAACCTCACGACAAAGTGTTGCACCTATACCTCGAAAGAAACCTTTAAACCCATCTTGGCGAATGGTTCCCACAAATGCCTCCCCAACATTTTCAAATAGACCAGCCTGCAATCTTTGCTTCATAACCTCACATGGAATCCGAACTGCCGTCCCCAGTATGGTACTGCAAAAAGACGATAGGGATTGCACCTGGAAGATCATTGTGAAATTAGGATACCTTACAAAGAGACCAAAAATAAATGATAACTAATGAGATCCATTTGAAAATGACAGAAATAGAAAACTACAATATCTATTGGAATATTTTTTTTAAAATCTTTGATTGAGGATGTTGCACTAATTAGCTATTTTTTAATGATTTTATTATCTTATTATATAGCACATATTTACAACTATTACTAGCTTATATTATTTTATTTTTACAAACGTAAAGAATTTTATTACCTTTCCAAAGAAATTATGTGTACCACGAGAAATGCTAAAAAGCAACCAACTCTACGCTCAATCCACATATGCACTATGTGCACACCCAAATTAAGAGTATCTAAGTATGTACTAAAATACAGTTAATACAACCTACCATTATAAGATTATAATGAAACTACTACTTTTCAAAGCAGTCAGTGACAACTAGAAAAACTACCTTCCAGATAATATCCTTCCTCATGTAGCCCATTACAAATCTCCTTCCAAATGTGCCAAAAGAAGACTTCCACAATGAGCTAATATTTTTCTTGAAAGACAGATTCAATATGCACAGACTAGGCTTCCGATGATCCAACTGTCTAGTTTTATAACTAAGTCTTTCCACACCATAGTTCAGTATTTGCATAACAAAAATAGGTGATTATTGTTCTCCTATTTTTATTACTTATTATTAATTATTATCATTAAAATTTCTCTTTGGATCAGAATAATTCTGTAAGTCTCCGTAAAATTTTAAAGGTATGGCATAAATGAAAGCAGTTAATAAAAATCAATAAAGAAAAGGATTGTGTTTTCTCTATGTTTATCTCTAAATTTAATTTTACAGCCACAGCATAATACATAATATGATAAACAGAAAGTTAATACTATGGTTATTACCTGTATATCTACCAATGTAGGAGCAACATTTACCAATACAAGTTTGCTTGCTTCGAATATACCAGTCCTCAATCCATGACTACAAAGAGAATGAAAACAATATGACTAAATCCCAAGAAAATGGAAAAAGTGAAATGATGAATAATCACTGAATTGATATACACCTTGAAAACTGTCCAATGATTGCTGGGATTGAACCCCGATATAGTCCTCTGATTCCAATTTGAGGAAGCTTTGCCACAAGTTCTGGGAAAGAAAGAGTGGATGCTTGCACACGAGTCTGGAATACTATAATTATTTAGAATACACATCTTGTAAACAAGAACAAGAAAATTGGAAAAGAAAAAAACGCAAGAATATAGAAAGATGTCTTATTAAAAAACTAAAATATATTTATATATTTACGGCAGGAATCAGATGTGCCAAACACTGTTTGAGGCTTTGCGCTATCTGTGCCAAAAGCTCGGTGGTCGTTCGATCCTCGAAAGTTAGTGATAGCCGTTCGTACGTAGGTGTCAGTGATGGTTTTTTTAGTAATAGATTAGATTCTGTGGATGGTAGTTCGGTAAATAAGTACTACTAGTACTAGTAGTACGTAGGTGCATGCTAAGACGTCATAGCTATAAAATCTTTTCGTCAATGGCATGGGGATTTTGTCTGCAAATCTTCGAAGCAAATCCCCAACCCTTCTCAATCTCCTGTCTCCTGTCGAACGCGTAGTTCATCTGATTCCGTTGTTCATCTGATTCCGTTGTTTATCTGATTCTGAAACAGTAGTACAGACAAATATGTACAATAGTACAAATGAAACAGTAGTACAGACGCAATCACATCGGCATTAAAGACTACTGGAAAAAAATGAAAAACGACTATGAATAGTGTTTTGATTAACTGGTTGACAGCTAATTGTCTCCATGCCTTGAGATGGTGTCCAATAGTGGTTCAATAATTGGGAAACTGGTAGTATGAAAACTTGACCTTTAGATAAGAATTAGAGCCACGTGAATCGTTTAGCGCAGATAGCGCATATATAAATTGGCGCATGAGATATAAACTGTATATATTTATACTCCAGTGCTCAAGTGTAACCTGGTCACCTAAATAATCTAGACGTTTTGCCTTCTCAGTCAGATGTATTTTCAATTAGCGAGAAACGAAGAGAAAAATGTCATTTGAAGACTATGGTATTGAAATTTCTTATAAATAGAGGAAGAACCATAGCATATTTGTGTGGCAAAAACAATCAAAGGGTGTGGAGGCTAATTAGGTAAATATGCCTCGCTCAACTATCGAGCTGAGCTTGACACAAACCTGAGATGTCTGAAATAAATGAGTTTAAATTCAGTGTGTGATAAATTGCTAGTAATTATATATACTTGGCGGCAACACCAGTATTAATGCAAATCAGACCCAACAATGGCTCGAGCAAGCTTGAGCCATGTTATTTCTCTGAGTTAAGAAACTCACAATGTGCAATTGTCCACCAAGCACATTGTGAGTATAAATACTAGATGGACCCAATGGAGGGACAGCTTCTGATACTCATCACCAAGGTATTATTTCCTTGTATTCTCTCTCTCCTCTCCTCTACTTTTACTTTCTGTTATTTCTTGCTTCCTGCTCGACTTGATCTCCCGATCTAGATCCGAGTCTAATCTCTTGGTGGATTCCAATTGAATTAGACTGAAATTATTTATTGATTGTGGATTGATCTTATCAGATCTGCAATCACAATCAATTCCCTCATATCTGTCATCTTTCTCTACTTCAGTTTGATAGGCAAAAGTTCAGACTGTTTGCATCACGAATAACAACCTAATTAATTTAAGTAGGTGAACTAATATAAATAAATTAATATACTTGAGTATTATTACATTGTTAAGGATCTTTGATTTATGTGTCATTGAGTCATTGGTATATTAACACTGATACATTTGAACTCTGGCATTAAGTCACTGGTAGTTTAACTTAATTTAAATTCTTATATAGATCCAAACAAAGAAACACAACCGGTTAGAGGTGGACCAGTTGGGAAAGTTTGTGTATGACAACTACAAATGGTTGTAGTTAGGAATCAAGATTCTAGAGTACAAGGATTTGAGCTCCATCACTACTGACTATTGAGAATATTAACTATAGTAGTGAATGGTTAAAGCAAGGAAGCCACCAATGGCCATCAAGTCAACCAACAAGGAAACAACTAGTTATAGGAATATAACAGAATACTTGGTTTTGTTGATGACAATGGTATTTACGAAAGGCCAAACGAATTCATCACTAGAAAATATACTTCTAATAAAAAGGTCTGAAGATGATCATATGTATTCTAAAAAATCATATGTATGTATTTGTAAATACATTGGCTTATAGGGAATATTTTCAAATTTTCCAATATTTGCAGGTGACGACCTATGCGACCAAATTCATAGAATGACCACTGGTAAAACCTTGTATTGAACCATAGTTCAAAAAGCGACGCTTAAGCGTCGCTTTAAGCGAAAATAGCGGCAAAGCGGTTTTTTTGGACCGCTTTGCCAAACGCTTTTTTCAAATGTTATAATGTGTTTTTTGGACCATTAATGAGGTATTTATTTATCTCATACACGTGTTATTTATCTCATTTGACAGATCTATGAGATAAAAATAATACGTGTCTATTAATGGGGTATTTATTTACCTCATACACGTATTATTTATCTCATTTGACAGATCTATGAGATAAAAATAATACGTGTCTATTAATGGAAAGTTAAAGATAGCTAAAGATATAACCGCTTTAGCTAAATAATACGTGTCTATTAATGGGAAGTTAAAGCTTTAACCGCTTTAGCTAAATAGCTAAAGATATATCTGTTTATATTTAGCTAAGATAACCGCTTTAGCTATTTAGGGTTATATATAGCTAAACCGCTTTAAGCGACGCTAAAGCGGTTAAAGCTAAAAAAGCGCTCCCTGGAAATTGGGAGCGCTTTCCGCTTTTTCGAACTATGTATTGAACTACAAATCACATTCCAAGGTTGCTAAGGAAGAAATCAAAGATTCATGCCAAAGTCCACAAGAAACCCAATCTACGACAGATTGAAGTTGATGTGATAATTGGTGGAGTCACTTCTTGAGGCATCAGCCAACATCTCTAAAATGCTGCTAATAGAGTTGGGTAAGAAAATGACGGTGACCTTTCTCAGGTCCCATAATCATTGTATATCCGTATCTGAGCTCGTCCTACACCTATTACCCAAAAAAACTATAAATCACACAGAGAGTATTTGAGGGCATTCATTGATAATTTCCCTTTGTGAACTATAATGAAGTAAATGAACAGACATTAACTTAACAAAATCAATTTATCTGTTAAAACTTTAAAACCAAAATTATAGAGAAAATATTTGCAATTACCTTCATGGTATCTATAGGATACAATAGAGAAGTAGAGAGAGCACTGGCCAGCCCTCCAGCCAGAGCAGATTTTAGAACACTGCCGGCAGGTATTTCCACAGGTGGGGGTACTGCAACAACTGTAGCGGCTTCAAACCAAATGCTCCTGCGTAAAAATCAGAAAATACATATGTAGAGATGTACTTATCAGAAATTGAGTCTATTACAATGTAATATGAGCTTTTTTTGTTAACTGTATAAATATCAGATCTAAAATATTACAGCTGGTACATTGCTAGAATAAAATTGATTATTGGAAATAGATATGTTGATCAGTTGATGCATCTCCTAAATATATACAAGACAATGTATAATTTAATGACTAGCAAACATCAAAAATACCTTCAAAAGAAAAAATGAAGTAGAAATAAAGATAACAACGACACCTATGTAAACCAATAATAATAAGAGGAAAATATAAGAACTCAAGAGTAAATAAGGGGAGAGAGATCTCGATCCCTTTCCATTAGCTATTGACAGTCTTTTATACACAATTAAAATAACTAATTCAGTTATTCTTCTACACTAACTAGCTAAGGAATTACAAAATATGTCATTCTAACTATAAGCTAATTATAATTATTTATGAAACTATATTTACACTAATAGAAAAAGATAGTAAAAATGCCATATAGCTGGAAAAAAAATTCTAATTATGATAACGATAACTACCAGCAATTCATTCTCTACATATATGCCATGTTTCCATCAAAGTTACAATAATTCTTTTCTATCTAGATGCTGAAATTATTCGATTTGGTAATAGAAAGTATGTAAATTCGATGAAACAGCATAACAAATAAAAAACCTTGGATCCTCTTCGAGGCGCTCTGAAGGAAGAAGAAGCATAAAATTCCGAAAATGGCTATATGAAATGGATCCTCCAGAATCGGCAACTAGACATCGTAGCATAGAAGCAGCATTATCTTCATTAGCGGGAAGACCTGCACTTTTAAGTGAGGTAAGTATATGATTCTTCTGCAACATCCCCGCTTTGCTCAAACATAATGTAGTGTATGCCTGGAGAATGGTTGGATCTTTCTGCTTAATTAAAGAAAGAAAACGTTTCCATCCAAATGATTTTGAAAACATGTGACTTCTTGTACAATGGAAAAAATCTCGAGCATATTTCTTCGGTAGTTTTCGCTTTCTCATTGCAACTTCAAGATCATCAAGTGTAACTTGCCCGTCCCCATCCCTATCCAACTCATCGAAGAAGCGCTTTCCTGTTGACAGATAATGCTTATCCACATCAAGAAATTAAAGTTCTATGCAAATTGATTGAAAATAGATTCATAGATTTGATGAGCTTTATTCTTTGGTGAGATTCATAGATTCAATGATAATTTTGTACAAGTAATTTTTTTCCATAGCCCTATGTAAAGTAATGCAATATAAAGAAGGCAAAACTTCAAAACTTTAGTGAGCGCAAAAAAAATTTAAATAAGGTGCCACGTTGAAATTATCTTAAGAAATAGCAAAAAAAAGATCATGAAACTACTTAAAAGAGGAAAGTCCAAAGAATGCAGTTGGATAACAAACCTTCAACCTCTGTGTATCTAAAAAAATCCTGCACGAAGAATAGTTTCTTCTTATCAGGATGTTCGTTGGAGCTCCAGACTAAATATGGAAGGTGCTCTATTAACTCTGGTAGTGAAACAGTTGACAGTGTGGATCTTAGCCTCTCAACATTTGAAAGTGGTATATTCAACAATCCAGTAGCCAACTTCTGAGAAGAACTGACATCAGGGTCTTCCTTAGCATGATTCCGATCAAGATGGGGATCCTCAGCACTATCATTTCCTGAACCATCTATGCCAGTAAGTTTTGGTGGTGACCCTCCAACTCTCGCAAATCCCAAGTTCGATAAAAAATCACCCACTTCCGATTTTCTCCCTTTAATTATCTCATCCACGATCAGTTTCATATGATCAAACTGAATCAAAAAAGAATGATTGGAAGAGTTTCCATTGAGATGAAACATACGAAGACTCTGGAGCAAACCATGAATAGCATAACAGAGCAACAATTCACACGATAATATCTTATTCTTAATCTTATCATTCACATCTACATTAATAATGAACCTCGAAACACTGTTTTTTTTCTGAAGACAATCCTTCTGAAAACACTTCTTGGAAGATTTGATACTACCGAACAAAATTGACCACGCTGTGACAAAATGAAGGCAACGTGAGAACGAATCCTGCTGGTTCTTCCTTTCCACTGACTTGACAACAATTGGAAACAAAAAGAAAGGGGGTTTCACCTTCCCCCCCTCCAATAATCCACATTTCTGGACTTCATCTGCAGATGATGGTAGAGCTAAACCGATCGGATTGCGTAGAAACTGAAGATACTTACCATTCCCATGACTATGTTGTAGAATAAGGCAGCGGGACTCGAGATCCTTTGCAGCACGGCGGATACTGCACTCGATGAATCTGACAGAATTGAAAAAAGAATCGATCGGATTATTGCTAGGAATCATCGCCACAGTGAAAACAACCCACAAATCCCTAAATCCACGTCCACACGCGGCCGTTGCATTCAAAGATCTCACGACGAGTCGACCGAGTGACACTATTTATACCTACCTCATGCTTTTTCTTTCTGTTTTTTTATTGTTTTTTTGGATAAGAAGAAAGCCAAAAAGGTGTCACTGTTCCGCCACATGTAACACTACACAGTCACCATTGATTCTGAAAGCAACGATGGAAGCTTCGACACGTAAGTTTTATGAGTTTTTTCAGGAATCATCAACTTTATATGACCCCCTAAAATTCCAGATTTCAGAAGAGGGTTAGCTAACGATTGGTTTTTAATACAAAAACTTGATCCGAGGGTTTTAAACCTGAGATAAATGGATTAATCTATTATAATATATAATAAACCCTAAACCTTAATCTTTCATCCGTTAAAGCTGTCAACCCAACAATGGATTTTGACATAAACATTCATTTAAAAAGGAACGAGAGATTACAAGATTATTGGGTTGTTCATTTCAGATAAAAATTCATTAACCTTCTAAAATTGCACATGAAACAAAATTCAAAACCTATTGGATAAAAATAAATCATTCAAAAGAATCACCTAGAAAGAAAAAGAAGATGAAAACTCATTTATGGTCAGGAAGCAGAATTTCGAAGTCGTAGTGAGAAACTGCAGTTTGATGATGATTATAAATTTGGAAGAAGAATAAAAGTTTGATTGAAGATTACAAAGAAAAACTCACTCCATAACAGCAACACCACCAGCAACCTTGATCTTGTCTATAATGTCAGTGGCTTCTTCTTTGGTAAGCCCTCGTTTCAAAATCACAGGAGACTTCTCCACCAATTCCTTGGCCTCCTTCAACCCCAAGCTTGTAAATGCTCTCACTTCTTTGATCACCTTAATCTTAGCAGATGGATCAAACTTGTCAAGTTTCACATCAAAGGCGGTTTTCTCTACTTTCTTGTCTTCCTTCTTCGCACCATCAGTTCCTCCTCCATTCCCTCCACCCATTTCCATGTCCTCGGATGAAACCTGCTGCAATTTCGGATGGTCTAGTTTATCTTGTAAAGTAGGCCCAATCTGTGCCCGCTCTTCCGGAGGGAGGGAAGATATTAGATCTGCAAGTTGGACAATTTTATCCGAGGGAGGAGGTCGGAGACCATAAGGGTTATAAACTTCGGGATACTTGTACTGCTTTCGCTTCGCATTTGGATCACTGGAGACGAAATCGTTTTGGAAACACCGTCTTTGGATCACTGGAACATTTCGAAACGGTCTGATGTTGGCGTGCCGTAAAGATGATCGGAGAACTCCCAATAGCCTCATTGACAACTAAGGAACAATAAACACCGGAACAAATTGAATATTTGGATTTCAAACGAAAAACATCAATGAAAATAGAAAAAAGCAGAGATAGAGAAACCTAACCAAACCAAACCAAACGACGACGGAATTGACCAATGGAACCCCGACTCGACGATTGAGGTTGATTAGGGAGATATGGATGAATCCTCAAAACCCTAACTAAGATCGTCGACGATATGGAAGAACACAGATAGAACTGGTGGGTTTATTTCATGTTCATACCTAAATTTTACCTTATTTATAAATCTATCCATCGGAATAAAATCTTGAAAAAAAGCATCTGCCGCCCCCGCACAATCCTAAACCACACCCAAAAAAAAAACTCCAAAATCCAGCTAAAGAACCCTCGTTTAAAAAAATCCTCTTTGATAGTTTGGGGATTATTCTGCTGGAGAGTCGTCCTGGGCACTATATTATGAATTATAATCTGTATTTGAAATACCTCTCTCCCTACAAGGCTCCACCAAGTTCGACGGTACGAAGGAACCGGATCTGGAAGAAGGTGAAAAAAGGAAATCACTGCTGATCTTTCTTGCCTTTTAGAGGTAGTTATTTCTCCCTCTGGAATAGTACGGCACGGTGAATCTATCCACGAGCTGGACTATTCCTTCTGACGAGCTCGTCGTTCGTGAGCCGCTGAGGTGCCGATGGGAAGAGCAAACAGAGAGAGAAAGAGGAGGTAGAAAGATTGTATTATTTACCTTGTCAAAAAAAATATGAACATTAATCCTACAAAATTTTACTTTTTGACTATTTGAATGATTTCAATTATCATCATTTTTCACATATACAATTACACAAAACCAGAAAATCAGAAATGCACAGTTTATAAGGGTGAAAACGGGATGGGTCGCCCCAGTACTTTCTCGTTCCGTGTCTCGATGGTAACTGGGGTTGGGGCAGATATTTTGTCCCGTTTTTATTTTTTGTCTCGTTGTCCTGATTATATTCCGGGACGGATCTCGAGACAGAGCGAAAACCTGGGTGAGTCCCTGATTTTAAATTTTTCTTTTTAATATATTATATATATTAGATATAGATTGTTACGATTAGAAATTTATTACATTTTTAAACTTAGGTTTTAGGTAAAAAGTTTATCCATTTTAATTTTAGGCTTACTATTTTAATTTTTTTATATATTTTTTATGATTCCAGGACGGGTCGTCTCGGAACCGTCCCGTTTCGCGTCTAACAATTTATATTAGGGTGGGTTTCATTTCTAACCACCTAACATGGCTTGATTGTCAAAAGTAAACACCAAGCCTTAGGTCTTAGGTAGTTAGGAGTTGTTATGAAGTAATTTTTTTTTAATTTGTCCATCATTAGTTAATTGTATTACCCGTTGTTATAATTTAACCCGGTGATCCGTTATCCAAAATACTCGTTGCCACCAACAATGTACGTACGGAATGCTCGCCGGCACCGTCATCCCCGTTGTAGTATCGTCCATTGTCTCCGCTTTTTACCAACGATGTAAATCCATGGAAGCATTCAAACAACATATCGCTCACGCGCGGAGCCTTTCTCTGCATCTGTATTCTCATCCTTCAGTTGGATTACCCCCCGCGTTTCCTTAGGCCGTGATGAGGAGAAATCCCCACGCAAGTTTGGTTGCAGAGGAGTCTCCGACTAAGGATGACGAAGACGGAGACTCTTCTTCTGGCTTCGATTTCGAGTTTCGTCTTCATGATCCTATCACGATGATCACTGCCGATGAACTCTTCTCCTACAGGAAACTTGTTCCGCTTCATGTTACTTCGTCCTATGCAAATAAAACCATCGCCACATCTGATTTGGGATCCGTGGGGTTTCGGCCTTTGAATCTCCCTAAGAAGACCAATAAATCAGAGTTCGCAATATCAATTGATCCCCACGTGCTCTCTCCCTAAAGCACCCCAATACTCCAGTCGCTGGAGAGACCTCCTCGACCTGAAGAAGGTAGCTTTAGTGGCAAAATCAGATCATAATCCCCTGAAGCAATCGTCTGCGTCTATCTCCTTCGTATCAACTCCGACGAGGAATCCAAACGCCAACACAGGGGGGAGGAAGAGTTGGTGGTGGGTTGAAATATTTTCTCAACCGAGGTCACAAAACATCGTCTGAATCATCATACATAAATCGATCATTGCCCCGCGTTGGTGAATCGGAGTTGGTCTCCATATATGCACGTCTCTCCCTCTCTTCTTCGTCTTCTTCCGGAAGCGACCACGAAGAGCTTCCTCGTCTCTCTCTCGATTCCGACAGGTCTCGTAATCCAACCCGACTGTGCATTTCGAAAGTCCAACAACAACAACAAAGGCAGGTTCAGAGAGGGGATGCAAGTCAAAGAGTCGAATGATGATCCCAGTAAATAACGCTTCCGTTGAATCGCCAAGAATGAACTCGTATGGTAAGATTGTTTTCCAAGGACCGGAAAGAAGCTCCAGCAGTCCAAGCACATTCAACGGTGGACCTCGTTCAAAACACCATGGAGTGGAAAGATCGTATTCAGCCAATGTGAGAGTTACTCCTGTGTTGAATGTTCCTGTTTGTTCTCTTCGTGGTTCGGCCAAAAACGTCTTCAGGTTTGGGCAACTCTTCTCGCTACAACAGAAAAAGGACGGAAAGTACCTCACCGGTAGAACAGGTGTTGGGAGAGGTCACCGACAAATGAAATAAGGTATGCACCGTGCTGTCCGCGATGTTGCTTGGATGGCATCCAGCCATCGTTGGGAGGACGATGAGTTTTGGGTTTTTCTACCCAAAAAATTTACCCGTTTTTATTTTATTTTATAACAATGACATCTTTAAAATTTTGATTTAATTGTAATGGTAAAATGGTCAAAAAAATTATAGGTGGTTATTTTTAACTCCATACCAATCTTAGGTGGGTACATTTGACAATTTTTTTTTATATTAAATATAAATTTATGCATTATTTACTTTCAAGTTTCTCCGTTAAAAATCGATATCTTTTATTTTAAACAACTATTTTAGCAATTACGGTATTGCAATCTAGTCGGTCAAACCCCTTTCAGTCGATTCCTATTTGGGAGTACTCTTGATCGTCCCACAGATGACAACTGATGAAGGTGACTCCCCAACCGTGTTAGACTAGTCGATCGGTTGGTCAGTCGATGGTCAACCGGTCGATTGGACCGAAAGCTCTGGATGTTGATTGCACAGTTTACTCCTTTGTTTTGAAAGAAGTCGTTCGTTTTGTATTTTGTGGTTAGAATGAAATATTTCCCCCTATTTTTAGATTTCCTGGAAGGAAGATTGGACATTTCACCACAACAGAGGGTAAAATGGTATTAATCTCGGGAAGATGAGTCGACTAAGATGCAATCGACCTGTTGAAAGCCGATCGTGCCAAGGATCATTGATACTATTTGATGAAGCACGAAATCTGCTACCAGTAGGCTCGCGGGGTTGCGAGGAGGGCCGGAGGCTTTGGAGTCCACGACGCGCGCTCTACGTCAATGTACCTGCAGAAGTGGAGGAGAATTGGCGTGGGAGGCGGCGACTCGGGCTCATTGGTTTTCTTTGGTTGGAAGACTGTAGTCAAATGTGAATGACTTGGGAGTGGAGAACCCCCAAGGACCCCTTTTATAGGGTCCTGGGGGCGTTTCTCCATTCATTAGCGTGGGGCACGCTACATTATGGCGCCCAATTAAGAGTGTCATAATGACGTGGGCCCTCCCAAGTAACGGCTGAGAATCGGCGACTCATGTATGGGAGTCGCCGATTCAGAGGTGGAGTCGCCGACTCCCTTGTGGTCAGGTCCTCGGTCTACCAGACCCGAGTGCCCTGTCTGGAGTCGGCGATGCACCCCTGGAATCGACGACTTGGTAGTCCCAGTCGGCGATTCTCAGGTGTTGCCTTGAGTACTTGACGTAGACACTTGATCTGCACCGTGGATGCCTTCCGGGGGTCCGGCGTAAAGCGACGGAATCCTAGTCCTTGTTGAGGGGCGTTGTTGGGAGTGACTGACGTAGTCATACATATCTTGCCATTATTCAAAACATATCATGATTCTAATCGATCCGACCCACCTAGAATCTAGTTGTTCCCTAGACATGGTCTAATTCTAAAACAACTGGAGAGGAAACATCCAATATAGCTTAACTGAGAACCCATATACCTAGTTGTGAATTGTGATGTCTGATCTTTCTCGAGCTTTCGAGGCCTTATACCTTCTCAAGGGCTTATGAGATCATATTTTGCAGGCCATATTTCAGGTACGAGACCTGGTATCACAATAATCTATATATGGATCGTGAGGTATGTTAAAGAAATGAGCTTGGCAAGTATCGAGCCAACACAAATTCAGTCTCCAACTTGGTCTTACATACTAAAGCACAAGGTGTCGATCGACATGTGCGCTGAATTATGGGAGAACTACACTTTTGCTTATAGAGTCGAGTTCAGACTCGTTAAGGAATTGTCCAGGCTCGGATTCGGGTTTGGGCTCGTTGAACTTGGTTTGACCGAACTCGGACCTGTTAAGGAATTGTCCAGACTCGGGTTCGGGCTCGCCGAATAATTGGTTTGGCCGAGCTCAGGCTCGCTCGTTAAGTCATTGTCCAAGCTCGGATTCGAAGCTGGGAGTTCGGACCTGATTTATTTCATTTTCATACTTAAATTTTACCTTATTTATAAATCTATCCATCGGAATAAAATCTTATCTGCAATTCTAGACAGAAGTTCAGAGCTACGGTTGCAACAATGGGGTTCGTTCTCTACCAGAGCCCAACTCTCTGCCTGATCAGATCCCAGACGACGACCGGTTCTGGCCGTTCTCAGCCGCCGGATCTAATCAGAACCGGTGTTGTCCGGCCAATACAGCCGAAACAAGCGTCATCTGCTGTAACTTCCGAGGGGTACAAGTTACTCGACATCAGACCGGCGTGGGAGTGGGAGAAAGCAAGAGTTCGAAGTGCGATACATATACCACTCTTCCTTGAGGATACAGATTCTTCCCCGATCACATTCATTAAAAAATCTATCCACTTCGGCTACATCGGCCTATGGACCGGCCAGCTCCTCACGACGATCAACGATGGGTTTCTGGACGAGGTCCGGACTACCTTCCCAGATAAAGACGAGAAACTTCTTGTCGCTTGCGGGGAGGGACTCAGGTGATGGATTGATGAATGCCATTTTCTGATCATCTTTCATCTTATTTGGGTTAATTATTTTTTATTCAGGTCGAGAGTTGCGGTTTCGGCATTGCATAAAGATGGCTACCGGAATCTGGGATGGTTGGCCGGAGGATTCAGTCGAGCATCGGAGAAGGATTTTGCTAATGTCGAAGGACAGTCGAAGTTGCAGTATGCAACAATAGGAGGTGTATCGTACATCTTTCTCCGATTACTTATTCTACTGCGAGTTCTTAAATAACCGGGAAAGATCGAGCATATATTTAATATTTCTCTAAATTATGGCCACCGTGAATGTGATGATCATGCAGGTCTGTGGATTCGTGATTTCGTGGCATTTTATTTTATTTATGGAAGAAACCTGAATTCTTAAACACAGATAGAAAATCTACCATCTTACAAATTACAACACTCAAATAAATAAGAAGAAGAAGAGAAATAGCATGCAAGCTTTCAAATCCAAACTGTTCGCCGCCGCCGCAACATCGTCGGAGGAATCTTCAGAAGCAGATCCAGTCGGCGCATCGATGGAAGAGCCATTATCATTAGAAGGAGAAACCCCAATTTCCTTGACTGGTTTAGAAGGTGCCGGAGCTAGAATACTGGTAGGAGATGGAGCAGGGGCATCAGATTTTCCGAAAATCTCCTGTGGGAGAAGAACCTGGTCTACCTGATACACAGCAAGTTTACCGTTGGTAAACAGTGTGTTAGATATCGTGGCGTTAACTACCCCCGTTGATATGTTAACATGATTATTCCCGCTTGTTATCACATTCAACGGAAACTGACCACTCCTATCCGCCGCTTGTGTTCGAACAGGATTGCTAAGAGTCATGAATTGAGTAGCCGATACAAACTTCGGCAACACATGGTATTGCATCAGCTCCACCTTTTGCTGGTCCGTGATGGAGTTCAGTGCACCGGCGGGGAGAGAATTGAATGCGTTGTCCGTCGGAGCAAAAAGCGTCATACCAGTGTTGGAGTTTTTGAGCTGTCCATCCATCTGAGCGGCAACTTGCGTGGCCTTTAAAATCCGAATCATTGTTGTGAATTGGCCAGCTTTCTCAAGCACCTTTGTTACATTAAGTGCTGTCGCCGGAGCGACCACTGGTGCCGCCGCCTTTGGTAACTGTGCCGATGTCTTGATGCTAGAATATAGATGGAAAAAGAGAATAACAGCGATCTTAATTAAGTAGTTCATGGTGTTCTTCCTTACTGAGTTATTGTGACCTGTGGTGTATATAAACGAGACCATTTGTTTGGTGTAAATAGTTGGTTTTGCTTAGAATGGTAGCAACACATGATTGTACCTTATTTCTCACTCAACATAGGATTGATTAACTTAATTACTTTCTTAAGTTTCTAACCCTAAACTAATGGCATGAAAAATGTCACTGATCTAATGATTGAACCTATGATTTACATAAGATTGAAGTGAGTTGTCTTGTCTCAAATCTCATGCTGATAAGTGATAACACATCCCCAACAAAGATGTCATTGTGTTATCTACCTGTCATTCAGGATTTGATTGGATAGAAAGTTAATCTGGAGTATATGTCTTTTTGTGTTTAATAAAATGTAAAAATAATGTTCTAGAAGCAGTGGTGTGTTCAGGATTTGGGTATAACCATAGTCTATTCATAAAATCGATTATGAAAGCCTATAAAAAAAATAAGACAGTTTATAGTGAGAACCATAAAAATAAAAACTATATGAGAACTTTGCATTTTATATCTAAATCTAATGGTGATTTATATATTGTTTATTATTTAAATCATTTAGGGGTGAAGATCCCCATGTAGACATTTCAACGGTCGTGATCTGGTTCTCACTAAAATCGTTCTCATAAAAAATAATATTAAATACATTTATTAATTAATATCCAAAATATAAATAAACACATTTATTTAATGAAATTTAGAATCAGGTGATTTATCATGCTCTGTTTTGTTGAGTTTGGTACCTAGTTTAACAGATGTTGTACAAGATTTATATATATTTACGGTAATTTTCAGGTGCGTCGTACGTTGGTGCGTCAAAATGCGTCGTTCGCATCCTGTCCATTCATTTTTAATCCAATAGCTAAAATAACGTACTGCACAAGACACTAACACATGTACGACGAAAAAAAATGCACAACAAAAACATACTAATTCATGTACGACGAAATGTCGTTCTAATGGTCAGAATTTTGTCGGTGATCCATTGCGACTCTTCGATCACCGGTTATTGAGTTGGAATGCGGAAAAATTGAATGATGCTTTAGAAAATTCAATTAGACTCTTAGTTTTCTACTCTTCTCTTCCAAATAGTCATCTTATCCGTTTATTTTCAAATTAAATGAGAAAAAGTCTTGATATTTGTACATCAAAAATAATAAAAAAATTAAATAAATGTTCGATAGATAAAGAATAGAATGTGAAATTAAACTATCTCATGAGATATCTTATTAAAAGTATTTCATCAAAATCGTTTTCTATTCGTCAACTGTTTTAAAGTTATTTGCAAAGATCGAACATCACAACTAAACATGGGTTCTCAGTCAGATTATACTGAATGTTTCCTCTCCCGTTTATAGACTGAGAATGAGGCTGTTTTGGAATTAAACTACATCTAGGGAACAACTATTGAGGAGCTTATTTGGGACGCCTTCTGAATCTTTAAAACAAACAGAGAAAATCGAAATCGATTTCGATCTGGAAATGCATAGGGATCGATCGCGATTTGGGGAAAAAATTCGATTACAGTCGTCGTGATTTTCTTCACCAAATAACTATCGCGATCTGGAAATCACACTCCGCATCCGTCTGATCTGGAAATCGCGTATTAAATCGCGATCTGGCAGAACGCGTCTGACAATGAAGTCACGATCTGGAAATGAAATCGCGATCTGAAAATCGCGTATGAACTTGCGATTTGGAAACTCACGATCACTGAAAGCTCGCGTCGATTTCCTTCACCGATTGCGATCGTCGTTCTTCACTGCGTCGCGATCTGGACAAAACGGAGAACGCGTGATCTGGAAAATTGATTTCACCTTCACAGAAGAGAAACGTTTGATACCATCTTAGAATCTCAATGCTCTGTGAAAGCTAAACTCATTCGGAAAAATGGAACTTGATTGAATGAATTATTTGTTCATTACAAGAGTTTATATAGTGCTTTAATTAACAACAACTAACTACTAATTACTAATTGATTTCTAACTAATATACTATTTAACAGATTCAAGACGTGGGTCAGATCGATCGATTGGAATCATGATCCGTTCTGAATAGTGTCGATGATCCTTGGCACAATCGGCTTTCGACGGGTCGATTCTATCTTGGTCGACTGATCTTCCTGGGATTAATACCATTTTACCCTTCGTTGTGGTGAAATGACCAATCTTCTCTCCAGGAAATTTATAAATAGGGAAAAATCTTTCATTCTAACCACAAAATACCAAACGACTGACTTCTTTCAGAACAAAGGAGTAGAGCCTGCGACCAACATCTAGAGCTTTCGGTCCAATCGACCGTTTGGCCATCGACTGACCAACCGATCGACTAGTCTAACACTGTTGAGGAGTCATTTTCATCAGTTGTCATCATCTGTGAGACGATCAAGAGTCCCAAACAGGAATCGATTGAAAGGGGTTTGACTGACTTGATTGCAACACCCTAATTGCTAAAATAATCGTGTAAAATAAAAGATATCGATTTTTAACGTAGAAACTTGAAAGTAAATAATGCATAAATTTATATTTAAGATAAACTGTTAGGGGTGAGAACGCGGTACGGAACGGGGGCGGGTCAAGTACCCTGATCCCCTACCCCGAACCTGGTGACCGGCGGATGAGGCGACTTTTTAAAATCATGGAAATATAAAATTTAAATTTAAAAAATTATAAAATGCAAATTATAAAAAATAAAATAAAATAGTAAATCTAAAATTTAAAATGGGTAAACTTTTTACCATAATTTTTAAAAGTAAAAACAAAAAATATATCTAAAATGGACATAAGGTATAAGCCTTTAAGGGCTAAGAGTCCAAGACCTAAGTTTAAAATTTTTAATAAATTCTTAATCCTAATAATATATATCTAAGAGACTAGGATCCATTTTCAGAACGGTATGTCCGCCCGCATGGTGATCACCGTGCGGTGCGTCTGTTCGATGCCGTACAGTGTCGTCTACATGGACGGACTACTGCGGTTTCGACCATGGTACAATGCCGTCCGATTGACATCGAAAAATAAATTAAGATATGACCTCAAGATATGTTTTATTTTATTTAAAATAAATAAACGGTTCTAAATTAATATCTCATATCTTATTTTTACGTTTTCTATAAAAATAAATTATAAATTCTATTTGATTATAATTTTTATTCTGAAAAATCAGAGTGATTTCCCATGTGATGACCTGATGGGCTTTCTATTTTCCTGGACCAGACTTCTCTTAAATGGCACTTATCCGTAATTTATGTGTGGTTGGGATTTTTGATGCAAATGTGAAAGAATATGGGGTTCTGAATGTAATAATATTATTATTATCATTATTTATTGACGGACGTGAAAGAAACTTAGAATTTGTTTTACTATTCGTTCAAGTCCAACCGCGTAGTCTCAAAAACGTAATCTGCTATCTTTACCTCTTTCTACCTCCCCTTTTTCTCTTTTTTTGTTTGCTCTTCCCGTGGCCAGCACCATCGGCGCCTCAGCGGTTCAGCCACCAACGAACGACGAGCTCGTTAGAAGGAATAGTCCAGCTCGTGGATAGATTCACCGTGCCGTACTATTCCAGAGGGAGAAATAACTACCTCTAAAAGGCAAGAAAGATCAGCAGTGATTTCCTTTTTCACCTTCTTCCAGATCCGGTTCCGTCGTACCGTCGAACTTGGTGGAGCCTTGTAGGGAGAGAGGTATTTCAAATACAGATTATAATTCATAATATAGTGCCCAGGACGACTCTCCAGCAGAATAATCCCCAAACTATCAAAGAGGATTTTTTTAAACGAGGGTTCTTTAGCTGGATTTTGGAGTTTTTTTTGGGTGTGGTTTAGGGGTGTGCGGGGGCGGCAGATGCCCTTTTTCAAGATATTTTGATGCCTGCGGAACCAAACCCGTTTAATAGGAGGGATTTTGTTTATAGAGGGGAAAGAAGACCTCACGAACGTGACCTAACAGATGGTTTCGTTGGAGTCGGAGGTGGCTCTTTATCTTCCTCTCCCACGCCATGGCAGTTGGATCCGAACCACTCACCTTCACCACGGCGTCACTTTTCTGGTACTTTTCTTACTCTTAATAGCAGATCTGTTGAATTCTATGGTTTATAATATGTTGTTTCTTTTGTGTTTCTTTATTCTCGTGGATTTTTATTCGTCTTTTTTCTTGCTTTGGGTTTGAAGGTTACTACAAGCAGGTGTTTGCAGACGAGCCGGGCATAAACGGACACAATATCAACAGGTCTAAAGTTGAGGGTTGCAGAAATAGTTATGGGAGATATAGCAGACCTGCGAATTTAAGAGAGACTCACGATTATTCAAGGAGGTCGTCTTGGAATTATGATGACCTCCCACGGCGGCAGCATGACCCTGTAACCACTAATGCTCAAAGACAAGTCGTAATACCATATGCATCACCTACATCCCCATCATCATCATCGTCTTATCAACCACAAGTGCAACTAAGCTCTTTAAAACATCAACGTCAGAAGAACGATCAGATAGTTTTGGGCGATTCTTTTAATAATAGAAGCACTGGAGAGGATATGAATCATAATCACACATTGGGTTCTATAGGGTGGAAGAAATGGTCGAGATCTGGTAGTTTCTCATCGTCGAAGCATGTCAGATCTGAGTCTGATGGGACCTTATTGGATGGTTCGGCTTTACCTGGTAATGAAACCACAATTCAGTCTATGGTGTCATCTCCATCACTTCCTAATGAGGTTAAGCCTATGAAAAAACCACGACTTGGTTGGGGTCAAGGTCTGGCAAAGTATGAGAAACAGAAGGTTGGAGGTTCTGACGATAGTTGTGGAAGGGATGATATTGTGAATGGCGGAAGTGGTGCTACGGCTACCCATAGTGATTCCAGCCCTAAAGCAGGTCCTGTAGGTTCTTCTTCACCTGCAACTCCAACATCTACCACCTGCAATTCCTCACAAAGTAAGTTTTTAAATGCCTTATATAAAAAGAGATTTTAAAATGACTTCTCCCGGAACATTGCTTTATGTCTATGGGTTCTTATGCAATGAATGCCAGGATCTGTTCTATGAAAACTGAACATGTCTGTTATCGTATATGGAGTGCTTGATATACTCGTTTGTAAGTTTAGAACTTCTCCATGTTATGAAGTAATTAGACTATCATAGCATGTGCATATAAATTTTTTAGTCTGATTTTCTCTTGAAGTGGAGCTTAAATTACATCATCAATTTATTAGTTTGCTACTAAAAATTTCTATTATGCAAATATGGAATATTACCATTGCTACATCATTTGCATAATATGTCAATGGTTTGAGTTATGAATGCTTTTACCACATAGTATGTTTTCCTGGCATTATTTAGGGTGCTATAGCAATTGGGTTTTGGGGTAGAGAAGAATCACAGATTTATTTTGGGTAGAGACTAGAGATCTCTGTCCAGTTATCTAAAAAAAATCTGTTATTAACAGGTCTCTTTAAAAATCGTGATTTCTCTTCAAGAAATTTTGATCTCCCTCATATAATGCCAAGAAGAAGTAAATGAGCATTCGTGGCTGACCTCCAAACAGTTTATATGTCTCCTGCGAGTCTGCAACTATCTTCCTGCCTTCTCTGATTGATGACTACCTTTTTTTCTTCCTTTCTCTCTACTGTTTGGTTTTCTAGATTTTGTCTTCCTTGACCAACATGAATTGCTTGTTGATTAAACCTAGATATTGTTTTTTTGTAGGAATGTCTTCAAGTAAAACTTTGCTACTCTATATCTATTTAACTATTTTAATGCATTAAATTATTCTAAATAGATATTACTCTCATATTGCAGGTGTATATATATAAAATTATACTTAGTGCTTTAGTATTTCTTAATCCTTTTTGCCTGGTTTCTTATGCATTGAAAACAATTTTTACACTAATTTGCTGTATGAAATCATTGATAATTTGATATTATTTGTGTGGTTAAATAAATAATATTAAGTATGGCCTAGCGTGTCCTAATTATAATTCATACTAAATTGCAGGAGGTTTAGAAGAAAAGTTGGAATTTTGTGTTGCAAAAGTTGACGATGCCTTAATTCATGAGCCCCAAGCATCCCCAGTCGTGTTTTCCACGAAATTGGAAAATTTAAATATTGATTCTATTACTTCACTTAACTCTTTGCTCACTGAATTACTTCAACCTGAAGAAGCTTGTTCTGGAGACACCAATAACACAAGACACACCATGTCAAATAAATTACAGATGTTGAAAAGTGATCTTCTCAAGGAACTGCTGAAAACTGATGCTGAAATTGACTCCTCTGAAAGTGAATTAAAAAAAATCAGTTGCAACATTTTTTCACGTCCCACTCAAGGAGATTCTATTTCGCCAACTACTCTAGAAGCATTGGACCTTCAGCAAGATGTTTCTCCCAGTACATTCAAGTATACAATTAAAGAATTTCATAGCGATAATGCAGTATCTGTCATGCTTAAGTCTTATAACTCAGATATGCCGAAGCAGATTTCCACCAATTGTGGTGTAGTTAGTGTGGATGAGAACCTAGTTGATGTTGATTGTAATGGGTCTGAAAAATTAGAAAATCATTCAAATTTACCCATCGAATCTTGTGAAATTGATCAAAATTCAGAATCCCTTTCTTGTGCAGATCTTGAGAAGAGATTGCCTGTTGAGGTTGATTGTAGCCATGTGGTAGATAAAATAATGGATTCTAACAGAATATCTTCTGGAAAAGCAGCAGAAATATTGAGCAATCATTTGCCATTTAGGTTGCCACTTCATGAAAGCAAGAGTACAGTTAAAAATGTTGATTCAAAAATTAGAGGGAATTTGGCCATTCGTAAGTCCTATTTAAAATTTAAAGAGAGGGCTCTCACTCTTAAGTACAGGGCATTTCACCTTTTGTGGAAGGAGGATCTTCCTTCGCTGTCTTTAATGAAACGACGTTCAAAATCACAAAAGCGATGTGAGTTGCGCTGCCGTTCTTCACAAAATGGATCTGAAAGCCTTAGAACATCTCCACGTTTACAAATTCCTATGCCTGGTAAGATTTTTTTCCTACAGGTACAATATTGTATCTTGTTTTAGAGCTTGAATATTGATGGTTAAAATAAGTCAATTACTGTTTTGGTTCTGTTGCAACCCTTCAATTTTTTAATTCTCAGTTAAACACATAATATAGTATGTCTTTGAAATAATATAATATAGTTAAACACATCATATTGACTATATGATCATTAAATGTTTGTATTCATTAAATGATCATATTGGCTATATATTAATTTTTATAGATTTGTTTACTTTTTTGCTAAAATATTTTCATAGAGCATTGATATGATATTTTTTAAAATGTGATTATTTATAACAGTATTTCGTGGTTGCAAATCTATAACAGTTTCTTGATTGCAAATATGCATTATATTTGACAAACTACACAATTTTTTACAGGCAAGACATCCCTTGTGCCTACCAAAGAAATTGTTGGTTTTACTAGCTCAGATTTGAATATCAAGATTCACAGGAGCTTCTTGAAGATGCCTGCATTAATCTTGGACGAGACAGATAAAAGGCATTCTCAGTTTACCACAGTGAATGGGTTGATAGATGATCCATTTTTAATTGAAAAGGAAAAGGCATTGATAAATCCATGGACTGATGAGGAAAAAATGGTTTTCTTGGAGATGCTTGGCACTTATGGAAAAGACTTTAGAAAAGTGTCTTCTTTCCTTCATCATAAGACCACTGCTGATTGTGTTGGGTTCTATTACAAAAACCATAAGTCCGAGAGTTTTGAGCACGTGAGAAAAATACTCAAATTCAAAAAGAAAGGGCAATCATTGCCGTCCAATAATTATATGGTGGCGCCGGGAAAGCCGTGGAAAGAAGATGATGTTGCCTCACTTGATATTTTGGGGATTGCTTCAGAGATTGTTTCTAATTCCAATGATGATAAGATTCGACAAAAGATTACAAGCAGGTCTGTCTCTGGGGGTGTCCGGGACATGTCAATATCTCGCCGTCCATATTCAAGATCTTCCAGTGCTGAATTTCATGCCGAAGCTGCTGCTGATGTGTTAACTGGTATCGGTAATTCTATTTCTTCAGAGGGAATGAGTTCTTGTATCACAACTTCTGTTGATATTGGAGAGAAGAAAGATTTTTTACAACTGGACCATCCTTTCTCTTCCGAAGTTATCAGTCACACCATTGACGAAGAAGATTCTAGTTCAGATGAGGATTTTAGAGAGTTGGCTTCTGTTGACTGGACAGATACGGAAAAGTCCATGTTCGTTGATGCTTTTCGCTTATTTGGTATGGATTTCATACAAATATCACATTATCTTGAAACAAGATCAAAGGAACAGTGCAAAATTTTCTTCAGTAAGACACGAAAGTCTCTTGGCCTTGATACACCGATGCCCTTGATTGATACTGCAATTCCCTCAAATGATGTCAATGATGGTAGAAGTGATACAGATGATTTTTGTTTTGCTGAGATGGATTCTGCAATCTGCAGTAACAACTCGTCTTCTAAAGTTGATGATTTTACACAGTCGGTGCTGAAAAAGAGCAATCAAGAATTTTGTCGGATGGCAAATTCTTGTGATCAAATTGATCGTAATGAATGGTTTAAAGTGAGACAATCCAATAATGAAGAAGCTGATACCAAGATTTCATGCTTGACTTCAAGGTCAATCAACCATAATGATAAAATGGTAGTAGCTGATCAATTTAATAAGTTGGAGAAATCTGAAAATATTGATGGTCTTATTGATGTTGAGATACAGAAACACAATGATGTTTTGACTTCACAGCCACTGTCTGCGACTGCCGAAGTTATTGTAAAAGTTAAACAAAATCTTGGGCGTGAACCACAGCTTGCCAGTTCTCAAAATTCTGATATCAGTCTAAGTTGTAAATCAAAGCCCTTAGGCTTTTTAGATTCTGTGCTTCCCTATAATGAAGGTCGAAATGGAATGAGCTGCACTGCACGTAAAAATATGCCACCCATTCAACCAGTTTCTGATGCCATAAAAACTACTAGTAAAAAGGAAAGTTCTGTAAGTTTTTTCCCTCTCACTCCAAAACATGTGAACAGTCAGTTTCTTTCTTGGAAGCAGGAGGAGAATTTTTCTACACATTTTGTGGAACCACCGCACGTGCAGAATACTGATCTTGATGATAAATTTCATGCAGCTAAACACTCTTCCCCTGATCGTGAGGAGCACAGTATTGAACAAAATCAATGCACTCTAGGCCAAGATGGATATCAGCAAAATCAAATCGAAAATCAAATTTTGCCTCAAGCTAATCAGTCGTTGCAAATGCTCAAAAGACATCCTCTTCTTTACCAAGTAATAATGGGTCGAATGCAGTTCGTTTTGATCATAAATCACCTTCTCTTTGTGGTTTCATGGAAAAAAATAGAAATCTGGATCACGTGCATCAAAATAAAGCAACCGTAAATGATGAGAATTGCAATATGTACAATGATTTGAATTGTGTTGATTCCGTTGTACCAAAGTCTGCGAATTCATCAAATAATCAACTAAGTCATTGTACCAAGGGTTCTGAATTAGAAACCGAGGAACCATCTCTTCGTTGTGGTGACTTCAAACTATTTGGTAAAATTCTTAATTATCACCCATCACACTTCCCGAATTCTGAAGAAACAGTGATTAAATCTTCCTCTCCTAAACAAGTCCTTTCAGGTGTGAAGTCCAATTTTAAAACTGACAGAGCTCCCATTCTCTCACAAACAGGAACAACTTCAAACAAAACTTATGGTTTTTGGGATGGGAAAAGAATACAGACTGGGCTTACTTCTTTGCCAGATTCTGCTATTTTTTTCTCTGAATATCCTGGAGGACTTAAAGGGGTGACATCATACTATCCTACCAAGGAAATTGCTGATGGGAATGGGATTGTCACTCTTCAACACTCATTTTTAGCAGATGGTAAGCAATCAGGTATGTTTTCTGATGTGCGGAAGAGGAATGGATTAGAAACACTTCCTGGGTTTCAACAACAGGGAAGGAGAGTATCTTTGAACATGGTTGGTGGTGGGAGTAGCTTAGTTGGTGCGAGTTGTACAGGTGTATCAGATCCTGTTGCAGCTATTCGACTGCATTACACTAATGTAGCTAATCAGTCAGTATTGCTTGATAAAGAGGAGTCCCAGAGAGAGAGGTGAAGCTGGAGGCAGATCAGATCGTAGATTGTTTTTTAGTCTTCCCAATTTTGTTTTTATATTATGAAAGAAAGGAAGCAAAATATTATGTTGGATGTTGGTAGAAAAAAGGGTCTAGATGACATGTTTTTGTCTCTTGTATTATAGTTTTTTTATCCCTTAGTGAATGTAACAGTTGATAGTGGGAGAGTTTCATCTTCCATCATTAGTTTTTTCCCCCATGTATTTGATTGTTAGTTAGTAATTAAAATATATTTTAGGAGTATTTGTTCTCTATCGTGTTTATTTTCAGAATTATAGCTATAGCTGGAAGAAGCGTCTTCACGTATCAGGTATGCTACTACGTTTCATGTTCATTAGCTGTATTAGACTATTAGTTTGTAGTTAGCAGTTACATATTAATTTATATAAGAAGTATGATTGTTTGTTAAATAAATTGTACATTTGAATAAAGTTGATGACATTCATCGATCATAATGGCAAACAAATTCAATTAGGTCATGCATGCTTGTATAAAATTTCATCAATATTTTTATAAGTTGTACTTGTGACCTATCTATATATGAATAGCATCACCATCCAAATCATATATCACCATCATATGATATATATCAATATCTGGTGGTAGCTTACTAGTTACTACAATAATATCTATATATAGAGCAATTATCACATGTGATCTTTGTTCCTATATAGATGTATGATATATGTTTCTCAGGGATAAGTGTGATCAAATGTTCCCACTGTTTGCAGTTGTCATATTTTGCTTCAAAAAAGGTTGTTTTTCCAGATTGGGCATGGGTTTATTCTCCAGGAAGTGTTTGAAGAGTATGTAAGCTTGATGTGGTCTGTGAAGCGGAACCTCATGTCTTGCTCCTCTTACTGTTACAAATGTGAGGCCTTTGTATATCTGACTCCACCCACCAACACTTCCATTGTCGTAGTACCAAGGATACCATTGTTTTATATCTGAAGCTGTAATGCATGAATGGAATGCCTAGTTGCAGTTAAGGGCACAACTGAGTCTGTATCACCACTGAAGACCCATATCTTGATGCCAGAAGCAATTAGTTCTTTGTATATAGGAAGCATGGATTTAGGAGAATCTTCCCAATACACCCCAACTACATCACTGCATTTATGTTATTCATTTTAGAACATTTTATATCATATATTCATGCGTTTGTGTTTCGATATATATTAAAAAAAAACCTGCATGTGTCCCACGCATAGTCAATCCTCGTGACATTGGCGTGTAGTTTCTTTTGAACTTGAGGTAGATTGTAATACATCTTTGCATATCTTTCTGTGCAGGGATCATATCCTCTGGATATCCATGGCTGGCAGCGATTAAAAAGTAATCAATTAATAAAAAGTTTGGTGCAGGGGAGAACTGGTAATGGAGGGAAGAATTAAATTGTTGCTGCTCACATAATGGATGTTTTTGAAGCGAAGTTGCCAGCTTTGTCTGTTTGTAGATGAGGAAGACGCTGAAGGTTGGCAGGTGGGTGTGTATATACTGTAATAATCGATTTTACCCATTTCGTGATAAGCAAGGTCTAGCATTCTGTCGCAAGCTTCAGATGGATGTTCTGAGAATTCAAAGTCACACAATTGATTTAGATTGTGGTAAGTTTCATCAGAGATCAAACCATGCGTCCACCAGTATTCAAAGGTTCCAATGTAGTCATAGTAATCATCAGTCACTGCATTTCCAACCTAGAGTGATTGATCATCAATCATCATGAATGGTTTTTATTTGTTAATAATAATAAAAATCTATTGGTTGATGGATTTTATCATTTTTACCATAAATCCTTTGAAGTTGATGGTCGGTTCTGCAGTTCCATTGTTCGTCCGATGAATAAGCTGTGATAATTGTGGTACATAGTGTCCGGCGTAACTCTCTCCGGCGATGTAGAAATCCCTGTGCTTGTACTGAGGAAATCTCTCGAACCAATTAACTAGGAAATTGTGTGCATCAGTAGCTGTTTGTCTGTCGCCAAACTTGTACAGATCGGTACTAGTGTTGGTGTAAGAGAATCCCACACCTGCCGGAGAATCCAAGAACAGTATATTCGCCGCTGAAAATGATCACCACAAGTTAAACCTGGAGAACTTATTGAACCGATTGACAAAAATTGTATGAATCTCACTCACCTTGATTCCAAGCATAAGGGTTGATGTACAGAGTCTTCCCATCAGGACGAATTCTGAAGGGTCCAATTTCCTCCGACGCACCGTAAGCAATCGAAGAGCATCCCGGGCCACCGTTGAGCCAAAGAACCAACGGTGCAGTTGAGGTTATCGAGTCCGGAGCTTCAGTCAACCAGTAGAACAACGCTCTACCAGCTGTGGCATTCACCGTCACATAACCGGAGTACTGAGAGAAGCCAATATTCGGCGGTTGTCCTGGTAAACTTGTGATTCGATCATTTTCCTGCGATCCTACTCCACATTGAACCACCAATAACATACCTAACAGTAACCCCAACATCCACGTAGCCATCTGTGAATTGCTAACCGGAATCACAATTGCTAACCGGAAACAACACCAAGAATCTCAATTGGAAATTTGGAATGAATGATGATGAACCCAAATCACAAATCACAAATCAATCAATCAGATATCCCATATTCAGATCCACTGACTACACCTAATACGATATGATATGATATTAATAATTATTGATAATAATACACGCCTTTTATTGCTTCGCACGTTATCTTTTCATTATAAGCAAATAATCTCAGAAAATTCTCAACCAGACAAAATAAGTGAAGACACAAAATTGCCAAAACAATGTTTCGAATTTCTCCAACCACTGAAAAAAGTGATATGTTTTGTAAAATAATTCCTGAAAAGATTATAAATTTACGACACACATCAGCTGTGTCATAATAATTTTGCCCAAAATGCGCCATGTAATCTGAGTCATACAATTGACATGTGTGAGTGTGCACCGTTTTGTACTTATAACCCTGATATTTGACTAAAATAACAATATAAATATTCCAAAAGAGTGTTGTTCAGATATTAATTAGCTACCTACATGCAGCGGCGAATCCAATAATTTTTCTCCGGGCATTAATTTTAAATCATTTAATCAAATTAATTTTTTTTCTCCAATCCAATTGTTTTCGACGAGATGTCATATTTTGATACCGATGCATAATATCATCATTAAGAACATTAGAAAATGTCGATCGAAATGAGTTTCAATGTGTTGATTTTGATTCATCAAAAATTCACATTTACTCTTTGCAAAATTGTGATGACTATTATCTCTCCTCACATGTTGTTTCAAATATTCTGGTTTATTCCATTTAAAAAAAAATCTAGCTGCAAAATATGATCAATCCAAAAGGAAAACAACATCCATGATTAAAAAAAATCAATTAAGTTATAAGGAAATTAATAAAAGCAGTTTCATTTATTTTCGAAAATAAATAACAATATAAACAGAAAACTTCTTTTGAAAAAATACTATATTCAATATTCCATGATTTATATTTGTCAAACCACAATACACAAAATCTTTTAGATTGATTTTTAATCCTCTTTAATGAAAATTCATGTTGGCGTGGTTGACAAGGTTTTTTTTGCAAATAATATTTTCTTATTTGGTCTCGGTCATTTGGATGTTAGTCATTTATCTTTTTTCGCAATCTCAGAGTAATTTACTTACATCGAATGACTCTCTAAATGGTTGTGGATTGAATGATAAAGTTGAAATTGGAACCATAAGATGGAGAAATCTAAATTCTAAAAGAGTCGACGTCGGATGGCTCGGGAAGGTGCAACAGATATTTACTGTACAAATTTATAATATTTTCTATACTGAATGATTCTTATTTTTTTTATCACAAAATTTTATATTTTTAATAAAATATGATAAATGATGGATTTTATGATTGTAGCCTGCTGTGTTTTTTATTGGTCGATGAATTAATGATTGGAGTGGGAGTACTTTGAAGTTTGCGCCAAGTAAAATCCACATTGGAAACCAGTGACTGACTGACTGATTTTGTCATAGAAGAAACTCACTGTAAAATCACATGTTCAATCAAATGAATAAGTACTTTGTGGAAGACTAAACCACATCAAGTAAACTTTAATATCATGGAACAAATCTTTTCAAGTAGAATCTTAGTTATAACATTCCTTTATAGTATAGGTAGTAAATAGATAGATTATATTTGAGTAAATGTTAAAAGTATCCACCTGGTTTGGTGTCAAAATTAACTACCTATAAATTTATGGACGATTTTACCCTTAAAATTAAATCAAATTTACGAAACTGCCATCTCTACAGTTAACGGGCAAAACCCCTCTCCTTCCATCTGTTCATTTTCTCCACTATGCTCTGCCGGCCTAACCTCGACCTGCAAGAAACATGGCTGCATTGCTGAGCAAAGAAGAGCTGGAATTGTTCACTGGAGGGATGGCGGAGGTTAGGTGGTGAGACATGTCTGATTACGTCAGTCACTTCCAGCTACGCCCTTCAACAAGGACTAGGGTTCCGTCGTTTTATACCGGACCCCTGGAGAGCTCCACGGTTGCGGAACAAAGGTTGTCGTCAAGTCTTCAAGTCAACACCTTGGAGTCATCGACTGGGACTACCTAGTTGCCGAGTCAGTGGTAAATCGGCCGAGTTGAGACCGAGTTAGTCAGCATTGGTAGGTTGACGACCACGTTCTTTGGACTTGCCGACTCCACCCCTGGATCGACGACTCCCATACCTGAGTCGCCGACTTCCAGGCGTTACTTGCGGGGGGGCCCCACTTTCTCCTTGGTAACGTCCCTAAGAACCCTATAAAAGAGGCCCTTGGGGGACCTTCCAAGACAACAACACTACCCCATACTCAACCAAAGCACTTTCGGAGCGGAATCGACGACTCCCACACCTGAGTCGCCTACTCCCTCCTCTGCAGGATTTGACGTAGAGCGCGCGTCGTGGACTCTAAAGCCTCCGGCCCTTCTCGCATCTCCGCGAGCCCCTGATAGCAGAATACGTGCTTCATCACTAGGGATTTGCTTAAAAAACGTTTGAAGGATTTCAACGAGAAGTTGGATGAGATGTAGAGGAAGCAGTCACATTGGGTTATATTGGATAAGGAATTGAGGACAAAATGTATATTTCTTTAATGCAGTAGCGGCTACTCGCCGATTGACGACGTTGTCATCTACTACAAGTATCTCTTTCTCCTTCAGTAGATTTCGTAGCACAACTGTCGACTGATTGCTGTCGCCGCCGCCCCTTGTGGATGCTTCCAATGATGCCAAATGATTTCCGGAGACGGTCAGCGATCTTGCTTAGTTGAATCGGCTTCATTATCACGTTGTCGATTTTCCTCGGAGAGATCGAGATCCTGGCATAGGATGTTGGGTATGATGTTACGGGTAACCGCACGAGTTATCGGGTATTCTAAGACGGGTATATAGTGTAGGTTGATCTGCTAATTAATTTAATGAGGGTCAAATCAGAAAAAAAAAATTAATTAACACACCTTAACCTAAGATGGCTTGGTGGGTAGATTTGATCACAAGTCATCGATGGTTAGAAATGAAAGCTACCCCTTATCTTTTGGTTTCATAATTTAAATTTTGTATGAACTATGATTGTCTATGAATTGAATAATCAAGTTGGGTTCAGACTTTCTAGTTAATACATTGGTTTCAGAAAAATCTGAAATCTATATTTATGTAAAACTTATTTGTCATGTCTGAAGATGTATGAAAACGCTAAAACAGTGATGTTTCATGCTAAATGCTCTAATCATCTAAACCGTAATCCTCACCAAAATACCTATCCACCAACCCATTTGCCATGTTTCTTATTTCTTCGTTTTCGTGAAACTGGAATCTCTCCATGGCATCTATTCCATCTTCCTTCTCAACAAGCTTCGGCCCGGCCCCATTTGGCATTCCCCTCAACACCTGCAGAATATTACGGTCACAAATCTTCTCAAATTTCCATCCCCGTGAATGATTTTTTTTTTCATTTGTACAACAAAAAGAAATCACTTGCCAATTCCAAGAACTGAAGGCCAATCCTGGCAGCTTCGATATCAGGAGATTTCATCAAACTTATGAATCCTTTAAGGCATCCTCTCTCGACAATTGAAACCAAGTGATCTGTAATGACATCTGGTTGTGACTGGTCCTCCCTCGGAGCAACACAGAGGTTACCTAATGCATATGCCGCTTCTTTTTTTATTTCAAATGTTGCAATTGATAGAAGATGCAATAAGACAACGGTGGCTTCACTAGAATATGCCAGTTTCTTATGCTCAATAGAACCTGCAGTAATGTTGGACATAACCCATCCTGCCTCCTACATTAATTGCAGTTTTTTATTGCTAGAAAAGAAGAAGAAAAATATTGCTTTCAAGTAATGCTGATGAATCGATCAAATAGTACCTTTTTTAAGATTCGATGACCACTTTGCAGGCATTTCACAAGTGCTGAGATGACATTATCTGAAAATTTAGTCCATTTAAAATTGTAAAAAAAACAGAGAAAATCGTCTCATCAAATAGGCAAACATGTCACATATAGATAGATATATTCATCCTACTTGTCATGTTCTGTCCCACCACAAGAACGGAATTGATCGTATAATTATCAGCAGCAACAAAGTTCCCCAAACTTCGAAGAACCTGGAATAAAAAAAATAGCAGCACTTGCATATTTATCAACAAGAAAATAATTATATATATAACCTATATGAAAAAGGTGAAGATTATTAAACGAAAAGTGCATCTTAGTCAATTGAAAACTTGACCTCACTGGATCCAGGTTATATATAATTATATATGTATGTGTGTTACTATGAATTAATCATTACCGGAATGAGCATCTGAGTACTTTCTGATCCTTGCAGTTTCTCGACAAGAAGTGGGATGATACCATTTCTTGCAAGCATGCTAGTAGCCAACTGTGATAAAGCTGACATATACACAACCACCCAGGATACTTCTGTTGCCAACTCCTCATCCCTATAATTCCACAACATTTTCATTACCATACATCAAATCCCTCTCTTGGCATTGCAATGATGGAAATTAAATTAAACCCAACAATTTGCAGATATTAAGCTTTTGTACTGACTACTAAATAATATTATAAAACTTAAATCAATATATTATAGTTAGTTTACTTGGTTGCAGGTAAAATACAAGATGTATGTAATATGTATGAGATGATATCATAGAAATATTTATGAAATGCAAGTACGTGAAAATAAATTTTATATCATTTTAAAAGTAACTAAACCTAAATAAATGGAGATTTTAAATAATCCCAAACAAAAAAAACATCATATCAAGTATAGAGTATAAACAATAATAATCGAAAAATTCAAGCACGTACTGTTTTTTTAGGTGTCGAAGAATTGCTTCTGACACTCCATTGATTTTTATGAGTTCAGTTGCAGCCTTCGATTCAGGACCCTAAAAGAAAATACACCAGGAAACTGGATTAAATGTGTTTTAAAAAATTGGCAACATATAGAACGATTCTATTAGAACCATGATACATTTTTTTAACATATTATATATTATACGAAACGATTCCAGTGAAATAGTCGGAATGAGATATCTCATCATGTGACCGTTGGTCACTCATCCTATGGCCTAAAATCACGTAGCCAACTAAAGTGGATGGCTCAGATCCACTATCTCACCCCAACTATTGTTAAGGTTCATGTAATTAGAGAAGTATAAGTAGAATGGAATCAATGGATAATATTGGGTTCCTATTATTGGGACATATAAGATCATTATCTTGAGCCCAGCCCAATCACAGAAAACTGTAATAGCTAGACACCATCATTAGGAAATATCGTGTGGACATACACTATTCATTGGGTGGAACCATGTAAAAAACTCTAGGTCTTCCTTTTTCTTTGTTTCTATTTTATTTCTGATTGCTTGGCTAATGGCTACTGTTCTTTTCATTCTGTTGGTGCTGTCCAGACGATTAAGTGGTAACAGATCAGAAAATTTTGTCGAAAGAGTTGAAAGAGTTATCGGTCACTGTCAACTATCTCACATTCTCACAAGAATGTTGCCCTATCACTATACATTTTCAAAAGTAATAGAAGTCATCAATGACATAAGTATCTCCTTCAAACCCAAGAGCTTCAAGAAGAGATGTTGTCATCCCTTGGGACCTAGCACGATACAAATATGGAAGACCAACCTCCGGAGGCAGAGAGCCTAGTTTCTATACTAGGCAATATGGCTGTGTGGAAAGTGTCAAAATGAGTCTTGCACTCATTTCCATATTTTTATTCTTATGCTAATTTCCATTGTATTCAGGGCAATGTCCTTCAATTTCTCCTAATGGAAATATTTAACTGTTTCAAAAAAAAGTCCAAGGAAGATGATTCAATTAAAATTCCTATTCCAGACCAGAATTAAGAGAATTTACTGTGCAAAGTGCAAACAATGAAAATACATTCTGAACAAAAAACCAAAACAATGTACGTAGAAAGTTTGAGATGGCTTCACAGAAAAGACTGTCATATTTATTTAATATATAAAAACTTGGGTAAAAATGTAAAATAAATAAATACAATTTACAACCTTTATTAGATTTGACAGCGCCCAAGCAGATGTTCTTGCCGTTGAAGCCTTATCAGACTGCATCAATCGTGCAAGAGGTAATAAAACTCCTTGAGACAATAAGATATTTCTAGGATGTTGTCCTTCACCAGCAACATTTCCTAATGCCCAAGCACACTGCTCAGTGACACGGTTTGAACTTTTCTCTATCAAAACAAAAAAAAATGAATTAGAAGCAATTATTTAATCATTAATATTAGTATATTACCTACACTAACAAATAGAGCAAAGAAAACCAATTCAAATAAGATCACTCAAATAAAGATAATAGACTAAAACAATCACATATGACATAAGGAAAACCAACCTCCAAGATGAGCAATGAGCATAGGAAGAGCAGGCATTAATGACTCTGTTTGTTCAGTTCTTCCAGCTGCAATATTGGTAAGGCACCAAGCCGTCTCAAGCAACTGTAAAATTATTTAATTATTAAAATAAGATTCCTATATACATTGGCATATTAATCATTGAACACTAATATCTGAGTGAGACCCGTCAAAATTGAAATTTTTAATATTCCAATCCAAATTAGGAAAGCCATTAGGGGGATCTTCCTAATTTTGGAGGGGGGAGGGTTACTGTTGTCTCAGTGGAAGTTGTCCAGCCTTTATAATATCTTTTTCTTAGCTTCCTTTGTTCCTATTCAAGTTTCCTCTAGGGATATCCTTAGGGAATTCGGGGTTTGGGATAGTCCTTAAGGAGGGAATGGGGAGTGGAGAAGGTACTTTCATAGTTTCACCTTGGGAGGAGCTGGGAGTTTAGACCTTCTCCTATAGACAAGTAGTGTATCAAAAAATATGTGCATGTACAAAAATAAATCGTATAAAACCAACTATACTACTAGCATATGATGGCATGCGGACCTACCATTACATACCTGCACAGAAACTCTGATGGTAAGTGCTAAGTATGCTGTATGCATATATAATGCAATAAATGAGTAAAAAGGCAAACCTGTTCATCTGATGCACCAAATGAAAGACAGTCTACAAGAAGTGGAACAGCTCCAGCTTGGATGGCCACTTCAATAGAAGGCACATTGGTCTTTGATAATAAACGCCTCAAACTTTTAAGGGCTTCTAGTTTTTTTTGCAAAGAGCCTTTGCCCCTAAGAATTGGCACAGTTATAGAATCATTGGATGTAATAATATAAACAAGAATGTAAATACTACGTTGATGTCCGCATAATGTGAAGTGAATTCTTACAAGTATGACATAGAAGATTTTAAATTTTCTACAGCACGTAAGGTCTGATTATTCAAATCCGTCTTCCCTTCATCAACAATCATATCACTTTCTACAGAACCCTCATCATTGTTAACAGTAACATCTCTACACAAACGCTTTGTAAGCATGAGAGCATCTCTCCTTTCTTTTCCAATTGCAATTGCAATTTCCCGTCTTCGAAGTACAGCAACATTATGGACTGCTGTCTCTCAAAATAAGAAATAAAAAAAAAACTATGAAAATATACAAAAGCAATTTAGTGCAAGCATTTAAGCAAGATATTCAAAATCCCACTTAAATAAAACAGTTTCCATTCTTTTTTCTCAACATTGGTGTAAAGAAACACCGAGACAGATGATGAAATTAAATGAGAATATAGAAAAACCTGATGACTTGATTCCCTCTCTCTTCTGAGAAGAAAAATCAGCAGCAAAAGGAGAAGAAGAACAATGTTCGTCCTCCATGTTAGGTCAACGTCCGAAGGAGATTACCTCTGAAAATGAATTTTGGATGGAGTTGAGGATATCACGGACTGGAATGATAGAGATCACCGGCGAGCTTTGGTGGACGGAGAATTTTCAGATCGCAGTCTAGGGCTTACTCGACAATGGAGTGATTATGGATTTATTGGGTGTTATTGACTATTGTGTTAAAGAAAAGAACACGGACGGTGGACATGAAGAAAATATATTTATTGTTGGGTAATTTGTCTTCATACCCCAATTTGTATACTTAATGTGTGAATAGTTTTATTATTATTATCTAATGTCAATTTCAAATCCCTAATTACCTAAATGGTTAAATCTTTTATTAAAATCTAAATCTCCCCCTCGACACGACGAAACTCTCCTTTTTGGCGGCAGCAGAAACTCCAGTAAGCAATTGCGCAGACAACCAGTGGGCAGTTGACGACTCGAATCTGAAGCTCCCATTTTGAATTTTCTTTGTATTTTTGTGCGTCCATTTTCCACACGGTAAAGCGGTAAATCTCTTCTTCACTTATTCCTTTATTCTTCCTTTTTTAAGATTTTCTAACAACTAAAAATGGATGAAATTTCAGAAATTTATTCTGTCAAGGGTGAAGAGTCATTTTTTTTTTGAACACTAAAGTGTAAATTGCATTCAAGAAAAATCAAGCACTAGCCACTTACGTCGGTCCACAAAGGACTGTCTAAAGACTTACATTAGTTAATAAATACTTGGTATGTTAGCTACATGGAAAGTTGCTAACATATTACATATAACTTAATTGAACTATTACAATCAACTAAAATCAACATATAAAGCTACAACCACTGAACTCCCTCTCCCAACTTTTAGGACCCTGATTTAAGTTAATTAATCATTTACCAATTTACTTATTTGTTTTATTGTTTGTTTCCTACTTTCTTCACTATTCACTGTTTGTTTAAATTTTTTATGCGTTGATAAACCTTAGTGTTTGAATGTTTGTTACTTAGCTTTTTATATTGAATGTGTTGATTTTTCAAACCAATCAGTCAAACATCAAATAATACAATCAATGAACCAATACTTTAGTCTATTGTTCATACTCCAATAATCCAATATAGTCCATGATAATCCAATTTCATTCACTTATCAGAACAGCTAAGTGATCCTGGCTTAAAACATTATATGGAGGTATGACCAATCACAGAAGGATTAATTAACAAATGCCTGAAAGATCATGGTAACTTCCATCGTCGTTGATCAGAATGCTCAGTGTCTGTCATCTTCTCGTCAGATCAATTATGTCTTTGGAGTCCCATGGCCAGATCTAAACGATGGGTTGAAGTACACTGATAACATCAAATCTTCAAACACACAAGGTATGCTTTGTTTATTCTGTTTTTGATATCAGGTAATCAAGTTTCGTTTAGGTATTATGAGAATTGTATTTTTATTTACAGAAATGATCGATTTAACTCTGATACAATTCTACTCCACTAAATATCGCGACTCTGCACCGATACTGGGGTAGATATCTGTTTTGTTCCTGTTTTAAAATTTGGTTTTTTTCTTTTTGTTAATATTATTCGATTGTTTGAGCAGATGGATACAGAGGATACGAAACAGACAGGTTTTTACTTTTTATTCTTATCCCCATTTTTAAAAATTGGAATATTAATTATTATTAGTAATCTTTTTTTTTTGCAGATTACAGTTGATGGTGAGGTGGTCACTGATCCAGATTTTACTATCAGGTTTACATTTTCGTTATTGCAAATTTGCAATGTTAATTTAGTTTTAATTATTCCTGAAGTGATAAAGGTTTCAACTATAAAAAAAAAGTTGTCGGACATTTATAATTTTATATGATAGATTGTTCTTCTAACATTTGTCAGACTTTGAAGTTTAAATTATCAGTTTTGGTTCTCTCTGTTTATCAGAATTGGATCTAAACTTGTTTATAACCGTTTACCCTGGAAAGAACCAAATGCTCCATACACATTACAAGTTCTTTATGAAGATGAACATATGGTAGGAATTTCCACCATCTTTATTTTTAACATTTTTTGTTTTAACTTGAACAAAACTTTCTGGTGTTCAGATTGCCATAAACAAACCTTCAGGACTTCAAGTTTTATCTGGAGGGCTTTTTCAACAGAGAACTGTTTTACACCAGCTTCAATGGAAAACATATGGACATATTTCCTCACCGCATACTTGTTTGAGTGCGTCTAGTCGTGAACAACACCCCACACCAGTACATCGTTTGGGAAGAGGCACATCAGGTTTGTTACATTTTCGATCGACTCACTGAGCTTAACGTTCCGGGTTTTTTAACGTTTTGTTCATGATATATATTTTTCACTTTCATGTAAATTTGGTTTCTCTTGTTTGCTATTGACTTACTGAGTTTACATTACCAGTTCTTTTTTACTTAGAATCTTAGATGAATGATATGCATTTTCATGTAAATTGTAGAAAATAACACCATTTTCTAGGTATTTTACTGTGTGCCAAGACAAAAATTGCAAAATCTCGTCTTGCTTCATACTTTGCTGATGGAACGTCTAGTATCACTGTAAGAAGGTTAGTTTATGTCTCAAAAATCTTACCTCGAAGTATCACTTTCTCACCATTTACCGCTGCATGTCCGTCCGCTCATATAAAATCACAGACAAGTAAAAATCTTTGACTATTTTTTCTGTAATGGAGGGAAAAATCTTTGGCTATTTTGAATCTTTGCAGAACTTCTCGAATGGAGAATGACTCCAGAGGAATTTCAAAATCTTATCGTGCATTAGTACAAGGGAAGCTTCATCAAGATGAGGTATACTGTAGTGCAGTAACAGTATGGTTCCATCTAGCTTTTCATTTTTTTCTTCTTGTCTAATACTTTGTCTGAGTTTTCAATGCTGACTACCAGATTATCATTAAACTGCTACTTCACTGCACTTTGATGTAATTACGAAGACCCAACAATTTAACACTTCCCCTCTATTTAGTCCTATCTAAGATCACGTTTTTTTTTACTGTATTATAGATATTTAAATTCTTTTAACCAAGTACTCAATTGTAGGTTCAAATTGAACAACCCATTGGAGTTATGCATTATCCAGGAGTCGCCAAGGGACTTTATGTAGCTTCTTCATCAGGTTTACTTCAGTATTCTTGTTCTTGTATATATTTAAAATTTATATAAATATATAGTTTTTCGAATATATTGAGAAACTAATTATTCTTCGTGAGCTTTTGATTTTGCGTTGAAATCCTGTTTTTTATGTCGTTTGTATATTATGTCAAGGAAAACCATCATCGAGCAAAGTGCTTGTTCTTGAAAGAAATATAGAAAGAAACGAAACAATTGTCCAGGTAATGCTGTTTATACCTATATGGCTGTATAGAAGTGTGCAATTATTAGGGACATCAGTCTTTCCTTAAATTCTTTAAATCAGAAGATTATAGGAAGGCCTGTTATTCCTAATTGAAGACAACTACTATACAAGTTTGGGAGGTCAATCTCCTGAGGCAATTCAATTAGCTATTCTCATTTGCATTTCATTTATTAATAAAAATACTAAAATAGTAATCTCAAAGAACTATTCCAGTATTCTATAATATCTCATAACACCTCACATATTGACTGCTTGTTATCGCAATTCACAAACTACTATAAAATAAGATATTAAGTTAAATAGTTTATGGTGCATCATAAATAACATCGTGTGTCACTTTTTATAATGAAATAGGTTGAGATTTTATCAGGCCGGCCTCATCAAATTCGCATACATCTTGCTTTCATCGGGCATCCACTTGTAGGTGAGTATACACACATATTACACACACACACACACACACACCCTCACACAAGTAATTAACAAAACATTTGCTTTTTTTAATAGGTGATCCTCTTTATGTTAGTGGAGGTCATCCTAATTATTCTCAACCAGTATCAGAAGATGCTACATTTGCAAAGGATGGGTAGTACAACACAGTGATTTAAAACTGTATGGCAAACTAAATTTTTTCCCATTCATTATTCACTACTGTTGCAATTTCTTTTCCAGGGGATATCATAGGCCAGCCAACCCTGTACCAGGAGATTGTGGTTATCACTTACATGCACATCAACTTGTTCTACGGCATCCCACAACAAATAAGTTATATATTCTGTTTCATACCTATCCAAGATTGTTAAAGTATAAAATAATTGTTTGAAATTCTCATTTGCTTGTGTTTTTGTTTGGTTAAAACTTAAAACAATCATACATAAGATATGATTCTTCATCCTAATGGTATTTGAAGTAATGAATAGTTTATACTTTATAACATAGTTATTAACATGTAATGCTTATTTTATTTTTCATCTACAGATGATGGATATAATTGCCCCTCTTCCACCCATCCTTCGCACATGTGAAGAGTCACACCAAGGAAATTAGTAGGTTTCCTTTTAAGCTGTTGCTGTTAATCAAGTAAAGACATTATTTTAGTTATTTAATTTTTGTTTTTTATTACAGATAAAATTCTCCCATATTAATTTTCTAAAGTTGTAACTATGTAAGGTTAAACAAACTTTTTTATTTATTTACAATGGTAATTTTGTTGTCGATTCAGATTTATACTGTCAACTGTCTAACAGTCGAAGGGTTTAAATCTAATTTTCAAACTTTTTATGTAAAGTTGATGAAATATTGACATTTGAAATGTGCCTTCTGAGTTCCGTCCTTTAATAAAAAATTGAAATGATTAAGGGCAAGAGATGGTGTAAAGACGAAAATGTCCTTAATTATTTTATCTATTTATGTGTGGAATTTTGAATCTTTGTTATTTGAATTTTTGATATCAGTTAGATGGAACTTCTTAATCGGATATTATTTCATTTACCTAAATCTCTACATTTTTTCCGTTCATTCTCAAATCCCTTTCTAAATACCTAATTTTTTTTTATTATAGGAGATTTATTTGCTTGAGATGTCTCTGGTTTCTGTTTGATCTCGAGCTCACTGAAGATTGCCATCGAATAGAAGAAGATGTCGATCTATTCATAGGCGATTCATTGTGGTTTAGGGTTTGATAGGATTGTTCCAATACTCTTCCCGGTATTTAATCTTGTTCTCTTCTTCCTTCTAATCGATTTCTCCAAAAATCAATGCATTTTTAATCGATTCAGGCAAGGTTTACTACTAAGTACTCATCAGGGTCTGTTCTTCAGTTCTTCCTACTTTTGTAGCTATATTTGGTATTTGCCGAATTAATAATGGAATTCTATTTCCTTTTTCGATGGTGATTACGGTCCTGAGGTTCTCATGTCTCTCTTCACCAAAATAGACCAAATGTCAATTCCTTCGTACGTCTTCGCCGCTTCTTCCGACGGATATCTCGTGTCCATTGTAAATCTATCCTCTCTCTCTCTCTCTCTCTCTTCTCTCTCTCTGGCTCTGTCTGTCTCCGCCTCTGGTCAATTCCCACCATTTACCATCAGGTGATGTTATTCTGGTGCTCGTTTGGAGAATCGGCGAAGGTAGAGGTCATGCAATATTAAAACGAAAACGGTGTGTGAGAGAAAGATAGAAATGAGTTGTTTTCCGTGTTTCTCTGGAGGGAAAGGCTCGAAAAAAGATGAAAGCGGAGGCAGCAGTGATGGCAAGCGAGCTTTTCTCTCTCTCTCTCTGTAGTTTTTTTATATAATAATTTTTTTCTTATCAATTTTGCGATTCGGCAGAGGACCACAAGGTTACAGAAGAAGGAAAAAGTGCCCAGATCTTTACATTCCGTGAATTAGCTACAGCCACTGAAAATTTCCAAACAGAGAGTCTATTAGGTGAAGGAGGAATTGGAAGAGTGTACAAGGGTTGTTTGGAGACCACCAAACAGGTAAGTAGCCACATTTAGAATTTAAAGTTTTGAATTTTGAATTTGATTATGGTTGTTGGCCAGTCTGTGGCTGTTAAACAACTTGATAGAACTGGATTACAAGACAACAAGGAGTTCTTAGCTGAGATAGTAACTCTAAGCCGTATAAATCACCCAAATCTTGTCAATCTTATTGGGTATTGTGCCGATGGTGATCAAAGACTCTTGGTTTATGAATTTATGCAATTGGGATCCTTAGAAGATCATTTGCTCGGTAATCACCTTTTTGTTTTACTTGCTTGAATTTACAAAATCTCCATCTTTGGTTTTAATTCATGTGCCATGCAGATCTCACACCTGACCAGAAACCTCTGCCTTGGCATATTAGAGTGAGAATAGCAAATGGTGCGGCCAATGGATTGGAGTATCTACATGAGAAAGCAAACCCACCTGTTATTTATGGTGATCTCAAATCATCCAATGTTTTACTCGATGACGAGTTCACCCCAAAGCTCTCTGATTTCGGTCTTGCAAAATTAGGTCCTGGTGAGGACAAGAACAATGCTTCCTCGAGGCTGACAGGCACGTATGGATATGGTGCACCAGAATATGCAAGAACAGGTGAGCTCACTCTCAAATCTGATGTCTACAGCTTCGGAGTTCTCTTACTGGAACTGATCACGGGTAGAAGAGCAATTGACACATCCAAACCAGCAAATGAACAGAATTTGGTCTCATGGGTATGCATGTGTTGGTACATGTATTTAAAATTTACATCATGTTAGATATTTCCTTTGTTATTATTCTTTATTGTTATGTGTGTACATACATCAAATATGCAGGTGCAACCAATGTTGAAGGATCAGAAGAAATTCCCAGACCTAGCAGATCCATTACTCAGTGGAAAATATCCGATCAAAGAATTGAATCAAGCCATCGGTACCGCGGCCATGTGTCTCCAAGAAGAGCCAATGGTTCGACCAATGATGAGTGACGTAGTTATGACACTTAGCTTTCTCTCGGTAACTCCATTCCAAGAATCAGAACCAACACCAGAACCAAAACCAATGCCAGCGCCTGCGCCAACACCAGAACCAACACAAACGCCGATACCAGCATCACCATAACCATCAAATGTTAACAAGTTAGAAGAGAAGGATTCAGATGACAATGAAAAATCTAAAGATGACAATTGAAAAGTCCTTGTTATTGTGGTGATCTCATCTTGTATAATGTATATGTTGGGGTTTTATTTGACGATTCTATGCACTTTGTCCATTGTTGTGGGATTTATTTCATTATTGTTTATATCATCCTATCAACAACTATAGTCTATCTTATTCTAATAAAATCAAATTCATTTCAACTTAAAATTTTCTATACTTAAATAAAAATCTTTAATGTGTTCAATTGTTCAACATTTCAATTTTCAACTAAGAATTTCATAAAATTAAATTAAATTAAGAAGACCTATCTTGTATTCTTGATGTTGGGACCATGCTCGGGCCGAGATGGCCCCATAAGCGAGAGAGGGCCCGATCGAAGTATATAAATATCCTCCTGCGGCTCTGCCCTCAAGGAGGGGGAGTTAAAATCATAGAAAGAATCACACTTGTCATAAAAGAACGACACTTGACACCAAAGAAGTTCGATTTGCCACGGTAAGGGAAGAGTTTTGCGTGTGTGAGCACCAACCTTTAGCCCACACACCATCACTTGAATTCTTATTTAGTTGTTTATTAAACCATATTCAATATCTATCTCTAGTTTTACTTATATTATTCTGGATCCATATCACAATTATCTACTCCAACATGACCTAAATCACCACCATCAACATCAACTTGTCTTTCCATATTGATTAACTCATTATAGTTAACGACAACATCTACAGAAATTAAAATATCTGATATTAGTTCAAGCATGCCAAACACACCAAGAAATAACAGTGAAAAAGAAGATGATATATATCATCTAAGAAACTCAGAAAACTCAGTACATTTCTTCTGCCCAATCAAGTTAGATGAGAATAACTTCTAGATATAGAAGAAGCATTTAGAAATGGCAGTAAGTGCCAGACTTAAAATGGGATTCCTACTTGGAGAAATACTTGAACAATCATACCAAAAGAATTAAGTACAGGAAATGAAAGGCATGTGTGGACACAGTCCACTCATGGTTGTTGATCTTCATCAAACCAGAACTAGTATGTGCATTCTTTTTTGCACAAAAGAATCCATGGGGACTCCGAAAAGAATTAAACTTAAGATTTAATCAATCAAATGGAGCAATGCTATATGATGTATTAGTTCTGATGTCTACATCAAGGCTAAGATTCTGTATGCACATACTACATAAAGTTAACTGAATTTTGAAACACATATGACACCAAGCAACAAAGAAAATGACAACCCTCCCGACCAATTTGAGAGATCTGTAAAATTCTTGATGGGATTGAATGATAAATACAAAACAACCAAGATAGTTCTAATGGCTTACAAACCTACTCCATACCATGGAGATTTAAACAGAGGAGTTTGCCAATACCCACTGAGCCAAGCACAACACTACTTTCCCATAACCATTCTATACCCTACAAACCTACATACCTCCACGACCTAACACAAGAGACAGATCATTTTGTACCCACTGCAAAAGGCCAAGATACACTGTCAAGAGTTGTTATCAGGTACATAGCTACTCTGAAAAACATGCATATGGGAACAATCAACAAAGTGGAAATAACACAAACTTCAGACGGCCAAACAGACCATTTCCACAAACTTCAGGAGGAAACATAAGGAATGACTACAAACCCAAATACAACAGGTGCACTCCTAGAGCAAACAACATTTATACAGAAGAACAAAAAGAATCACAAAATTCATATGAGGGTCAAGAATACACATGATAATCAATATGAAAACCAAGAAATGGACACTCCTTACCAAGGAGGATATCAATCGGAGAGCTGGGCAAACAATGCCAACTCATAAGGAAACACCTCCCAAAACAATTATACATTAACGAATGACCAATTGATGATGTTGCTGAATAGACAAAACAACACACCAGCAAGACCAATCATGAAAAAGGCCAACACATCAAATGACACCCAAGATAGAAACTCATACTGCTTTATATCTACTTCAAGTGATCTAAGCAACTGAGTAATAGACAGTGGTGTCACAGACCACATGTGTGACCCTCAAATAAAATTGTCTAACATAAAAACCCTAATAAAATCTATCAGGGTCCAAATGCTAAATGCCCAGATAGCTTTAGTATATTATTAGAACGGAAGAGGAAGAAGCTAAGAAGAAGCTCGTTGGGTGGAAGAAGATTGAATACTCGAATTGTAATTTCATTCATTGAGTCTATTAATTTATACAAAGTATTGTAACTACTTATCATAACTACTATTGGAAACTGGTGGGCATTGTCCAACAAGTTTGCTGATCCATTGTTGAAATAACTTTCGTGATAGTGGTTTAATTAGTTAACAAATCCGCAAATTGTTTGCTGCCGGCTATATGCTTAACTTTGATGATCCCTGTTTCCGATGTCTCCCTAACGAAATGAAAATTCATGGCAACATGTTTCATTTTGTTATGGCAAATGGGATTGTTTGCTATGAAAATTGCGCCTTGATTGTCGCTTAACACGTTTATCGGTAATGGAACTTGGATTCCTAATTCAGATAGTAGCGAACGAACCCCTTCGGCCTCCTCGACCGTTGTAGCGATCGCTCGGTATTCGGCTTCCGTGCTTGACCGGGCTAATGCTGCCTGCTTCTTGGATGACCATGCCACCAACGAATCTCCGATGTAAATTAGGTATCTCGTGTGACTCTTTTTGTCCACGGGGTCGCCTCCACAATCCGCGTCACAATAACCCGTAATGTTGAAATCTCGAATCTTGTTTAATGTGATGCCAAGCGTCTGAGTTCCCTTAAGATATCGGAGTAGCCTTTTCATTGCTACCCAATGACCTGATGTTGGTGAAGTCAAGAACTGTGACAATTTATTTACAGAAAATTGTATATCGGGTCGGGTCAGCGTTAAGTATTGCAATGACCCGATTATCCATCTATACTCTCGTTGATCCGGTGACTGTCCTTCCTCTGCCGGAAACTCGTTTCCTGGTAGCATTGGTGTCGATGCCGGTTTCGAGTCTAGCATCTCACAACTCTCCAATAGGTTTCGTAAATATTTTTGTTGAGATAGTTTAATTCCTGTTGATGACCTGCTAACATGTATACCCAAAAAGAAATTAATATCTCCCAATTCATGAATTGCAAATTCACCTGCCATTTTGTTAATTACTGAATTCACCACTTCGGTTGACGATCCTGTAACAACTATATCGTCCACATAAGCAAACAAGTAAACAAGTTTTTCTCCCTTGTTGTAGATGAAGAGTGAATGATCATAATAGCTTTCCGTAAAATCTATTTGTATCAAAAATTCCCGCAACCTCCGGTACCACATTCTCGGAGATTGTTTTAGACCGTATAGAGCCTTCTCAAGTAAGCAAACGTGTTGTGGATATTTTGTATCCTCGAATCTCACCGGTTGTGTTACGAGGATCCGTTCTTCAATATTCCCGTGTAGGAATGCATTAGATACGTCTATCTGCTTCAACACCCAATTTCTGAAAATTGCAATCGTGAGCACTATTCTGACCAAATTTGATTTCACCACCGGGCTAAAAGTCTGATGATAATCACACCCTTCTATTTGTCGCATGCCGTTTGCTACCCACCTTGCTTTCAATCTTTGAATTGTCCCATCTTCAGCATATTTGATTTTAAACACCCATTTGGTGTTGATTACTCTATCTCCGTCGGTACGTGGAACTAGTCTCCCCGTTTTATTTTTTACCAAGGCATCAAATTTATCCTTCATAGCCGCTTTCCATCCAGATTCTGTCAATGCCGCTTTTGCCGATCTCGGGATGACGATGTGATCCAATATAGCCGCGAGCCCGTACTTTGGATTGGGCTTGATGACTCCACGTGACGCTCGTGTTACAACCTTCTCGTGCCGTGTCTGCATTTCTGTGATAGGTGTCGTTGTAACGTTATCACCGGAGGTCGTGACGGAGTCGTTTGACGTCGGCCGGTCTTCATGATCGTTGAGAAAATCCTGATTTGTTTCTTCCCCACTGTTGAGTGTTACATCTGGGTTTTGGAGTTCTCTAATCAGCGATATCGTGTGATTCGGTTGCGGCTCTGGTGAAACCTCGGAGCGTGGCAGATTTCTTGGATGATCGGGCAAAGCCTCTGTTGTTAGAGTAATGTCAAGAATTTCAAGATCGTTTGAAGTGACCGTGTCGTTATCTTCACCGATGTCATGACTTGTATTTTCTTCAAACAGCCTACTATTCAATGAAAAATCATTTTCGATAAATCTCACGTTCTTTGATATGTAAATTTTCTTTTCTTTAATGTCATAACACATATATCCATCATGTTGTTGTGGGTATCCGATGAAAACACAAGCCTTTGATTTTTCCTCCAATTTATTCCGTCGATGGTGTCTTAAACAAGGATAACATTTACTGCCAAAAATTCTCAGTTTATCATAGTCTGAATTCCGGTTGGACAAAACCTTCATTGGTGAGATTCCTTGAAGAATCCTGGTTGGATTTTAATTGTACAATTTGGCCGCTGTTAGGATGGCATAATCCCAGAACCGTGTGGGCATCTTGGCGAAATGAAGCATAGTTAGAGCGGTATCCACAAGATGCCTATGACGTCTTTCGACGGAGCCCATCTGAGGATGATCGTATGGACAAAAAAAACGATGATCTATACCGAAATTCTCTAGATGTTTAGTCAATGCTTTATATTCTTTAGCATTGTCTGTTTGTAACACTTGAATTTTGTAACTTGTTTGATATTCAATCCATGACTTAAATTTAAGAAATATTTCTGTAACTTCATATTTCTTCTTTAACGGATATACCCAATTGAAACTAATTGCTGCATCAACAAAATTGATGTAGAATTTAAATCCGTTTATTGACTCTACCGGAGCTGGACCCCAAATATCTGAGAAAATTAACTGTAAAGGAGAATAAGAACGAGTGCTTTCTTTTCTATGAAGGTAATGTGATTTTTGTATCAAGCAAAAGTCACAGTTCGATATATCTTTACATATTACAGAATTTGGAATTACGGAATCAACAATTAATTTCTTAATTGCTTTTTCATGTAAATGACCCATTCTTGCATGCCAATGTTTGCCTTCCAATGTTGTTGTCAAGGCTTCACATGATTGCCTGTAGTGATGAGGTTAGCCGACGTGTTTTCGTTGTGGGCTGATGCAAGGAATTTTTCAAGACCTGATGGAACTAGCCGTCTTGAATGCGAAGCCGGTGGGAATTTTAAAAAATTCAACCTATGATAACAATCTTTTGCCCCATGCCCTTTTTTAGAACAAATTTGACAAAAATTTCTATCCCGTCGTTCCTCAGATTTTCCTTTCACAGCAGCATGGGCCTCAATTTTCTCTTTTGAAAACTGTAAATCATGATCGATCAATAAACTCTTGAAACTAGTAAATGACATATTCTTATCAAATCTAGTAATAATAGAAGTGATAAAAGATTTGTAATCGGATCCCAATCCCCCCAATGTAATGAGAATGATTTGGGAGTCCTTGATTTCCTCTCCTGTTGCCGCAAGCTTGTCCTTCGCGATCGTCACTCTCTTCAGGTAATCGGCCATCGATGTCTCTCCTTTCTTTATGTTGTGTAATTCAAAACGCATATGAAGCAATCTGGTTTACGGAGTCGGAAGAGTACATTTCGTTCAGCGACCTCCATACCTCCGCGGACGTCGTGAGAGCTGCAACTTGCGGTAGAACCGTCGGTGAGAGTGACGTCAAGATCCAGCTGAGAATCAACTGGTCTTGTTGTTCATTGGCGGAGCCCAGAATCAGCTCTACCTCTCCGTTGACGAAGTCCAGTAGCTGATATCCCCTAAGCAATGCACAAAATTGTGTCCTCCAGCAGAAAAAAAATTCTCCGGTCAAGGTAACGCATTTAATCTGCTTTGTGATGATTGTTCTCCTTGATGCTTTCTCACTCCGTCAAGATGACAATGTGTGCGCAGCGGATTGTGGATCTTTTGAAGGTGAAAAATCGCCCTCATCTGTCGATGATACCATATTAGAACAGAAGAGGAAGAAGCTAAGAAGAAGCTCGTTGGGTGGAAGAAGATTGAATACTCGAATTGTAATTTCATTCATTGAGTCTATTATATTTATACAAAGTATTGTAACTACTTATCATAACTACTATTGGAAACCAACTAACAAAGTTAGTTGATTTCTTGCTTCAATATATATGAAATTGGGATATTCAAAATCAATGACAGACTCACTCTAGAGTCAGTCTTGAGCCTTCTCGATTTTAATGTCAACTTAATATCAGTAATTAAATTGACAAAAGCAATAAATTGTTTTTTCTCATTCTACCATAATCATTGCTCAATTCAGGATTTAAAGATAAATTTGATTTCTATGGGTAAAAAAAAGAAAGAGTCTCTACATCCTAGACAATGAAGATTCAGAACATCAAGCACCATAGACTAAAATAAATTGCACAAGCTCCGACACAATTGAATTTTAAGAGATTATTACATCAATCTATATATCTTATGATATAATTTAATTAAAAAAATTCAAACTTTTATTCCAATTTTAAATTATCATATATGTAATGAATGTCTTACTGCTAAATTTACAAGATTATCATTTTCAACTAACAACTCTACTACAAATAGAGAGTTTTTGAATTACTACACATAGACATATAGAGAAAGTATAAATATCCAACACATAACAACAAATAATATTTTTTAACAATAGTTGATGACTATAGTAGAACCACCTGGGTTATACTATTAAACACAAAATCAGAAACTATACAAAAATTAGAATACTTCATGAAAGAGATCATGAATCAATTTCAAACTATAATCAAAATCATCATAACAGACAATAGAAGTGAATTCCTATTTACCAGATTAAAAACTTTATCAAAAATTGATTCTCAAATCCCGGGAATCACGAGGAATCAGCGATTTGCTCAAATCGCCGATTCCAGGCAAAATTTAGGAGACAAGGTGGAAAAAATTTCATATCTGAGAAATTTGCAAATATTCCCCAAAATCTTCAAGATCTTTTAAAAGATCCGTCAGATCACAATTGGAATCACCGATTTCATTCATGAAATCGCCGATCCAGATGGACAAATTGCAAAAGTTGCCAGCACAACTACCTCAAGATAAATCGGCGATTTGAATCTCCAAATCGCCGATTTAGGGTAGACACTAATAAAGTCTGTCTCAACGACATGATTTCAGGGGGGAGTATCACGAACTCTCTCTAACACTTCTGTCGCTCCAGCCGGAAGTCGTCACATTTTATTTCTATTTTTTTTGGGGGGATATCACGAATTCTCCTCGACACTTCTGTCGCTCTGGTCGGAAGTCGTCACATTTTATTTTTATTTTGGGGGGAGTATCACGAACTCTCCTCGACATTTCTGTCGTTTCGGCCGGAAGTTGTCATATTTTATTTTTATTTTTGGGAGGAGTATCACGAACTCTCCTCGACACTTCTGTCACTCCGACCGGAAGTCGTCACATTTTATTTTTATTTTTGGGGAGAATATCACGAACTCTCTCGACACTTCTGTCATTCACTGATTATTTTCAGAATTTATAACATTTTATTGATAAAAATGTAATTTGATAAATGTGGTGTTCATATGTTAAGGAATAGACGTGGTAAATAATGGTAAAATAGAAGTATGCAGTTGTGGTAGTGAAATTAGAAATGGAAAAAGTGATAGGAAAATAAAACATTTCATTAGCAGTAAAGAGAATTGAAAAATACTACACGTCCATCGATAGTAGAACGACTACCTAGGACTACAATATACTACGTACTGAATGAAAGCATAACAACTACTTACTACAACTAATTACGACGTTGCACTGAAAAAGTAAAACAACAACATAATACAGAAAGGTACGACATATAAATGGAAACTACTACTAAAGATATTAAAATCTAACGAGAACAATATTTAAATGGAAGATCTAGAGTGAACGCCCTTGTTCGAGCATAGTACTGGACATTATCCTCATTTACAAATCTTTGTTGAATCATAACATCAATGATATGAAGACTATTGAAATGATTTTGAGCTGCATAGAATGGGTAAATGTTAAAATAAACATGGGTGTTTAGCAAGTACTGTGGAAGTTGTGGGATTAGGATGAAGATTGGTCTCGAATAGGTTGTTAGAAAAATGTTATCATGAAAAGTACTAGAGAATGTTTGGTTATGATATTGAGTTTGATTTTCATAAAAATATTCATAATATTTATTGGCATGATTGTAACTATTGTTGTTTACAGAATGAACTGTATAGGAGGCAATAGGCAATGGAAGTGTTGTTGCGGTATGTTGGGGGTGGGAAAGTAATAATCATTGTCCTCAAAAAATCAACTTAACAATACTATTTATATTAAATAGATAACACAGTATTATCCAACATATAAAACGGTGTCACTAAATTTCAAATAATAAATCTCGAAATCTGAAACATGTGCTGTAGAAATTAGGGATGTCAGATGCATGATTAGGTTCAATATAAAAAAAATTAGGGATTTTGGATGTTAAATAATTCGATTACCCGATAACTATGTAAAGAGGATTCGCTCTTTGATTTCTCTCCTATTCGGCTATCGAGCAATCCTCATTCTTCTAGTATTTATCTCTATAAATACCTACTTTCTTGTGTTCTTCTCATCGTAAACTTATTTTTTAAGCAGATCTGTGCTCTTCTTCTTCGCGTGTCCGATGGAAACGAGCTCTACCCCACTCAATCCTCGAACCGTCGAGGATGTCTTCAAGGACTACAGCGGTCGCCGTGCCGGCATCGTTCGTGCCCTAACTACCGGTTAGCTCACTTCTCCTTCTCCTCCTCCATGTTCGTGTTCCTCTATTTATTTCCCGATTCGATTTTAATTCTGTCTTTATTGTTTCAAGATGTTGACGATTTCTACAGCCTTTGCGACCCAGGTGAATTCAAGGGTTCCGTTACTTCCGTTCTTAATTTTGACTGTAAATTGTGATTTTCTGGGTTTTTTCTTCTTTAAATTCATTAATTGTTTTTATGATTATTGCTTTTTTTTAGAGAAGGAAAATCTATGTCTTTATGGACACCCGAGTGAAAGTTGGGAGGTGACTCTGCCTGCGGAAGAAGTGCCGCCGGAACTCCCGGAACCGGCTCTTGGGATTAACTTTGCTAGAGATGGGATGAAAAAGCAGGACTGGCTTTCTCTTGTCGCTGTCCACAGTGACTCTTGGCTGATGTCTGTCTCGTTTTATTTTGGAGCACGTTTCAACAAGAACGAAAGGTATGCACTTATATATACTTCTATCATATTGCAATTGAGTCTCTTAAGGTTTCTTTCCAATTTCTTTGCATGCTATCTATCTATTATTCTATTGCACTTTTTTTTATCGTTCCATAGATATCTTATCCCAAGTTTACCCTAGGAAATTGAGTTGTACTGCATCAATATATTCCTCAAAATATTGGCAAATTCAAGTAAAAACAAACATGCTCTTCTATCTCTATGCAAGATAGATATTCTTACACTTTTTACTAACACCTAAATTAGCAACATTTTTTTCTTTATAGATTATACACATATACCAACTCTATATCTAAGTTAGTTTCTTATATGGCTTTGATTTTGATTGGGTCATTTTGTAAGAAGCGGCATTAACGAATATGCTGACGTCTTTGATTGTCTCCTTAGGACTTAGACACTGTCTCTGGTGTCCTTAGTGTATGTTGCCTAAGCCTTCTGTTTCTCTCACTCCAGATGTGCCAAGTGGGACTACCCTGATCAGAACAGTGCAGGGTGCAGCAGCTGTAATTGATTGAGAACCTCTGATTTACTTCAATATCTTCAATCCTGATGTCTCCTTGGGTTACTTTAAGTCTAGAGATGTCCAGATTCTCTAGATTGCTGAGTTGAGGGCTTCTATTTCTGATTCAAAGTTAAGTATAATGGCTGTGTACGTAGTTGCACTATACTAGGATAAGTTAAATTTCTAGTGGTGTTTTTTGTTTTTCTTACAAATGAAAAAAGTCGCCAGGTTTATATGTTCAAAATTCAAATATAACTTTGGTTGATTAGGATTCATTCCAAAACTAGAAACTTGATGATAGATTAAGTGATTAACAAAATGTATAAATCAAACTAGGCCTGATTGATTAGGATCCATGGCAAGACTAGAAAACGAACGATTCTAATTTCCGAATTTGAAATTCTTGTTTGAACTTTGTACTACATATCAAAAAGAAAATTTGTTTGATTTTGGAATGTGTAGGCATAAGAATTAGAGAGCAGACTTTAGTTGAGAGTTCATGTGGTAATTGGGCTAAGAGAGCAGGCAAACAGCACATTTGAGACTTGAGATTGGAGAGATTAGTAAGAAGAGAGAAAATTTAAATTTAAGATAAAGAAAGTTAGTAGGGCATATAGTGGTCAGGGAGAATATCTTAAATTTCTTCTGTGCAAAAATCAAGAAGAAATACTTTCCTGGCTTCATGGTGTGTACTGTACGTTCAGTAGGGCATATGGCATTGATGGATCAGCCAAAATCTCCACTCCTTCTGTACGTGGATGATTAATATGGCGTAAATTATCCACAAAGGATATGCTGAGTTGAGAGTTCTTGGAATCTTAATCAAAACATCGTGCTATGTAGTGTGAAAATGGAATGTAGAATGAATATCATTTATTCTTCAACTGTGAATACTCCTGCTAATTTAGGGAAACCCTCTTGTATAGTTGGTTCCTTGGCAGGGTAATAGCTGATTTAATCCTTTTATTTTGTTGGACTCTCAATTCTAGGGGTACACTGTAAACTTAGTGCAGCACTGCAGCTGTGGACTTGGCTTGGAAGGATTTAATGATAGTAGCTAAGCTAATTTATGTAGCTGTTTATCTACAGGAAACGTCTGTTTAGCATGATCAATGATCTGCCAACTGTTTATGAATTTGTATCGGATAAGAAGAGGGATAAGGCTGCAATGGAAAGCGGAAACAAAGCTAAGATTGCAAAGGTAGTATTAACGAGCGCACACACATATATATATGTGTGTAAATCATTCTGTGATAATTTGATGATTTACCCCAGACTCAGACTCGTTACAATTATTTCATCAGAGAACTAGCGACGGTCAGTTGAAAAGCAATTCGAAGACGGTGGATGATGTGTATGGAGATGAGGATGATGAGCACAGTGAAACCCTCTGCGGAACTTGTGGTGGGCACTACAATGGTGATGAATTCTGGATTGGTTGTGACATATGTGAAAGGTGGTTCCATGGAAAATGTGTGAAGATAACACCTGCCAAAGCTGAGAGTATAAAGCACTACAAATGTCCCAACTGCAATTCCAAGAAAAGCAGGCAGCTGTAAATATCTTTAATTTGCTCCGGTTCGATTCTTATATATTACCTACCACTTCCATTAATATTGATCTATCTCCCTCACTTTGCTACGTCCATTTTAGTTCTCTCTCGATCTCATGTTTTTTTTTTTACATCTATGATTCCTTCTATACAATACTACCTGATTCTCTTGATTTTTAACTTTGTAAGAACAATTCTATGAGTTTAAAATTTTAACGTCTGACTTACTGGCTTTTAAGCTTCAACTTACATGAGATCGAAACTGTTTGAACTCTTTGTTTGTTTGAAATATTTGAAACAGTTATCCATTCCCCCTCCTTTCTGTAAAAGGAGTGTTCTTTTTGTAATTTGTCTGTCGGATTTTTTCCCCCTTCTACTGCAATTTATTTACCATCTAACTTTTGTGTAGCCTTTGTTTTACTCTCTTTTTAGGTTGTCATTTGTCAATGTCTATTCTTATTTATCAAATCAAACACAGATATTTTTGAAAAATTGAATTGTAATAAATAAAAAAGTAAATAAGAGAGGACCATAGTTCTTACTATTTACTATTTACTTTTGAGTGATACACTTGGTTAATGCTCAATTAGTAATTTAGTAGGGTGGGTAATAAGTAATAATTACAATTTACTATTTTTCAAGAAAAGTGTGGTAAAGTTCTTCCACATATTCCTGAACAAGGAAATCGATCATCTTCATCTCGATTTCAATCGCTAAATCTTCTAAGTAGTAATTCTTCTTCATCCAGTCTCCGATCACCCACCGCTCTATCTTTACATCTTCCAATGCCAAACGGCAAATTTCATCCCAACACCCAACTAGGGATGACGACGACGATGGTTGGTTATTATTATTCCGGTGATCTTCTACTGTTCTGGTGACGTTTCTTTTTGAACTCACTTCATTGGGGTTTTCTTCTCCGTCTGTTCTGCTGCAGTAGCCATCATTTGAACCGGAAACTTGGTGCACGGAATCTCTATCCAGGACAGAGACTGGACTTGAATTCTGCGAACTTGAATCAGAATCTATTTTCGTCCTTCTCCCGTGAAAACCTTCTTCCTCCGATGTCACCAGACAAGCTTCGATCTTCGTCTCTTTTCTTTTTTTGTTGCCATCACCATCGTCGTCACCAAAATTTAGAATCCAAAACCCATCATTCTCATACGGCAACCAGAAACTCCGGGGTTGATGAAAAGAAGATGACTTGTTCAAGCAACCAGAAACTTGAGATCTTTGTCTCTCGACAGAGCTCATCGATCTGCTTCTTCCACGAACACCCCAAGAATCCACAGTCACCTGCTCCGGCATTGTATCAAGACCCATCAGTCTCGCAACAACACCGAGTGCCGGACTTGCGTGATTGTCTCTCCCTTCCTTCTCCTGGACGATTTCTTCGTCCTTAACAGAGTCAAGATTTCCTCCATACCGGCGGCCGCCACGAAGACGATGACTCACATGGAAGAAGTCGAAAAACGAACCAACACAACCCATTCCACCGGCGCCGAATACCATAGTGATCGTTAATATTCTAAATGGGAGTGATGGAGTGATGGCCAGGTGGGGTGGGTTTTGATTTTTGAATTACAACTTAGAAGTTAGAAGGAGAATTTGTGTGCAGAAAAAAGGTGAAAAAGAAAAAGCAGTAACGTCGACTCGTCGTCGTCGTCGAGCGGGTTTTCCGTTTGAAAAAAAAAAATATATCGATAATTTTATTTATTTTGAAATATTTACCAATGGTATGATGGTAAATAAAATTACCTTTTGCAAATATTCCCTCGAAATCTCACATATGCTGAATAAAACCTCTCCACTCCATTAAAAAAAGAATAAATCTGAATAAGTTCCGTTTGGAATTTCAATTTGGACTGCAATGAGGGAAGAGCCTCCAATCCCGCCATTCCCATGTGCTGTTTCAGTCTTGTAATCGTTAATAAATATTAAAAATACCGCTTAGATGTGAACATGAGAGTATGGATTCGATGCTTCCACTCCCCACACTGCATCGCCTACGATTCCGACACTATTGTTTCTCGACAACCAGGCTTCTCATCTCACAGCCGCCGTCACTCTCCTTCCGCTCCTTCTCCTCCTCAGCAAGTAACGCGCTCGCATTTCATTCATCTCATAACTCAGATCGCTGACTTTTGTTTCTCATTCCATTCTTCTCCTTGCAGGGAATACAGTTTGTGCATCTGAGAAGGATTCCGATCAAGGTTCTCGCCTCATATATATATTTTTTTATATCTCTAATCCCCTTTTTTCTAGGGTTTTTGTGGGTTTTATACTTTTGTTAATGTAAAATATAAAATTAAATTAAACTCACTGAGAATTTGTTTTTTATTACAGTTAAACCCTTAATTCCTGATCGACTACCTTTACAACAGGGATCTGAGTTACATCAGTTGTTGGGTATAAGAGGTGCTTCAAAAGAAAATGTACTCACCTACTGACATACCCATTCTTTAATCTTCTTCTCTAGATTACAACTTTATCATTTAGTATTATTTATTTTATAATATACGGTTTAAATCATAGAATATATGGAAGATTCGTCTTCAACTCACAAAACCGGTAACCTGGCCTCCATTAATCTGGGGAGTAGTTTGCGGAGCTGCCGCTTCTGGTAGACAATTCGATCATTTTTTTGTCACTGTATTAAATATGCAGGTTCAAGTTGTATAATGCTTGCAGCTGATCTTAAAACAACAGGGAATTTTCACTGGACAGTTGAAGATGTAGCAAAATCAGTCGTCTGTATTTTCATGTCTGGTCCATTTCTTACTGGTTACACCCAGGTTTGATTTTTAACAATTAATTACATCAATTCATGATAAATCAATAATAAAATCTACAAGGCATTATGTTTATGTGTGTTCCTTTTTGTTGTAGACTATAAATGATTGGTATGATCGTGAGATCGATGCAATCAATGAACCATACCGCCCAATTCCTTCAAGATCGATATCTGAAGTAGAGGTAAAAAAACATAATATAATATAACAAATAATTGATAATGTAATCTTACCTCTGAATTCTATTTAGGTCATAACTCAGATTTGGGTATTGCTCTTAGGAGGGCTTGGATTGGGAGCTTTACTTGACCTATGGGTATGAATCAGCGAATGTATAATAAACAGAAAATTATTTCACTGTTAGATACTCAGATAGTAATTAATTTATTTTTCATATTGAATAATCTAGGCAGGCCATACAACACCCATTATTTTCTATCTAGCTCTTGGCGGTTCGTTTATTTCTTATATATATTCAGCACCACCGCTTAAGGTACATTCAAAATTTCATAGCACGTTCCCTCTTCTTCATTATTTTCTAAGATAACAATGTTTACCCAAACAAAATTATTTTCTTTAGCTTAAACGAAATGGATGGATTGGAAACTATGCATTAGGAGCCAGCTACATAAGCTTACCATGGTCTTAAATTACTCATTATTTTGTATTATTCTCATCGATCAAATCTTTATTTTAACACGACTGTAATAATATCCTATGCTAATGTTTTATTTGGTTTAATTGATAGGTGGGCTGGTCAAGCTTTATTTGGTACTCTTACAACTGACATTATTGTTCTTACACTTCTGTATAGTATAGCTGGGGTAAGTGAGCTTTCACAGTTTTTATTTATCATTATAATTTTTGTTTAAACTGCATGATGATCTCGATCGATTAAGATAAAATTTTCAGTTAGGAATTGCCATTGTAAATGACTTCAAAAGCGTCGAAGGTGACAAAGCACTGGGTTTGCAGGTTATTTCATCATTTCAAAAGTCATTACTATCAGCAAACAGTATTCTTATTCATACTTGTTTTTACTTTTTTTTATCAGTCACTTCCCGTTATTTTTGGTATTGATTCTGCCAAATGGATATGTGTTAGTTTCATAGATATAACTCAGATATCTGTTGTAGGTATGTATGGTGACATTAGAAATCATCTTGTTTTTTATCTGTTTTTTTTTTGACGAGGGAGTGGTATACTTATTTCAGGTTACCTTCTAGGTGCAAGTAAGCCACATCACGCTTTAGCTTTGCTTGTATTATTAATTCCCCAAGTCATTTTTCAGGTGGATATTTTTGTTCTTTTTTTTTACAAAATAATTGTTTAATAATCTCACAACATCGAATTTTCACAAGCATGCTTCAAAAAGTGAAAGTGTTTCTCTGGCCAGTTTTATTTTGAAGTGAAGAAACCCTTTCTTAGAAAGGAAGACCTTTGTGTGATATCGTGGATAACTTATGAAATCATGCAAACTTTTAGCAAGCATTAAATTGTTTGAACTATCATCCCTTTTGAATTTCTCCTCACTTTATGCTTTTCAATAATCAAATAGTAAATAAAAACGAAAACACCCACCACATAAAACAATAGTTAGGTTGTTGGAAAATGGTGAAACGAAAGGTTGGAAGAGGAAATCTCTAGCATTTAAACCCATTATTCATGTTAACTGAAGTTCTAGGGAGAGGGGGGCTTGCTTGTATCTGTCGCCTACCATTTTTTAGGCAGTCCCAACTCCCAACTTACAATGTATCAAATCACTTGAAATGAATGCCACATTCTTGCAATGAATCTTTGAGTTTTTCTTGCAGTTGAAATATTTGTTGAATGATCCCGTCAAATACGATGTCATGTATCAGGTATATTTTAATTTCGACATTCCAAATTCCTTCATTAATAAAATATGGATTTTGGAGGTAGACTGAATATGTGTGTTGATACTTGATACTGGACAGGCCTGTGCGCAGCCATTCATGGTGCTTGGACTTTTGGTTACAGCCTTGGCTACTAACCAGCATTGATATATCATATATCTCTACTCCGTAGCAGATGTAAGTAGGAAGAATGTATTATTGATTTATTTCACTAGTATATACTAAATAGCAATGCTACAACATAGACTCTAGGGTTCGGTGATTTTGCTGGTATCAAGTATAAAAAATTAAAATGTAACCTTGAGAATTATTTTTGCAAGACTTGAGTAATCTCTTCTAGATGTTTTATGAAACGTCAAAGTTTTAAAATCTTTTTTTTACTCTTACTCTTGTTATATGTTTTCTGGTAAAAAAAATTTGAAATTTTCAAATCGATTATCTTGAATTCTCTATTATCAAACTCTGAAATTATCAAAATTTTGAAAAAAAATTCAATTACTTATCCTTAATATTGTCCACGTGTTTGTTAATTTCGATAAATCAAGTTTGAAGTGGTAAGTTACTATGTGGTATTGAAATATATTTGATCTCGATGGTTTATTTTTGAGATATAATACTAATTTGACTTTTAAGATTTGTTTATAAATGATCAATCTATCAATATCTCATTTTAAATATCTCACAAAAAGTATTGACCATTGGCTCGTTAAGGAATTATCCAAGCTCGACGAGCGCCTGGTTTAGCCGAACTTGGACTCGACTCGTTTTAAGAATTGTCGGGTTCGGGCTCGAAACTCGCGAGCCCGAGTTTGAGCCCGCGAGTCTGGGTTCGAATTAAAAGAAATAATTATTTGGAAACATGGAAAATCGAACCATAACCTCTCAAATACTAAACAAATTTATTATCAACTGTGCTACACCTTTATTCTTCCTAAATATAATATTTTTTTAGTTTTTTATACTCCTTACCGAACCCATCAAGCTTAACGAGTTGAGCTTGGCATGTTCAAGCTCGAGTTCGGCTCGTTAAGCTAAACGAGTTTGAGGATTGGGCTCGGGTTAAGACTCGTTAGACTCGCGAGCCCGAGCTTAAACGAGTCGAGTTTTATTTGATACTCTACTTATTGTTTATCTCGAAGTATACAGTATTAATAGTAGCGACTTTAGTTGGAACGGACCCGAGTCGGGTCGAGTCTTCTCTCTATTGTTGTTTTTGACATGAATGATCATATTTTACCAAGATAAAAATAAATCACTTTTCCCTTCTTGTATTCTAAGGAATAAGGAACTGGTCAACTTTTCAAATTTCAAAGAGGCTAGTAAATGGTTAATTCACGCAACCATTTTTCTTTGTTGACGTAGCCGTACGATTTTTCCGTTACTTCAAATCTTCGTCTATAAATAATCCTAAAATTACAGTAATGGCGAACGTAACAGGTTTCTATGTGCCGGTGATTTACCCCTCGATAAAAATGCAGACTGAATCGGGCGAGTACGATGGAAGTGGATTTGGTAGGACAGAAACTTGCCGTGATTCCACTTCTCCATTGGTAACGGTTTTAACAAGTAAAAGGCCGATAAGGATTGAAATACCGAATATTGAGACTTCGCCGGTGGGTTTTGGTGGAGGAGTCGAAGATAAAGAAGGTGGAGTTGACATGGTGGAAATTGGAAGCGCTAGGTTTTCAGTTTACAGTAAGAAAGGAAAAGTCAAAACCTACATGGAAGACCGATTCTGTGCCAGTGTCAACATCGGCGATGATTCTAAACTGGTATGTAGGGATCGACAAAATAACGTCGATCACCTGAGATCTCGTTCCTGTCGAATTAATTATCAATATTGATATTAAAGTCTTGGTTGTCCATTATCCAGGCATTCTTCGGTGTTTTCGACGGTCATGGTGGGACGACGGCAGCCGAATTCGTCGCGAAAAAGATAGAAAAGAATATGTTGGATGTATTTCCCGCCGGAATTATCTTCGGAGAAGAAGAATGTGTTGGGAGAATTAACGAAGCTGTTAAAATCAGTTACTTAAGAACAGACTCTCAGCTGTTAAATGAGAATGTTGCCGGTGGGTCATGCTCTGTAACTACACTGATAAAAAACGGCCATCTTGTTGTTTCCAACGCCGGTGACTGCCGTGCAGTAATCAGTAAAGCTGGCATTGCCGAACCACTCACCTCCGACCACCGTCCATCCAGAGAAGACGAAAAGACTCGAATCGAATCCAATGTAATCATGTAATATAGAAGTAATATATACCAAATTCTGAAACTAAGTGTAATTTCTTCCAGGGAGGTTACGTCAATGAAGTCCACGGCATCTGGAGACTCGCAGGCTCCCTCGCCGTTTCCCGGGGGATGGGAGATTCCCATCTCAAACAGTGGGTGATTCCAGATCCAGAGACAACTGTTCTCCGAATCAAAGAAGAACACGAACTGCTCATCCTCGCGTCCGATGGTCTCTGGGACAAAGTTTCCAACCAGGAAGCCGTCGACATTGCTCGATCACTGTCCAACAACAACACGCCATCATCGTTATCTTCATGTAAAAAACTCGTGGATCTCGCTATTTCACGAGGCTCCTCCGACGATATCACGGCGGTGGTAATCAACCTCGGCCGCTTTGTTTAAATTATATCAAAATTAAAAATATTGGAAAGTGAGTTTGATACTGAAAACTTGAATAATATTCAATTGAATGATTGTTTATTTATATACATTAGTTAGCTAATTAACAACTAACCGCTAACTACTTTACGGATTTATCTCTAACTACCTTGGCAGTTTGGTAACTGTCCAACACCCCCCCCCTCTCAATCTCCGGTGGCCTTCCGACCAACTTCGACTGTAGTGTTGAGAATGCTTTAGGAGATAATGCTTTTGTGAGAATGTATGCCCACTACTCCGTTCCCGATATGTGTTTGACACTTATTACTCCGTTCTCTGATTTCTCCCAGACGAAATGAAGATCAAGAACAACATGTTTGAGTTTGCTATGACCTATGAGCTATCGGATTTTTGGCGATAAAGGATGCACAGATGTTATCTGTTAAAATCCTCATTGGTGTCGAAACCTCTATGCCCAATTCTAGAAGTGTGCTTTCTTACCGATTCAACCTCTTGCGTCGTGGTAGCAACTGCGCGGTACTCCGCCTCAGTACTTGATCTTGTAAGAGTGTTTTGTTTTCGTGATAGCCATGTCACGAGTGATCCACCCACATATATTAACATTCCAGTTCGGCTTTTGCGATCTATGGTGTCGCCTCCCCAATCCGCGTCGCAGTACCCGGTGACCTCGAAGTCTCTTGCTTTCCTTAATAAAACTCCAAATGTCTACCTGCCAAAAATCGAAAAACTCTTTTCATTGTTATAACATGTATGGGTGAGGAGAAGCCATAAATCGTGATAGTTGATTTATGGCTATTTGAATATCCGATCGTGTCAACGTCATATATTGCAACGAACCAATCACCTGATAGTATTCACGGCTGTCCTCAGTGGGGGGTTCATCTGATTTTAGATCGATATCGGCAATCATTGGAGTTGACGTTTTAAATTGTCCAAACCTGTACTTTGTAGTAAATTTGTTAAATACTTAGTTTGTGATAAATGTAACACATCTTCAAGTGTTTTACGTCAACTCCCAAGAAAAACTTTAACTCCCCCAAATCCTTCATCGGGAATTCTCCGGTGAGCCTTTTTATTAATTCTTCCACCTTCTTTTCGTCTGATCTCACTACCATGATGTCATCGACATAGACAAATAAGAAGACGGTAAATTCTTCTTCTTTTAAAATGAATATAGAGGGATCAATCGCCGACTCTTTGAACCGAATTGTAAACAGAAATGCACTTAGTCGTTGAAACTAACACCGAGGTGATTGTTTCAGCCTGTAGAGAGATATGTGGAGTAGGCAAACGTGCTCCGGTAGGTCGGCATCCTGGAATCCGAAAGGTTGTGATACGACTATCCGTTCTCTAGCTTTGTGGAGAAATGCATTAGATATATCGATTTGGTGGAGCTTCCAGCCTCGGGTTACAGCTATGGTGATTGGTGAGCACAAGTCTGATCGATAGTGAGCGAACTGCTGGACTAAACGTGTCCAAATAATCTGAGCCTTCCACTTGACGCATGTTGTTGGCAACCAGGCGCTCTTTTTTTATATTGTGTTCCATTGTCCCATCTGATTTTGCCTTCACTTTGAAGACTCATTTCGTATTGATGACGTTATTGCTTGCTCGGGGACACAAGTGTCCACGTTTTGTTCTCCATTAATGCTCTATATTCAACGGACATTACTTTTTTCTATTAGATAAACAATTATGTAAGCAGTTATATGCTATTATATGGATGAATTGTAAATTAACCAACTAATATGTTGGTTAAGATAGAATGATTATATATAGTTTAAATCTGTATTAATTGTATTCAACGAAAATAGTTTTTTTGAAATACAGAGATATACTTTTCATTTTGATATCTTCTCACTTTCCATTGAGGCACCGTGATGGCAAATTTTGCTGATTTGGGAACACAAATGTCGGTAGCGACGACGGCCAGAGCATATCTCGGATTTGGTTTTATGATTCCTCTAGAACCTCGGGTAACCATTGTGAATGGTGCAACATCTGAGAAAGTTGAGCAAGTTAGGTGAGGTCTGAGTCGGAGCGACGCTGGGAGATCGGAGGCGACAGTGAGGAGTCGTTGGAGGAGAGGAGACGAATCGTTTGGAAACCCTAGGGCTTAGATTTTTGTGTTTGGATTTTGAAAAGTGAATTAAAATATTACAATACATGACTATATATACTAACTCCTATTGGGCCTTGAGTATGGGCCAATCTAACTCTATCTAATTTGGATTAGCATTAATCCTTTATGCTTCAATACCCTCCCTCAAGCTGGAGAGTGTATATCATAGAGTCCCAGCTTGGGTAGTAGATTCCTGAGTGACTCCAAGCTTGCTGGTTTTGTAAGAATATCTACAATTTGAGCATTGGATGCAACATGATGTAATTTAAATAATCCTGCTTGTAAGTGATCACGAACTAGATGACAATCAATCTCAATATGTTTAGTACGTTCATGGAGACTGGACTGGATGCTATGTGGATGGAAGCCATGTTATCACAATGCAGTATTGTTTCCTCTTTGGGTAGAAGGTTTAGTTGTTATGGATATCTTATCTAGGTAGTCAATATGAGAGGTAGATAGTCTTTTATAGGTTAAGTAGTTATGCATTGGGAATGTTGTTCCTTTGGATTTGCCCTCCCTTATTGCAAATGAGCAGTAGTAATCATTCAACCTTATTGGTGGTTTGGTTTGCCACCTAGGGTATCTCCTAGGCACTGTGTTTTGGTCTGGTAGAGGGTTTTCTTCCCTCTCTGATTGATTATGAATTTGTTCTTGATCTTCCACTGTCTCAGTGGAAGTCTTAGAATTATCTCCATCACTAATTTGAGGAGGTGGTATGTCATCCTCCTCTTCATTTATATTATTTTTGAGGTTTGACTGATCTAATTCTCTTTCTTCTTTGAGTTGAAAGATATTTTCATAAAAGATTACATCTCTGCTGACAGAGATTTTATGGTTGTCTAGGTCATATGTTATGTGACCCTTTTGGGTTGGGGATTGACCCAAATAAATACATATTTTAGCTCTGTGGGAAAATTTGTCCTCTTTTGTGAGACATGTCACATAACATAGTTTGAATTTTGGCTCCTTTGAGTGTACTAGTTCAAAGGGTGATAGGTTTTGAGTTACATTAGAAGGTAATCTGTTTATGATGAATGTGGAGTGTAATATGGAGTACCCCCAAAGTTCAATGGGTAGTGATGATTGTATCTTCAGTGCCCTAGCAACATTCAGAAGATGTTGGTGCTTTCTTTCAACCACACCATTTTGTTGTGGTGTGTGTGGGCAGTTAGAGTAGTGGATGATTCCTTTGTCTTTCAGGAATTCATCCATGGTTAGGGAAAAAAACTCCCCACCATTGTCTATCCTAATAGTTTTAATTGAAATATTGAATTGATTAGCAATTAAAACATATAATTTTCTAAATATGGGAAAACATTCATATTTTGAAGAAATTAAAAATGTCCAAACATATCTAGAGTAATCATCCACAATAGTCATGAAATATTTCTTCCCATGGATGGTTGGAGTGTGAAAGTTCCCCCACACATCCATGTGAAGGAGATCAAATGCATTTTTAGATCTAGATGCTTATGTTGGGAATGTTGTTCTAGATTGTTTTGCAAAATGACAAACATCACAGTGTTTTGGAAAGTCAGTATTATGAAAATCAGAAGAAATATTGTTCAAAATAAATTTAAGTCTGCCACATGAAGTGTGGCCAAGTCTATTGTGCCAAGTTTTTGTTAAAATGGCACCAGCAAAATGTTTCTTACCACCAGTGTTTGATAAGATGTATAGTCCACTCCTCAGGCTACTCTGTCCAACTTCCCTCATCAGAACCTTGTCATAGATAATGACAGAAGATTTGAGTCAGCTTGCTGATTGATAGCAAGTTGACCTGGAATGATGGTATAAAGTACACATCATTTAGTGTAATGTATGGTGATATGATGATGTCTCCCTTCTGAGACACTATCTGCTCATCACCATTAGGTAATGAAATTGAAAATGTTTCGCATTTTTGTATATTTTGGAAAAGGGAGCTGTTCCCACTCAGGTGCTCAGATACACCCGAGTCAATGATCCAAAAGTTATTTTGATTATTGCAATTTATAATAGAATTAACAGTACCTGAACTTGGACCTGTATATTTGGGAAGTGGCTTAGGATTGTATTTTTCTGAATAGAGTGGAAATCCATGAGGGCCAATTGGATCTTCAGATATTTCTGTCTTCTTCTTACCCTTGTCCCATTCAGACCAAGCAGACCAGTCCTCCTCAGTAGACACACAGTTGGCTGAGCCCTGTGTTTTTGCCTCAGCTGTTGAAGTCACAGTAGGATTGACCCTCTTTGTGAATGTGGTGCCCCTGGATGATGATGGATACCCATGCTGAATAAAGCATTTTTCATCACTATGCCCAAAGGCCACACATGGGAAGCAGTAGTATCTTGTATTAACTTGTTTGCCACTTTTGTAATATAGAGGTTCTGTTGGAGTAGGTGGCCTTTTCCTTGGATTTTGAGATGCAGGAGCATTGTGAACTGGTTTAGGTGTGTGTGAAGATGAAGCATTGTTGTTGTTAAAATGTCTGTTTTGACTTTGGTTCCTAGCTGAGTAAAATGCAGATGCTTGGTGATTGTTGTTATGCTCAGAGAGTTGTAGTTGTGATTCTTCATGAGCCACCATGGAATAGACTCTACCAAAGTTTGATAGTTTCTCTAGTGACAGAATGTGAGTTCTGACCTGCCTAAAGTCATCCCTCAAGCCCATGAGGAACTTCCTAATCTTAAGCATGTCTTCTTTGTCATTGACCCTGCCACTCATATTGCATTCACATTTACCACAGCTGCATTGTGGAGTTTCCCCATAGGCATCAACCTCTCTCCAGATGGATTTTAGGTTTGTGCAGAACTTAGAGACACTGTCACTTCCTTGTTGCATCAAGGCAACATCATGGGATAGCTAATAGATGTGTGTTTCATTTGACTGTCTGAATTGATCCTTAAGATCATTCCAGATCACAGACGCATCATCAGTGTACATAATTTGGGCTGCTATGTCTTTGGAGACTGAGCTCCAGATCCATTGCCTGACCACCCCATGACAGGTGATCCACTACAAGAAAAGTGGTTTTCAGCGACGATTTTAGCGACGATTTTAGATCGTCGCTAAATTTCATGAAGGATTTTGAAGAAAACACGCGATATTAGCGAAGATATAAAAATATCGTCGCTAATGATCTTTTTTTTGTATAATTAGCGATGATAAATTTTAAATCGTCGCTAGATATACATATTAACGACGATTTAAAGTTTATCATCGCTAATAATTGGGACCAATTTATAAAGTTTTTAAAAAATAATATATTTATGTAAAATGACCCGTTTATATATAATATCTTTTATTATAAAATCCCAATTTTCCCCTTTCACTAACCCAAAACCGTCCATTTCCCCCAAATACTTTCCCAAGCTCTCCTTCTCATCGGATTTTCCCCAAGCTCTCCTTCTCGCCGGATTTTCAGCAACTCTCCTTCTCGCTGGATTTTCAGCAACTCTCCTTCTCGCCGGAGGTAATGTTCTAATGTTCTTAATGTCTAGATTTTCCCCAACCCTAATGTTCTACTTCGAACCAAATCCATCTGCCTCTCTTCTTCTCTTCGTTTTCAATATAAACACTAATATTCTACTTCGATCCTAATGGATCTGCCTCTCTTCCTCTCGTCGTTTTTAATAAACTTCTAAAAAACCCTAATATTCTACTCATGGGTCTTCCTTCTGTAAATAGAAGTGATTGGGGTTCATTCTGTAAATGATGATCCTTTTCAATGCTCTAGATAGTCCAAAATGAAATTCAGCCTTTTACCTTTCTAAATATTTTTGTAAATGTTCAGTAAATGGATTTCTATAAATTGATTTTTAATTTGTAAATATTCTTCCAATCCGTTACAGTAAATATTCTGATAATGGATTTCTGTAAATGGATTTTTGTAATTGTTTTTCCAATCAATTTATAAATATTTTGTAAATACTAATTAGAAATGTTTCCGATGAATTTTACTTAGAAAGTAGTACTTTTCTAATGTTTTTGTAAATGTTTTGTGCCCTTCTTAGCAAAAAGATAATTAATTTCTGTAAATCTTCTGTAAATGGAGATCTTCCATTATCTTGTTAAATAAATGGAACAATAAGATGTAAATTGTATGAAATTTACATATAATGTTCTTGTTTTATTTCTGTAAAATTTACGTTAAAATAACTATGAAATTTAGTTATGCAAATTTTTAAAAATCAAACTTAAATTAATTATCTTTATAAAATTATGAACTATAAAATTAATTATGTCTATAAATATTTATCATTATCATTATAATGACTCATACGTCATTAAATGATAAAGGAAAAACTATGATGGTGAGTGATTATTTATTAATATTTCATAATATATTTATTTTTTCTTAATTGTTTCATATTTGATTTTCGTAAAGGCCGAATATGAACATTTGAATGAAGAACTTCGAAGACAAGAAGATAGTGATTCTGATTCTGATGACGATAGCGAAGACGAAAATTTATCGTCTCAGGGTTCAACTACATTTCATATGAAGCCTCTGTTTAAAAACGATAATATTGGACCTTGGCTGAAAGCATCAAATGGAAAGAAAAATGGGCGCATTCTGGGATTTAGAGTTGACAATGAGGCAATGACTCTATGTTATCAAATAAGAGGAGAAAAAAAATGAGCAATGAGGAAATTGAGAAGCACAACACTGAACAATTTGAATTGACAGTTTCCAAAGCCGTTGAAAAACGAATGGAAGCGTTCGAAATAGAAAACGAAAAACGACTTAAAATGATGGAACAACGATTAATTGACAATATACATGTGAGTTTAATAAATGTTTTTAAATTTATTAATTTTTGAATATCTTCATTTATTTTCAGGCTAATGCTACAAGCAACGACCCCAATCGTCCATCATCGAGTAATGTTCCTGCTTCTTCTCAGTTGAACCAACTTATTCCATTATCGAGAAATTATTGGGAAGAAGATACTACTTTGAATTCGACACCTCGACCAAAAGGTAAGACTTTAGATATTTTCAATATTGTTCAAAAAAAAAAATTGTAAAACACTTACCTCTATTGTAATTGAAACACTTAACTCTATTGTAATTGTAATCTCTATTATAACTCTATTATCTCTAATAAACACTTAATCTAATTTGTGATTCATTTGTGATTCAATATGTGAAATTTGTATGATTGAATGTATGTGATTGGTGTGATCGATTGAATGTATGAGATTGGTGTGAATTGAATTGTATTTAGAGTTGAATTGTATTTGCATGTATTTACAGGTGTGATTGAATAGTAAGACTCTAAATGAGCACCCATATAAATAAAACATTTTTTTTTATTGTATTATATTTTAGCGACGATTTAGCGACGATAAGTTAAAACAGGGAAAATTAAAATTTAACAAAAGCGACGATTTAGCGACGATAAGTTGAAACAGGAAAAATTAAAATTTAACAAAAGCGACGATATGGCGATGATCTTTTTCAAATAGTAGCGACGATTCAACGACGATGCTATTTTTTGGCGCCAAAAAATAACGCGCGTGTGGGATTACATCAGCGACGATGACACATCGTCGCTGATAATTAGCGACGATATCCAACATCGTCGCTAAATTTTTAGCGAGGCGACCTACAGCGAAGCTTTAGCGACGATCAATAATCGTCGCTGAAACCAATTTAGCGACGATTTTTGACTTTCAGCGACGATTTTTGATCGTCGCTGAAACGCAGGAATCTTGTAATGTATATCACCAGAAGGTAAGTCTTTTTACTTATAGAAAGTTACGTACCATCCGTTATCAAATAAAAAGATTTAAAATAACCATTACGTAGAATTGTAGTATGTAGATATCAGGACCTAAAACCGGCCCTGAACACAAATATTCTACCGGCCAGAGCATATCGTTTAGGAGCTGTTAGGACATTGGGGTGGAAAAAACTTGCTGACAACTGTGAAGAAGAGTGGAAGACACTATCACCTTTCTCTAAAGAGATTCAACATTGATGGTACCCCTAGTCCATCAGTCCAGGCCCATTCAAGACCAAGACTGATAGACATAGTAAGGTAAATAGAAGAGGGAAACCCAGGCCGCCCAACGGATTTTAGTCCGGGCGGGTCGACCAGGCCAATCCACCGGGCTGGATGGGTCTAACCCAAACGGTCATCTCGGGTATAGTAGTCGGGTCTGTCGGGTCGGGTCTAAACCCGAGAACACGAGGCCCAATCCAGTAGGAAACTGTATAAATACCCCTAGGGGTGAAGTGTAAAGAGGGGGAAACAATATTTAATACTTGTGAGATTGTTGTGTATACTTTATACTAACACGATCAATGGTGAACCTGACGTGAAATGGATTCAAAGCAACCAGAGCGAGTAATTCAGATGGAAGAAAACTTAAAAATCACGACGGTGGAGGCGAACGAAAAAGATCAACAACCGCCGGTTCCTACTGAAAATCGCATTTTAGATGAACCGGTGCGTGTGGAGGAAAACATTGAAAAGGCGCCTTACCGTCCTCAACCACAAGCGTGGGAAAATCCTTGGCCGGTTACCAGACCATCGCCAGGGGATATTGTATCTATAAGTTGATCGGGGCAAATTCGGTCGAGATCAAGATCACCCGAACAACACAGGAACGAACAAATTGGACATAGAAGAGCATTTCTCGAACCGCAAAATGGTAGGGAAGATCGACTCCTTGTGATTATCACGGAGTTGCAGAACAATCAAAGGCAACTGCACGAGCGAATTTTATCGCTAACGGACAGAAACACATAGGGAAACAACAGGGCACCCGTGTGGCCGTCGATCGGCTACTTGGACCAGCCCACATCAACAGGCAGTGAAGAAGCCCTGGCGCGGCATCTTCTAGTGGAAAATTACCCAATGGGATGGAGGGCCCCGAAGATGACTATGTACGATGGAACAACAAACCCATAGGATCATATCCATTCGTTCCGTACGAAAATGGAGGATACTACAAGGCGAAAGGACATTTGGTGTCGTATGTTTAGAAGAACATTGAAAGGCGAAGTTGTAGGGTGGTATAGAAACCTTCCCGAAGGAAGCATTAATTCATTCAATGATTTGGAAAGGGCGTTCAAAATTGCCTTCGGGCATAAAGTAAGACTTTACAAATGTGCATAGACTTTACAAATGTAAACAAAGCATGTCCAAAAGATTCGTACCCTCTCCTGTCGGTAGATCACTTGGTCGACCGAGCATCAGGTTGCGAATTGCTTAGTTTTATGGATGCACACTCGGGTTATAACCAGATCCCCATGGCTCGAGAAGATGAAGAAAAAACTTTTTTCATATCAGAAACATGAACTTTTTGTTTCAAAGTAATGTCTTTCGGATTACGAAATGCGGGAGCAACATTCCAAAGAGCTATGGACCAAATATTCAGGCACCAGATCGGAAGGAATCTCGAAGTGTACGTAGACGACATCTTGGCCTGTTCCAAGGCGGCCACAGGGCACCTAAAGGATCTGGAGGAAACTTTTAATAGCATAAGGAAGGCGGGCTTACGGTTAAAGGCAAAAAAGTGCTCTTTTGGAATCACAGAAGGACATTTCTTAGGTTTCAGAATAACACCTCACGGGATTATGGCCCGTACGGAAAAGGTTGAAGCAATAGTTTCTATGACCCCACCAAGAACAATAAAAGAAGTTCAAAAACTCAATGAGAAGGTCGATCCCAGGGAAGTCGATCTTAGACCTGATCTGATCAGTTAGGCGGTTACTGTCCAAATGACCATATTACCCCCATAAAAACCCTATAAATAGGAGGCACCTCTCACTCAGTAAAGGCAGGTTATTTGGAATAGAGAAGTCCTAGCGAAGCAGAGCTCTACACACTTGAGTCCCAGCCTGATTTCCCCGCGGAGTTCCCCGCCTGACGCTTGTTGAAAGCGTCTTGGAGTACTGATCGGGTTTCACCCTCATCAGTTGGCGCCGTCTGTGACTCAAAGATACCCACGACAAATGCTCCTCGACTTTTGCGAAAAAAGGATTCGACTTTTTTTCAAGTCGTCAGCCAGGGAGTCGTGCAAGGAAATCAACCCGGCGAATGATCGACTTTTCGAGAGAAAAAGGGACCTACCCCTTCGGACTACGACTTTTGGGAAGTCTCCAAGCACACCAAGATCGACTTTTTTCTAAAAAAAAAGGTCGAATTCTCCAGGATGGTAACTACAAGAAGTACTTCTCAAGGAGGAGGCAACTCTCAGAAAGTACCAGAACAACAGCCAGGGAGCCCAAGGACTAAAAGACCAGTGGGTCGGCCACCCAAGGCTAATAAAAATAAAATACCTAACAACACGCATAATGACACTGAAGTTGAACCTGAATCAACCCACCAAGTGTCAGCAGGTGCAAAAAATCAAAATATTACACTGTAGGCAATAGCTGAGGCTATACGACTCCTTGCAGAAAGAGAACAACCTCAAAAGGAGCAGCCTCAGAAAGATCAGCCTCCGAAGGAGCAACCTCAGGAGAAGCAAAAAGTTCCTGAACAAACAAAACCTCCGAATAACCAGGAAACACGGACTTCAACATCAGAAGTCCCCCGCGGGATCGTACAAATCGAAAAGCTGGGATTGGCAGTGGTGACAGCAGCGAGACGACTAAAACCTTATTTTCAGGCACATCCGATCACTGTTCCAACAGAATTTCCATTGTCACAGCTATTGCATAAGTCGGACGTGTCGAGGTATATCCAGTAAATCACAAACATTGTACATAAAGAACAAAAAGCCTTAGGGCAAGTTTATTTCAATTCAAATTTTTTTTTCTAAATTATTGATCAAACAAGGCCACCCGTCACAAAATGCCGTAAGGCAATAAGGTCAAAAGACCAAACAAGGCCACCCGCCATAAAATGCAGTAGGGCAATAAGGTCGAAAGACCAAACAAGGCCACCCGCCATAAAATGCAGTAGGGCAATAAGGTCGAAAGACCAAACAAGGCCACCCGCCACAAAGTGCCGTAGGGCGATGAGGTCGAAAGACCAAACAAGGCCACCCGCCACAAAGTGCCGTAGGGCAATGAGGTCGAAAGACCAAACATGGCCACCCGCCACAAAATGCCGTAGGGCAATCAAGTCGAATGATCAAAGGCGATCTACAACCGTCAGAAAAAAGATCAGAGATCGAGACAACCCCACGTCACGAAAGGCCGTAAGGAAATAAGATCGAAAGCGATGACGCACACAACAAAGCCGTAAGGCAATAAAACCGTAAGGTAAAAGAAGCACAAGAAAGGCCGTGCGGGCTAAGGTTATAGAGCCAAAAAGAAAAGGGGCAAAGAAATAGCGGAAGAATAGCAACAAAAAAAGAAAGTCAAGTACAAAGCAAGGAACAAAGTACAAAATAGAACAATAGCAAAGTACGTTACAAAAAAGAGAGAAAAAAGGTTCATTCTTCATCTGCATAACCCCTAAGATCTTGAAGAGTCTTCAGCCAAGGAGGATGTTCCTTAGGGATCCCGTGCGCTTGCCACTGCTCCCACTGAAGAGGGTTCACAGGTACAACAACCGGCTCAAACTCTGGATTTCGAAGGTTCGCCATGTCTCACTCATGAACCATGCCTTCACCAAAGTTCTTGAAGCGAGCACGCTTGTTTCGTTCGGTAACGGACTTAGCACGCTCCGCAAAATTTATCTTCGCATTTTCAACATCTTTTTCAATCAACGCAATCCGGGCGGCTCCATCGTCTTTCTCCTTCCTAAGGGATTCATTCTCAGACCGGCAGAGAGAAAGTTCATTGGTCAGACGAGTAACTTCAGACAAAGCATCATTCAGTTCGCGGGTTCGCCGAGCACCTCTGTTCTGCCGATAGCGTTCAATCGCCACAGCCTGAAGGGCACGGATATAACACACATCATCAATATCATCAGAATCCTTTTTTTCAAGAATCCCTCAGTCATCTTCCTTCTCAATCAAAGGATCCAGCCGACCAAGAGTACGCTCATAAATCCCAGCAATCCGAGGGTCTTGCATATGCTCAATCACGATCAAGCGATCCCCAGGATTGTACACGCTAGCAGTAATACCAGTGTCCGAGAAGTTGATGTACTTCATAACATCATTGATAGAATCATTGGGAGTTTCCAAACCAACTTCAGATCCGCCGTACGAAGATTCACCAACCTTAGGATTACTTTCCGTACGGGCCCCCTTACAACTTTTCTTGTGCGCATCATTCCCTGCAAACAAGCCCGACAAACCTCCTTCATCAGAGTCACCTGAAAGAAAAAATCAATGAAGTCGAAAGACAATTTACCAGAAGGGACGAGGTGCGGGTGAGTAAGTTTTCAGTTTCCAGTCATTAGATCAGAATAATCAATAGGATTTGCACGGACAGATAACAAACAGGTATATGCCCCACGTTCTTCCGGAGAAAGTTCCCCTACGGAAATTGGCCGAGCGTCGAAGGATGAAGTATTTATCCATTCGGAAGGGACGCCCGACAAACCCACCGCACTTGCCTTTACAAAGAAGTAACGGTTTTTCCACCTGTGAGAACGGTCGGGGTAAGAATCTAGAACCTTGCACCTAATCCGGGAAGAAACCAAAAGTCGTGCGGCATTAGGTTGGGAGACACAGAAAAATAGTCGGAATACCCGTTCGTAAGGCTCAATATGCAGCTCAAGGCACAACCGCTCGAACGAAATAACCCGATCAAGACTAGAAGGAAAAAGCTGAGAAATAACAACGGCAGTATATAAAAGAAAAGACAGAAGAAAGGGAGAAGCAGGAATCCGGAGCCCTAGATCCTCAAAACCCGAATAAAAAGTAATATAGGCCAGAAGGAGGCGAAAAGGCAGAATGACCATCAGGAACCTTAAGATGAGCAATAGCTATACGAGGGGCGATCCCGTGAAAATGATGGCGTGCCTGTCGCCGACTAAGAACAGAAGGGGGGTTTTCAGTAGGAGTTAGAGAGTTACCGTCGAACTGCATGCCATGCATCTACGAAGGAGTTAAGATCAACCATAGGAGAAGACACGGCAGCCGGCGAGGATAAAAGAGAAACCCTAGCTCTGATAGTGGATGAGTAAAAGGGTAAGAAGTAAAAATAAATAAAAAAAAGAGTGAGGAGCAAATTTATAGAGGAGCATTGGGGGAAGCAAAAAAAAAACGAGATTCGAATGTAGAGGATTCACATACCCAAAGGTAAATAGGGCCGTGCGGCAGGATCGGTGCAGTGCAGCCCGCGAGTCACTTTCAACCTGGATGCTCAACAAGAAAGGCGGAATAAGAGGTCGTAGGGCAAGTACATGAGCAAAAATCGGCCATAGAAATGAATAGAAAGAAACCGAGGAAAAACTTTACGAACTCCAAAATGGGTAGAAGGTATACCTGCTAATCGAGTAGTCCGTATGGAAGGAAGGTGGCAAGGGCCGTACAGCCACAATACCCGTAGGGGATACCAGATTACCAGGCGAACTTCGAAAGAAATTACCAGAACCCTAATCGGCAAGCGGTTAGCCATGGAACAAGAGAAAGATTAAGCAAAAGTAATAAGAGAAATCCGAAGGGAAATAGAAAAAGGGAAACATTTTTTTTCTTCATAGGAAGGGGGCAGGAAATTACATCACTGCAATTGTATCGAAAACAAAGCTCAAAGTACGGTAGTAAAGTATCAGTATGTAAAGATAAAAGAAAACACGCTATCTCGCTCACAGGTGAACTCGCAGGAAAAGCTACAGGAGGGCAAAGAGAAAGCAATATTCAAGTACAAATCAAGAAAAGCACACTAAAAACAGGCCCCCATAAGGGGGACATTCATGACGCCCATCAGGTCGGCCCGCGTGAGAGATAATGACGAAGGTCGGTCGGGGGGAGGACAGGGAAGGACGACCAGCACGCTGTCTACGTCCCCGACGGCGTCGAACGACAGACACAGCAGAATGACCGGTGGAGGAAAGCTCAACAGCGGCAGTTACAGGAACTCCAACAGGGGCGGCAGCAGTTGCAGAAAGTTCAAATGGAGCAGCACGATTCTCAACCATAACAACATCACTTTCAACCTATCGAAGAACAGAAAGGCGGCGCTGAACAGCTAAAAGCAAAGAGTTGATGCGGTGACTCTCAGTAGAAGCAAGAGCACGAGCCTCCTCTCCATGAAGAATGAGGTTTTTAGACCAGGCAGCCTGTTGATGCACTAACTCACGACCAAGCTCCTCCAAAATAGAAAGTATAGGCATGATGAATTCGTGGAAATGACAGAAGGAAAGAAGAATTTATAGGTTAAAGGAAGGGGGGAGTACTGATGGTGCCCCTAGTCTATCAGTCCAGGCCCATTCAAGACCAGGACTGATAGGCCTAGTAAGATAAATAGAAGAGGGAAACCCAGGCCGGGCGGGTCAACCAGGCCAATCCACCGGGCCAGATGGGTCCAACCCAAACGGGTCATTTCAGGTATGGTAGCCGGGTCTGTCGGGTCAGATCTAAGCCCAAGAATACGAGGCCCAATCCAGTAGGAAACTGTATAAATACCCCTAGGGGTGAAGTGTAAAGGAGGGGAACATTTGATACTTGTATGATTGTTGTGTATACTTTATACTAACATGATCAAACATCTTCGATCTCCGACGTCGACGAATGAGGAACTAGTTAATATCGATAAGGGTTTTTAAATAATTTTAATAAAAAGAGGTAGAAATTGTAAAAAAAAATCTATTTATCTATTATTAATAAGGTAGTCGAACACATGAAGATTAGCTCAACTGGTTACACAATCATAGTAAGTCAGTAACTATTAAGGTTGCTACGGGTTTAGGGTTCTAGTCTCTAGTCTCGTTATATGTACGTAATATTCATTTAATTTTTAGTCAATAACCAATGATAAGGATGGTATCCCTATTAGTGTCAGACTAGTCGATCGCGTGTTGGTTAATGGCAATGGCGGAGCCATGAAGTTATTTGGGGGGTAACGGAGTCCTTCGACGAAGGCGATTTTTTTTTGAGTTCAATTAAATTTTTCAAAAAAATTATCATGTTGTATTTGAAAATACGATAAATATAGAAGAAAATCTATGATTTAGAAAAATAAAATAAAGGAGTAAATTTGTGAAATATATATAAATAAAATGGGCAAACTTCTGGTGCAATATCACTAAATGTGATATCTGCGACGTACGAATGTGGGCCGTCAGATCTCTTGATTGAATAAAAGTCGTCGAATGTGGGCCGTCGAATTTTCCGCCGTGCGCGAGTTAGAACAAACCACCGTGAAGAATAAAAGTCATCAGATGTCAGATGAACGGCTAGGATGGAGGACGGCGCATTTATCACATCTAGTGATATTGCACCTGATAATTTCCCTAAATAAAATATAGGGTAAATCTGTAAAAATATATATATATATACAGCATAAATCAGGAACGACACTTACCGTTCCTTGAGTCAGTGCGGTACCTACCTCCTCCACCTTCCGATTTCGTATCCACGGCTGTATCCTCCTCCAGCCACCGTTCCAACACCGGTAAGTGTTCCAACATCGAGCGAACTGCAATCTCCGCATCCTCACCGGTCACCGAACAGTTCTGTCACGGAACCCATCGCGGTTCCGCGAACTGCAATCTCCGCGGAAGCCATCGCGGTTCTACGATGGGTACCGGAACTGCAGCTCGCGATCACGATGGTTGCCGGAACTGCAATCGCGAGCCGCGATCGTAGAATCGATGGGTACCGGAACTGCAATCTCCACGAACTGCAATCGCGAGCTGCAATCGTAGAATCGATGGGTACCGGAACTGCAATCTCCACGAACTGCAATCGCGAGCTGCAATCGTAGAATCGATGGGTACCGGAACTGCAATCGCGAACTGCAATCTCCACGGAAGCCATCGCGGTTCTACGATGGGTACCGGAACTGCAGCTCGCGATCACGATGGTTGCCGGAACTGCAATCGCAGTTCCATCACTGCAATCGATGTCGGACCTGCAGGATGTAGTTCCGGCAGATTTGGTGTCGCACGGGGGAACGTTTGAAAGACCAGCCGTTCCAGAAACTTTCCCTATATATATATATATATATATATATATATATATAATACAGAGGTAAATCTGTCCATTTAGACAAATATAGAAAAATATCTGTAAAATATATATATAAAATACAGGGGTAAATATGTTGATTTAGACAAATATAGAAGAAAATCTGTAAAATATATATAGGAGGAATTTCTGGTGCGCCATCATCAAATGCGCTGAAGACATCTAGACCATTCATTTTAAATCCCACGCTTACTAATTTTAATCTTTGAACACCACCACCTTGAACTACACATGCACAAATTTCGAAAGAAAACTAAAACTTTTGCCAAGATTGAGGACCCTTGGCTACGATCTAGCTCCGCCTCTACGATGGCCAATCGGTCGATCATTTGACTTAACAATGTAGGAGTCCTATCGATCGATAGGCCGGAAGCTCTAGATCTTTGATCGCATACTCCACTCCTTTGCTCTGAGAGAGGTCGGTCTGCTTTGAATGAAAATTGATTCCCCACTTTTGAGATTCATCTGACTCTGTCCCGATGGACTCCAAGTTCTTCTCCCTCGGCTGGTGGATTTCAACCTTCTACTTTTGTCTTCAATTGCTACTGTTCCGTTGTGTTCCGATTTATTGTTACTTTGTTATTTTCATGAATGTATATTTTTTCCGATCTTTGTTGTAATTAAAACCACATACATACTATGTATTTCATTGATTGAATCAGTTATATTTGAATGTACTCAAATTATACGTCCTCTAACTTTATAAAAAATAGGTCATCAGGTATTCTTAAGTAGACATGAGGCTCCGAAATTCCGAAATCTCATGAAAGATCGAACATCGCAAGAAGGTCCGGAGTTTTAGACATACCTAATTAAATTGAATGCTTTTCTACCATTTATAGATTAAGAGGAGGAGCGATTGGAAATTGGATCACAACTAAGGTATTAAACAGATTATTCCAGGTCGATCACCGATCGACAATCACGATCGGCCATCCATGAAGTTGTCGATTACTCTTGAAATAATCAGTAGAGTACTAGTCTGACACTGATGGGGTTACCACTCTCATCACTAGTCATCGACAACAAGAGATGGATAAGGATTAAGGGCTTTTAAAAGATTTTAATGAAAAGAGGTAGAAATTGTAAAGAAAATCTATTATTAATAGGATAGTCGAACACAGGGAGATTAACTCAACTACTGGTGACAGTAATAATAAAATTGTTGAGGTTTCAGGGTTCTGTAACAGTCTCCTTGCTGATGGTGACTGTCGTCGAATCTACAAACAGAAATCCTTCGACAAAGGTTGGGAAAGAATTTTCTCCAAGAAGGAGCCTAAGGGGGAGGAATATTTAAGAACTAAATTGATTTTATTTCTGATTATTCATTGATTGTATGAATATTTAAAGAAAACTTAAAAGTAATTACAAACTAACTTATTTAACTATATTTTAGTTAGTAAACCGCTCAACTACTAACTATAATCAAAGTTCAATGGGCATCATGGGGTCCTCAGATAGTTGATTCGACGGGCTACTCTTTCTTGCTAAGTTGCTCCTCCTACTCGTCGTATAACCTTAGCTTTATTAATATTGGTACATGTTCTATTCTCGTTGTGTATGTAATTTTTATTTAATTCCCACCACGATATAACCAGTGATGTATATTATGTGACTCTGATATATTACCCAGAATCTGAGGCGGAACTACATTATAGCCAGAGGTAGTAATCGCTACTCTTCAATTTTGGCAAAATTAGTAGGGGTATATATATATATATATGTAATAAAAATTATTATATGGTTATATATATTTTACAGAGATTTTCTTCTATATTTGTCTAAATCAATAGATTTACCCCTGTATTTTATTTATTTACAGAAATTATCAGGTGCGGACGTCCACACCAAGATAAGGTGTGGACTTTAATCCGCACCGTCTACGTGTGATGAGTGAGCTTCAGGAAAATTAATTGAATACGATAGTTACATCTATAGGGAAAAGTGTTAAATCTAGGGTATGTACGTATATCTTATCTAGTGCGTGAGGTGCGTATAGGGTATATCTAGGGTTACAATCCTGTGTGTCTACGTAGGCTAAAAATAGCCTTTATCATCTTACGTTTTCGTATGTTTTCTGGCATACATTGCGGTGGTTGAGAAGATATTTGGGGAGAAATGAAATCGATGGAGAATGAATGAAGCTTGTATTTTCAGGAGGTGATATAGAAAGAGTATCTGCCGGTCCGATCTGGTGACCGAAAAGAGTGAATGTGTTCAACATTGTAAAATCGTTGTGCAATGGTGAAGAAACAACGAGATCAACGAGGAGTGAAGCCGATTTTACTGATCAGGGGAGGCACCAAGAAAACGATTTGAGGAAAAGGAATCCATATAGAAGATCAAGAGAAGATGGAAGAAGGTAAGGTTAGAGTTAGGGTGATGTGATTAGAGTAATGATATTGATATAAATTTTAATTAAAGTCCCAAAAATATTTTCACGTACGGCGAAGAACTCTGCTACCGCCACTGTCCAAAGGTATGTTTTTTTACTTGTAAAAAGATACATTCCGTTATAAAATAGTCAACCGATCATATCCAAACCCAAATCTGTCGTTTGAAAAACTCTAGAAAAAGACTGTCACTCGAAATGAGATAAGATAAGAGATGATACATTTTTAATTATAGAAATACTTATCTCGAATAATATATCAGAACTATATACTATATCACTCGTTAAATCATAATGAAAATTTAATAAAAATATTTTCATGTGTCTAAATTAGTAAATTTTACTTGTTTTGTTGACAATATTTTTATATTACTGAATTTATAAAATAGAGGGTTAAAATGTTAAAAAGCCAATATCGGTACTAAAATGGTAAGAATTATAAAAATCACTTTTTTTTCCGACTTCAGTTTTTTGTGTTGTTCTCGACTCCTGTTGTCGTTCTCTTCCTCTAGGCCGAAGTTTTCTTCGAGGACCAGATTTTTGTGATTCTCTTCACAGAAAGACTAGAATCTAGCAGGTTTCTTCTCTCTTTTTTTCTTTTCCTATTTTTTTGTTCTTCCAATTTTATACTGTTTCGTTTCTCAACGAACTTACGTTTTGGGTGAAATCGAACTTTGAGCGGAGAGTAATAGATCTCAGAGGGTTTAGTGATAGGTATGATAATGATTTCCGATCTGTATTTTCCTAATCTCGTCGCCGCACCCTGATTTCGATTTCATTTTTCCGTTTCCCAAGTTACCCATTCTAATTTCTAAAGTCTAAACCTCCATTTCCCTCCCATTCTATTCCCAAAGTTATTGATTTCATTTCTTCGATTTGGATTTTGTGATAAATATTCAGTCTTTCTGCATTTCGATTGTGATTCGTGTCACTGACTATTTGTTTGTATATGTCTGGTGTGTTGATTTACTGGTTTTGATAGAAATGGCAGATGGAAGTAATTCTTCGCCACCAATCAAAGCTTCTGGTGATGTTGCTTCTTCTTCCGAAGAGGGATTGGTTAATATTAATATAAAGACTTTGGACTCCAACATCTTCAGTTTTCGTGTTGACAAAACGGTACTATTATTGTATGATGTATTTGTTCATATTTATACCATCATGATCATACTATTACTATATTGATTGTGTGTGTGTATCCTTTGTGATACGAACTTACTCGAAAGAACAAGAAAAATTATGGCAATTGATGGTTTATTTAAAATGCATTTGTGTCTAATGCTAAAAAATAAGAGCACATATTTAGTCTGTCACAAAAGAATGTGATATGACTTTATTAGTTTATTTTTCTAATTTTCTATTATATTCAGTTTGCAATTGCTTCATTTAATCATCTAATGGCAAAAGTTTCACTGTTTACAATATTGTTAGGCATGGAGAAAAGTGTTTGTAGCTGATAACATTTACATTGAAATAATTGAATAGCTAATAGTGTGATAACTGATAAATACTATTTCACTAAAGTCTGCTATTTCACTAAAACAAGCTATATGGGACACTTTTAAAAAATATGTTAGTACTGTACGTCTGTATCCATAATTTAGTGATTGTAATTTGTACTTTCCATTATCGATCTTAGTTGAGGTATGTACCACGTAACCATAATCAACGAACTCACGTATCAATTCAAAAGTGTCCATGGATTTGTGTTCTATGTCGGCATATTTATATCACAATTCTCCTGTTTCTCTTTAGTTCTATACTTCTACATATGCAGTAAGTATTTTTTTGATAAAATAATTGAAGTTTTTCATTATAAAATGATGGGCAGTGTCCAATGTTACAAGTTTACAGCTCAGAGGAACTAATAGATATAAGGAGATGGGCCATTGTCTTATCGACACTTTCTTATGCAATCTTGCATAGTATCTCTCTCAAGATGGGAACAACATTCCTTCCTAAAATTCTCAGATTTGTAGGAGAGGTTTATGTCCTGGATAATGGCCTTAGTGAGGACTTTTTGAGGAGAGGGTCTCAGAGTGTGCTGTTTGAGCCTTTGCTCATTTCAGACCAGAGGTGCCAAGCAAGACCTGCAAGTGGATTCCAAAGAAGGCCTCATGCTGGAGTTTTGTGAATGAATCTCTGACATGCTTCAATAAGCTCTCCAATTTTAATATCAATCCCTGAAATGGTGAGGGTTGGTTGGTTTGCGAGTTTTCAGAAGGAGTTATTATGTGCTTCAGCTAGGGCTAGTAGTACTGGTATTTCTAGAGTATTGGTAATTGTTAAAGTAATGAGCTCTAGATTCCTCCTCTTGAGAGACACAATAGACAAACTATTTGGATTTGTGTTAGCAGTTCCAGCAAACTGTTATCACCAGATCTGAAGATCTGATTGATCACTGATCTAGATCAATACTCACACGATAGATAGTAATTTTTGGAGAGAAAAAAGAACACAAGATTTTTATAGTGGTTCCACCCCATGTTGGTGTACGTCCACTCTATATGGTGTATATTGTCGGTGTCTTCTAACCTCTTACATGCAAGACAGGTTTTGAGTCTCTACATTGAGATATATATAGTGTTATTATCTTGGGCCGGTCCAAGATAATGACTCCTTAATTGGCCCATTAACGGGTACCAATTAAACCAAACAGTCTCCACATTCCTTATATCTCCCAAGTTACTTAAACCTCAACCAAGGTTTTCTATGCGTCTATGCGTTCATGCGATGACATTTTAAGCATATAAGTATATGCGTGCATATACGCGCATATACGTAAATATGCGACATGTTATATTTACATGTATTTTTTATAATTACCCCTGATATTTCCATAATATATGTATAATATAATATAGCAAATAGTGTTCCAATGACTCAATAAAGTTTAAAAGTCTAAATAGTAAATAGAAATTGCATAACAAAGTCTAAAACTATATAATTAAGATTAACAATAGTCTAAGCCCAAGGGCTCTAAGATCTAAGGAAGGGAGGGGGAAGGGTGCTGGCCGACGGGAAGAGAGAAAATCGAGGGTTTTTTTTAATTGGGTTTTGATAAATTTTTTTTCAATAAGGTAACGGGTAATAGGGTTTCACCCGGCCCGACCCGTTGACCCGACCCGCCCCAGGCCCGAAACGCATAGAACACCTATGCGAGGGTCTGGAAATGCGCATGGCCGTTTATGCGACGCATAAACGTCGCATAAACGGCGCATAGAAAACCCTGACCTCAACAGTTTGAATTATCCATTCCCTAAGTCTTTGAATGGCGTGTTTTCATTTGATTCTCTATAACATCATGGAGAATTTAGTTGGCATTTTAGCCAAAATGTCCTTGGTTAAAGCATCATTATGAATTTTTTCTCTGATAGTCTCCAGTTCACTATATCCCCTAAGGAGATTAAAGGAGAGGATGTTTCCACAATTCCACCTAATGTTGCATCCAACCCCACATTTTAGGCATTTATTAATTTCCTCCCTAGGTGATTGAGAATCTTCTTCAGATTAATAAAAGATGAAAGTTCTTGGAATCCACCAAGAAGAGATAGATTGAAATAGTAAAGATAAAGTAGTAGCCAAAAGAAAAGAGTAAAGTAGATGAGAGTAATACCTGAGGCACAACATACTAAGATGCTCCTCCAATGTGGTCCACCATATTTACACTCACATCATTAGGGATGGACAAACCAATGATGTGAGTTAGAGAGGCCTCCTTAAAGGAGGGAGGGGTGGCCGGTGGCCCAACTCTGGTTGGACCACATGTGGGCTAATTCCTCATTAATATCAGGCCCACCTTGATCTGTTATTATAGATATATGAATATATCTTCAACAGAGTTGGGGTTTCTACTACACTGATTAAAGAAGGTAGATAGATCATGTGCTGCATCACTAGCTGTCATTTTTCTCTCTTTATCCTTTTTTTATTCTTCTGTGAAAATTTAAAACACAGCAAATTATTATTTTTAGATTGTTGAGACCTGCCTATTGTGTGTGAAAATCTGTGCCAGGAGAGAGATACTAGCATAGTCCAGTGTACCCCCCAACAGCTGGACTTGTGGGTGAATTTTTGTATTGTTTCCATAGTGTTGCCTATCCTGATATCTATTGCGGGAGAAGGGGGATTTTGTCCACTAAGTGTCCAAACCATATTATTAAGATGGTTAGTGGATTCTAGCAAGAAGGATCTAGTGTAATGACAATTAAAGTATAAATGTTGTAATGTTTCTTCCTCCTGTCCACATAGTGGGCAGGTTGTATTTATGTTGAGCCTGTAGTCTAGTTAATGTCCAACAACAGCCTGTATTTATGTCCAACTATGTAGTCTAGTTAATGTGTTGAGACTCTTGACCTTAATTCTCCACAACAACATGGAGAATTTGGGAGACTTTTTGGACCAGATCCCTAGATTTATCTCTTGTATGATGCCTTTGGGCCTTAATGTTTCTGAGTGCTTGGAGGGGGCAATTTGTGTGACCCTATAGTTACTCAAGCAATTTATACATTTCTCTATGGTTTCCTTATTAGCTAGTATTGTTTTCCACATGTGAGAGTTCAGAGTAGGTCTGCACTCTATTTTCCCAATGTTTCTTTCCTTGATATACCTAATTTTCCATGCTTAATTATTTTCAGAAGCCAGTTTCATTGTTGAAGGAGACCATAGCAGGTGCAGTTGGTGTCCCTGCTGAACAACAACGTTTAATTTTCAAGGGCAAAGTTCTAAAGGATGATCAACACCTCTCTGTTTATCGTATCTTTTTTCCTAATATTTTTTTATTTCTTTTTTACCATTTGCCATATTCATGATTTCTTTTGGCTTTTGCATGATTGCATTTTATATACAAGTGTTTTATCTTTATCAGAAACATAGTTTTTGACAGGGTTTTCTATTTTTTTTTTGATGAAGTTGAAATTTCATTAAAAATCAGATATACATGTATATTAATAAACCCTGTAATATTAATTCCATCAATTAAATATAAACCATGTAATATAGTCTATAAAGAGTAGTCAATGGTTTTGAAAGCCAAAATTATAAATTTTAGTGACCAAAATAAAGAGTAAAATCATAAATCTAAAACTCGAAAAATTCTATAGTTACACATCTATTCTAACTCCAGATTAGACCCTGTTTAAAAAAAAAATATCAAGATGAAAATTTGACCCTGTTTAAAAAATCAGATCCTAAAAAAATAAAAAAATCAGATCAAAGTATCAAATCATGTTTTTAGAAATTAGAATCAAGGTTTTCTATGCGTCTATGCGTTCATGCGATGGCATTTTAAGCATATAAGTATATGCGTGCATATACGCGCATATACGTAAATATGCGACATGTTATATTTACATGTATTTTTTATAATTACCCCTGATATTTCCATAATATATGAATAATATAATATAGCAAATAGTGTTCCAATGATCCAATAAAGTTTAAAAGTCTAAATAGTAAATAGAAATTGCAGAACAAAGTCTAAAACTATATAATTAAGATTAAGTGATTAACAATAGTCTAAGCCCAAGGACTCTAAGGTCTAAGGAGCTTGCTCAACATCCTCTTCAACTTCAGCTCCTCTCCTATTCCTTGTTGATGGTCCAATAGGTTCATTGACACCATAGCTACTTCAATAGACGCCCAAGTTAAACCTTCTTCACCATAAACAAATTCATTTGAAGGACCGTCTTCACCGGTCATCCATTCACTACTCCAATTCAAATCTTCAACGACAATGGGGTCGAAGTCGTTTCCAAGGCATTTCTCTTCATAACGATCCTTCAATCGGCGGTTGTAATCGACAAACACCAATTTACTACATCGGTCGGTCTCTAGTCGATTCCTTCTCTTCGTGTGAATCTGTTATATGGAAGATAACTTGTTTCAGTTTCATTAAATACACAGAGACACATTACTTACTATTTCATACTTACAAAATCAAAGGTACTCCAATTTCTTTCACAGCTAGAAGCAGTGACACAAAGTCCCAAAATACGTGTAGCCGCAATCATTAATGCTGGGGTAGATATGCCATATGAACTCCACCAAGACACTGTGCAATTGCAATTTCCAAAAACGAAATTAGACTCATTAATATTAAATAATTCAGATTAACAAATCAGAATTATGGAACACATTACTTGAATCTGTTGTGGCAATGGCTTGAGTAGCCAACCTAGATGCAAAATGACCCCTTCTTTGTAGAGAGTTAGTTGATTCATTATCGTTCTTCGTTCATCATCATGATCAATCATTCGAAGAACACATTTTTGAAACTTTCCCTCATAAGCTAAGGCCTTCTCAAACCCAACTCTTGTCCTATTAGTTAGAAGGAAATATATTAGTAATTAGATAATAGGTTTTCAAAATTAATTATCAAATAACATGAAGAGGAGACTTACTTCTTCAACTCATAGTAAAAGTTGGGATTTAGAAATGCTCCAGCTTCAAACAAATCATGGTTGAAGTGTTTATCTAATCTTTTCTTCATGATAGCCTTTAGACTTCTCAACATTCCAGGTTTGTTTTCAAAATGAGTTTCAATTGTTTTGTTCGCCTTCTCAAAACATTGAGTGACATGCCCCATGCATGGCTTATCATCTGTATCCACCAATCTCAAAAGAGCAACTAAAGCCTGAGATGCTTTCAAACAATCTTCCACACCTGTCCAGAAAGCTCTAGCAAAGACATTCCTCTGCACTTCCTCTCCATGTCCAATATCTAGCCACTTCTGCCAATCCAACTTGCCTAAGTGGTATCTGTGGTCTTTTAGGCTCTGCAGAGTCAGGAACGAAGTGGCAAATCTTGTGACGCCACACCTAATCAATTCCTTGTTATTGCTTAATCTCAAAAACTCAGCATGAAGAACTGAATGCGTGTATACATATGTAGTGATCTGACGGCCTGATAAAATCACCTTTTTAAATGAAGGTATCTTGCCAATATCCTCCAGTATTAGGTCAATGCAATGCGCCACACATGGAGTCCAATATAGATGACTATACTTCTCCATCAGAATTTTTCCTGCTCTCACGTAGTTGGCAGCATTATCTGTGCAAATTTGGACGACGTTCTTAACCCCAACCTTCTGCATCGCATCATCTAGGGTACGTGCTATAAATTCAGCATTTTTTTCATGGGCGGATGCATCAATAGAGTACAAATAAAAAGATCCAGCAGCAGAGTTGATCAAAAAGTTGATTATGCTTCTTCCTTTCTGATCCGTCCAACCGTCAGACATGAGTGTGCATCCGTTGATGGACCATTTCTCTTCATGTTTACTTCTCATGTCATCAAAAGAAGCTACTTCTTCATTCAAAAGTGGACCTCGAAGCCTATGCACAGTGGGCGGAACATAACCCCATCCATATCGACCAACAACTTCTAACATAACCTAAATTCAGAAAATTGGAATTAATTTCTGAAAATCAGAATATTCACATTAATTATCAGAAATTGTATTGAAATGAAAAATACCTGAAAGTCAATATTATTTCGGACATTGAATGGAATACCAGCTGAATAGAAAGCTTTAGCCACAAGCTTGTCTACTATAAGTCTTTCGTCCTTCTTCAGACATTCCACGATGAGTGGCTGTTTTTTCCGATTACGAACTACGTCGACAAGACTCTCACCATCATTCAAAGAAAGCGCTTTCACCTTTGAATTGATGGATCCAGCAAAAGAAGAAATTGATTTCTTTACCGCCACCGCTGGCCTCTTTAATTTTTTGGGATCAATAGGATTTTCTTTGACGAAAATGACATCAGTTTGGTCATCGTCATCCACATATGTTGATTTCCCTTTCATTGCTTTTATCTTCTTTTCTTTGACATATTCACGGATCTCATTACGAACGAAAGACGTGGTCTTTGGACATTTGATGCAATTTCTGTCACCACCAAGAAAGTGACCTTTCATTCGACCGATTCCACCAGTTGAAATCCAATGACAAAATAGACATTTGACTCCATTGGAGTCAGTCTTTTTCAATAGAATGACATATTTCCATGCTGGATCGCTAGACTTCGGTCGTAGTTTTGTGTCATTCTTTTCCTCGTCGGTGGTTTTAGAATGCCACTTGATTAACTGTTCACGTTCATCTTCTCCAACAACTTGATGGGATAAGTCATTGGCATCAACATCATCAAGTGGCTCTTCATCACCATGTGCGTCGTCATTGGCATCGACTTCGTAGTCGTAGTACATGTCGTCATTCTCTTGGTATAAATCGTCATTGTAAGTCTGAGTCATCCCTAATTCTGATTCGACAAACATAAAAATGACAATGTTATTTTATTGGCAAAAAATACTAAATTAGTATATTCATGCCAAAATCATCCCTAAATCATTTAATCATTAGTTTAGTACTGATTCTGTCATTAAAATCAGTATTAAAATGATAAAATCAGTAAGGAGAATACTTAGCCAAAATCAGTAGGGAGAATACTTAGCCAAAATCAGTAAGGAGAATACTTAGCCAAAATCAGTAGGCTTTTTTAGCCATAAGAAAAATCAGTAGAATACTTAGCCAAAATTAAAATCATCCCAAAATCAATTTGACATAAGAAAAATATTGAACTAGAGGGAATTGTGTTTCATACAGTGTGGAACTGTGGATTGACTCTATTCCACCTCTTCTACAACTTTCAAAAATAAACAAAATATTAAAAAATAGTACTAAAAAAACGTTTGATTACTTGGGGGATCAAAATTAAAGAACCATAAAATGTCAAGTATGAGAGAACTCGCATACTGGGGGGGATCAAAAACAGAACTCGATTACTGGGGGGATCAAAAACAGAACTCGCATCGTATGATTGGGGAAAAAATCACATATTCATGTCATAAAAGAAGAAAGAGAGATTCCAATAAAAGGAGGAAAAGGTGTGATATAAATGAGAAGGTGTAATCGCATACCGGCAGCAGTCTTCGCAGCTAGGCTTGCTCGCGTCTGGAGAAGGCTCGCGTCGGAGATGGCAGCTGGTGGTGGCCGACGGGAAGAGGGGGAAGAGTGCTGGCCGACGGGAAGAAAGGGAGTGCTGGCCGACGGGAATCGTGGGGTTTTTTTTATTTTGGTTTTGTTTTTTTTTTAATTTAGGGTTTAGGGTTTTTTTAATTTAGGGTTTAGGTTTTTTTTTAAATAAGTAACGGGTAATAGGGTTTTACCCGACCCGTAGACCCGACCCAGACCCGAAACGCATAGAACACCTATGCGAGGGTCTGGAATTGCGCATGGACGTTTATGCGTCGCATAAACGTCGCATAGAAAACCCTGGCTATAACCATAGTTCAAAAAAGCGAAAAGCGCTTCCACTTTTCAGAAAAAGATTTTTCGCTTTGGGAGCTTTAAGCGTGCTTAAAGTGTTAGGGTATTTTAGTAATATCCTGTAAAAATACATATAATCCTATATAAATACATATAAAACCTATAGAAAATTAAAAATATCTTATAAAAGTGTAAAATCACATGTAATAGAAGTATAGAACATTAAAGATTTAATTCATACAATTAAAATTAAGTTGGATTTAATCGTAATTGGTTTAATTTAAGTTAGAATAAAGGGGTAGAATAGGCAAAAAAAGTATATCAGGTGATTTTTTTATATTAAAGAATAGGTGTAATTGGGTAATGTGGGCGGATCTTTACCCGAACCCGTCCGATTACTCGCTCTAAAAAAGCGCTCCTCCAAGAGATCTTTGGAGCTTTAGTGCGCTCTTAAAGCGGTGCTTTCAAAACTATGGCCATAACAGAGCCTTTCTTGTGTATTCACAGTTGAAGGCTTGAAGCGCAGGTGGCGGATTGATTCATCTTTTTTTAGAAGCTGTTAAATGTTTTCATTTAATGAAAAATGAAGGGCGTTGCCCTGAAAATACAATGGAAATAAGCATAAAATATAAATATGAATATTGTGACACTTTCCACACAGCCATATTGCCTAAAGAAAACTCTAGACTATCTCCCTCCGGAGGTTGGTCTCCCATATCTGCATTGTGCTAGTCTCCAAGGGATTACAACAACATTTCTTGAAGTACTCAGGCTTGAAAGATAAGCTGATGTCCTTGATTATCTCCTTTAGCACTGTTTCTAGTGGTCTGAGAGTATGTTGTTTCCATCTGCGATTTCTTTCTGCCCACATGTGCCGCCAACTTAAGGATCCAATCATGTTCCAAAGTAGTCCCCAAATTGGGGAGTGATGCGACAGTTTTTGACATGCCTCAGTTAGGTCCCCTATTCTAATATCCGGGTGAGTGGTGGTGGGAGTGGGTATTTTTAGTATCTTTGAGAAAATGTTGTTTGAGTTTTCAACCAGGGGAAGCAAGATGGCTCTAGAGTAGGAACAATTGAAAAATAGATGGGCTCTGGATTCATTCTCTATATTGCATAATAAACAGGTGGGCTGGATTGGCATACCCCATCCATTTAGTTGTCCCCACTTTATCCTCCATAGGAGTATGGAAAACTGTGTGGGTTTATGATTATGAGCCCATATTCCTTCAGCTAGACTATCCTTATGGCTTTTATCCCTGATCTCCTCACATATTGCTGCAAGTTTCCTAATTGGGGTTTCATTTTTCCAGAGGATTGTATAATTGGCCCTACATTCAACTAGTGCAATAGCTATGGGGTTGTTTGCCATTACATATTTCCAAAAATGGGACTCAATGGTGCTCCTAATATGGATGTTTGTAACGGCCCTTCCTTTTATGTATCTCTTTTGGGTCCATGTGTTTAAGATTGAGTCTGATTTTGTCCAGAAGTTTGCAATTCTTTTGAGATTTATGGCTGGTACTATGATTTCTAGGTTTTTGACCTCTAAGCCTCCCTCTGCTTTGGGGAGGATCGTCTGCTTCCATGAGATTCCCTTTCTCCCATCCCATATGAAATTATAGGCTAATTTTCTTATCTTATTTGTTATTGATTCTGGTAATGTTGTGCTTTGTGTCCAATATGTATATTTCCCAGCAAGAATCCCATAAGAGAGGCACTTCTTCCCCTTTCTTTTTGCCAACATTGTCTCAATGGTTTGGATCAGCTTCCAGCATTGGTTATAGGACTTCTTTTTCCCTGTTATTGGAAGTCCTAGGTATGTGAGTGGGAGTGCTTTGATAGAAAAACCTAGGATATTTTGGAGTGATTGGTCATCCTCACAAACTTTTGATAGAGTCATTGAGCTTTTTGAAACATTAACCTCTAATCCAGAGAAGGATGAGAACTTCTCCAGGATTTTCTTAATTGTATTCAGGGACTAAATGTCTGCCTTTGAGAAAATCAAGACATCATCTGCATAAATTAGATGGGATATGGAGGTTGCTCCATTAACCTTATAGGTGCCAATCTTTTTTGCCTCTACCACCCTTTCAATTAACCTACTCAGTACATCCATGACTATGTCAAAGAGGATTGGGGATAGGGGATTGATTCATCTTTCAGACCCACATAGGAAACATGGTGTTTGATTTGCAAGACCCCATTGTCTCAGATTTTGTAAGTAGTTACAAACCCCCATTTGATCCTCCATAACAACACAATTTTGAGTGTCTGGCCCTGTCCAGGTCAGGTTGCAGTTAGAGCTGTAGTCCATACATCTGTCACTATTGTTAAATTCCTGGAGTATTTCTCTTCAAAGTCCAAAGGGCAATGATATGTTGTGTTACTTGTGTACTGGCATTTTCTTCACATATCTGCTTCTCATCCGAGTGGCAAAATTGAATCTGCATTACTCTTTATTTTTGCTGCTCTTCTCACAGGAAGATTAGTTCAATTTCATTTGGCTGAAATAGTCATCGTGTATCCGTGTCTCAATCTGCTTTTATCATGTTTGTTTTGAAGGAAATGGAAGCCTACATACGAGGTCTTATACCTAATCTGGCACAACTTCGTGATATGCCTGCTGCCTTTGTTCAAATGTATTGCCGGATAGCTGCACACAAGTTCTTTTTCTTTTGTGATCCCAACAGACGAGGTTAATAGTCAATTTTTATTTTGATCTATAGGATGATTTAAATAAATAAAAACTATTTTAAGGTATTTTAAAATTCAGGATTAATAAAACACCTATGCTTTATTAAATCTGGTCATATATTTTTTGTACAATACTACAATATAAACTTCTATGTGTGTATTTCACAGGGAAAGCCTGCATAAAGAAGGTTCTTCTTAGTAATTGTCTTCAGGAACTTATGGAACTACATCAGGTAATCTTTGCACAATATGTCTGCTCATTTTTTCATCATGATGCCATTGTTTCGGTTCCACATTCACTGATTTGTCCCACTTCTTCCTGTTCTTTGCATGCTGCAAAACGTACATTTCAAAGGATAAGTGCCTTTAAAACCCTTATTTTTTATTCAAATTATAAGATACCTGAAAAAACTAAACGTCTTCTGCATATAGCTGAATTGCATGATAGTATATCAGTATATACAGTAGGAATTCTTTTATTCATGGTTACATAATTTGATGGTTCTTGTTTGAAATTTTATTATTATAAAATATTTTTGTTCAGAAATAACTTATTTAAAATAATTTTATTGTCAGGAAACCGAGGAAGAAGTAACTGATACTGAACAGGCTGAGAATTGGTTTTCGTTAACGTCTGCCCAACGCATATGTGGTATGCCTTGCAATCTGATCATTGAACTTTAAATTTTAGGCAATTGCATCTTATCTCTCTAGATTGTAGAATGTAGATCACTGCGATTGGAAGTGTCAAGTATTATAATCAAACTGATCTGGGAAACATTATATTTTTAGCAATCTAATTTTCCCCTCATGCAGACATGTTTCTCGCTCTGGATAAAGACATGAATGGAACATTAAGCAAACAAGAGTTGAAGGAATATGCAGAAGGAACTTTGACTGAAATTTTCATTGAAAGGGGTAAGGCCGTAAGGGAAGTGCTTTATTTGTTAGAAATGTTTTACTCTCTCTAGTTTCTATTATATTTAATAAACGTTTATAATAATAATCTTGAATGTGCATGTTTATTCTCAGCTTTTGATGAGCATGTTCGGAGGGGCAAAGGTGGTGCTGGTAATTCTCGTGAAATGGACTTTGAAAGCTTTCTTGATTTTGTATTGGCTTTGGAAAATAAGGACGCACCAGAAGGACTTGCATATCTCTTCCGATGCCTTGACCTTCATGGAAGAGGTTATCTTACAACAGCTGATATCCATACACTTTTCAGGTGAGATAGTTAAAGCATCAACACGTTGACAATTGAAAATTTGAAAGTAAAGATTGTTTTTGTTTTTTTGCAAAGCCTTTGCTATTTTATTTTATCTATTGAAATTTTTATTTTTCATTACTTTTAGCATGGAAGAAAAGAAGGGTGGTTTGTGTAAGTAGACATCACACCCGATACAATCTTCCCAAAAAGAGTACAATCTGTTTCTTCCTGCTTGCAGTATCGCAAGTATGTTCTGCGAGTCTCAAAGATACCGGACATAAATTGCTGTTTTTATTTATTTATTCGTTCATTGCTTTTTTGCTTGGAAGAAAAGAAGGGTAGTCTGTGTGAATAGATATCCTACTTGATGCAATCTTCCCAAAGAGGATCTGTATTCTGTATTTTCATGCTTGCAGTATTGCAAGTATGTTTACGATTATCAAAATACAGGACATAAATTGCTGATTTCTGATTTTATTTATTTATCAAAGTTTAAAAACCGGTAACCGGTTCTGGCTTACCGGTTTTCCGGTTAGACCGGTTAACCACCGGTTAACGTGGTTAACCGGTAGGGGTATTTTCGTAATTTAAAAAAAACAGAAATTCTGTTATATACTTATATATCTATTCCATGTTTATATCTATGTTTATATCCCTGTTTATATAAATAAAAATATCATAAACAATATAGTAATTCAAAATAGTCATTCAAAATAGTAATTGAAATAAGTAATTCCATAATGCAATTCAAAATATCCTAAGCCTAAGATATCTAGATATCATCATTTTCTACGTTTTGAGCCCTCCTCGTGTAGGCTCCAAGTCTTTCATGTATTCCCATAGCCTCCTCTACTGTAGCCCAAGTGAGTCCATCATCTGTGTACACAAACTCATTTGATGCTCCTTCAATTCCAGTCATCCATTCACTAGAGAAGTTCAATTCTTCAAGGCATATGGGATCATATTTGATTGCACCTTCCTCTTCAAGTAGTTTAGCCCTTTCACTTCTTTCATGGAGTTTTGCGTTGTAATTTACGAACACTAGATCATTGAGTCGATTCGCCTCAAGCCTTTTTCTTTTTTTTGTATGAATCTACAAAAAAATGAAATGGAGAAAATATAAAAGAATGTACTCCATTCAATCATTTAGTGACTCACACAATTGACTATTTAAGTGACTCACAAATTCGAATGTACTCCAATTGCGCTCGCAGCTAGAGGCAGAGGCACACAATCCAAGTATTCTCATAGCTATAGTTTTCAACTCGGGTGTAGAAACCCCAATGGTATCCCACCATGTCACTAAAAAAAATTCAGACCTTGAATGTCATTAAAAATTCAAAATTTGAATTCATACTCTAAAATTCATAAGAATTTCAGAATTCTTACCTGGATCTATAAACGTCGATGATTTGATAGCCACGGCATTTCCAAACCTTCCATGTTTGTTTTTGTAGAGGGCTGAATCAAACACAATTTTAGTTCGAAGATCCACATCGTCAATCATTCTTTCCATACAATCCTCAAAAGCTTCCTCATAAGCATTGGTATCCGGGTCGGGTACGGGCAAGACCTGACCCGTCGACCCGTCCCAACTAACTGGCCACTGGTTTTTAATTTTTTACCGGTCAGCCGGTTAACCGTCGGTTTTTAAACCTTGTTATTTATAGTCCATTGTTTCTTGTTTGTAAGAAAATAAGGGTGGTGTGTGTGAATAGATATCCTACCTTATATCTTCCTGCCATTGTTTCAACTAAGCGGCTGCATAGTGTGATTAGAACAATATTTAATGTTTTGCACTTTTGCGCCTTAAAGTAATAGCCTAAGTAATTGAGCCTGATTTTGTGCCTTAAAATAAAAATATTTTGGGCTTTTTTTTGTTTGGGACAGTTGGCCACTATGCGACCATTTTGGCTGTCTGTTTTGCCAATCGATTAGTCGTGGCCGCATTATGCGACCTCGACTTTTAATCGCACTATGCGGTATGCTGGTATGCAGCCGTTTAGTCAAAACAATGGAGTTCCTGCTTGAAATATTGCAAGTATATTTTACGAGTCTCAAGGATAATAGTATATTAAGATTTAAGATAGTGAAGCTGGCTTTAAGGCTTTAATATTGTACTATTTAGATCCAACCGTTTTGTGTGATCCTTTGGTCACTTTGCTTTCTGAGAATTATATCTGAAATACACATATTTGCAAGGTCGAAAAACATTGTTCATTCTTTTAAATTTGATTTTATTGATTTGAATCTTAAAATTGAGTTATTTACTTCATTTGTGTCATCAGTTTTCTTTCCATTGTTTTTTTATTTGTCGATATTTCTATTATGCAAAGTGCTTACTGCATACTGACCTAAATTTTTTTATCATTGCTCGTTGAGAATCAAAGAAGCGAGAATGGAGAAATGGTTTTATTAATTTTTTATTGTAGTGTTTTTTCTTTAACCAATCAATTAATTATTACCTTTTCAGAGATGTCCATCAAAAATGGATTGAAGGTGGAAACTATGAGTTATGTATTGAAGATGTGAGGGATGAAATTTGGGACATGGTGAAACCAGCAGACCCTCTTAGAATTACACTTGCCGATCTTCTAGAATGCAAGCAGGGTGGAACGATTGCCAGCATGCTCATAGATGTTCGCGGATTCTGGGCCCATGACAACCGAGAGAATCTTCTGCAAGAAGAAGAAGAACCCGAAGAAGAGTGATGTCATATACATGTTTGATTGTGCAATGCAAATCTACTAAGATTTAATTGTATAAAGTACACACTGTTTTATCAACAGGTTTCCTAATTGAAATTGAACTACTCTGGAAGTAATTTATAGAACCTGGTGTGCTTGCTTACTTTAGAGCTTTTATTTTATAGCCTGTTTTTTTCAATTACATATTCACGTTCAATGTTTTGTTTTATATATTATATAGGGTTAACTCTTGATTACCAAAACTAATATATTATCATTTTTCTACCTATTAGTACTCTATTTACCCGTGAGCATATTTATGTAATTAATTATGGTCTTATACACAGTAGATTACTTGAACTTATTATTTTAATCAGCAACTGATTGTTTTTTTATTAAACTCTTGTTAGTTGGTAGTTGGTATGTATTTTTTTTATTGACAATGAGCTAAATAATTAAGATCCAAACCCATCTGCTACTTCATTTTTCCCAGAGGCAGTCAAAAAATGGGGAAGACCAAGGTTTTTTGTGTAGAAAGTGAAGAAGAAGGTATAGAATTCATGGGCTTGCTTGTTGCAGCAGCAATCGCTATTATGCTGCTGATTCTCTGCCTCATGCCACCACCAAAGAAGAGGAGATGTTTGGTTCATGCTACATATCGCAGGTAATAAAGAAACAAAATATTGTCCAAAATTTCCAGATTTTTTGCTTCAGACAAAATCTGTGGTTTTCCTATCAGATCGTATGATGATTATTCTTATCATATTTAGATCAATGAATCGCTTTCATATTAGTTTATATATGGAGAATTGGAGATGAACATTTTTCTACAAATGGTAAATTATTTATCTGAATTCTGAATGAACAAACAATAGAACACAAATTCAATTTGCCACTCGTTTCAAGTTACTATTAAGATTTTTAAGGATTCAAAGTTCGAGTATTGTTGTATACGTAATTTTATTATGATGTAACTGATGAATGATTATTGTGTGGTTCTGATAGATCATTCGGATTCCGAAGGTAAAAAAAATGTAGAAATGTATATTCCATTATCAAAATAAAAATCGCCACTCGATATTTGTTACACAGAGATATGTGAGTACAGATCTTGGGGAGAGTAAAATAAAACAAAACATGTACCAAAATCTAAATAAAAACAATCAACATATTGAACAAATATTGAATCTTTAGACTATTTCACCATCATTCCCCCCTCTTTCAACTCAAGGTTCTTTAGGGGTTTCTTTTCAGTCTTTGGTAACATGATCTGTATGCGAGAAATACTCCCAAGTAGCAGCTGCTGCTGTTATTATTCTTTGAAAGAATCTCTAATTCCTTCTCCACGTTGAACAGATCTATGATATCTTCAACCTCATATGCAGCATCAAGAAGTTCATTGAGCCAATCATCAAAAGCATCAGGTGGATCCCGGTTGCACACAGCATCATGTTGAACATGGAAGAAGACCTCTTTCACCCTTTGCAGTTTTTCCAGTTCGTTAGTGTCATTCTTTAAGAGTTTATATATTCGGCCAGCAGTTGGTCACAAAGTTTGTTCACAGGCCCCTCGACAACACACCATTGTTTGAAAAGAAGAAATTCCCAAGAAAATATGATTAGCAAGAGAGCAAAGAACGAATAAGAGTCGCATAGCAGTGAAGATTAAGATATATCGATCAAATATTCAAATGGATTTTTTGATCCACAATTCACAAAAAGAAAGAAGATTATTCTTCATTAACTAAATGATCATACACTTACAACTATTTGACTCAATAAGACAATAACAAAACTCATATAATAACGATGACTCGATTCACTTGTGTAGTAGTTGAGTCATATCATCTTGAGGAGAGTATGGAGTCCAAATCAGCAGTTAATTGTTAAGTGATAACTAAAATCTGTCATTTAGTTGCCAGAGCTTCCTTGAATACCATCTAATAGCTTCTTAATTCTGTATTTCATGATAGGCTGACCTGAGTGTGTTTTCATTAACATCATCTTCCTTTTTGCTTTCCTTTTACCTTCTGCTTTTGCACTTTCTTCCTCCCTTGCTCGTGCTATTCTCTCTCTTTCTGCTCTTGCCTTCTCTTCTTCCTTTTGGGTTTTCTCATATTCTTCTCTGGCACTCTGCAGACTGTTCTTCACCTTGTTCTTTTTTTCATTCTTCTTCCAATGCACAATTTTGGGGTCCGTCTTGTTTTGAACTTGACTGCTTTCTGCTAACTGCACAAAAAGTGTGATAATGGTTCATTATGCAAGAACATATTTGAAACTGAAATAGATTAGATTATGAAGTGATTAGTGAGGTGAGGTCTTGAAAAATAAACTGCCAGTTCTAAATTCTGGAATACTTAATAAAAAAAGATAAAAAAAAATTGTGGTATTTTTTCCCCTCTTAACTATTTCAGATTTCGAAACAAGAATGAAAATGTCATTTTTTGAATGTGATCAAAGAGTAAAAAAAAACAATATATACAACAAATAAAAAAATCGAAGAAAAACCTCTGGAATTGATATAGCAGGAACACAATCTTCTCGACGTTCCTGTTGCTTGACAGACTTTCTGAACTTCCTTATAAGTTTAGCATTTCGATATACCTCCTGTTGTTTCTCTGCAATATCAATCAAATAATCAAACATGAAAAGGTACGCACTAGTTAAAACCTATAGAATCATGAATTATAGTTTATACTTTATACTAGCACATATATGATGCCCCAAAGTATCTATGCCACCTAAAGCACATGAATAAGGCATCTAAAGACCATGTGGTAAGAGAATAAAGCTAAGGACATTTAGAAGATTCCAGTCAAAGATTCTTCATTTATTAGATATAAATATTTAGATTGATTATTATAAAATCAGAAGAACAAAAAACATTTAGAATAACGTTGACAATACCCATGATGCTTATGAGTATCAAAGATTCAAAGTCAAATAACTACTTATTGAAACAGAAAATCTGCAACTTTGATGTGTAAAGCAAAGATCAAAGATTAAGAATGATTACTGATAAGATGAGGATTGTATGTGCCCTGCGATTTGGAATTAGAGAAAGTTTGCAAAGGGATTCCATTTCCACCGAAATGCTTTGTGTTTCTCATCGTCTTCTTATTTCCACGATACCCACCACTCGCCGTCATAGTGAATTTCAATTCTTTTTCCAAGCTTCTCTGAATCAATGATAAAGATTGTATTCATTACTCAGTTTCATAATGAAAAAGTAAATAACATTATACATAAATGATAAATCCATACTCTAAATTCATAAATAGTGAAAATAAAAAATACCTAAATGTCTAACTGAATAATAATTAAACAATGCGCAAAAACTACCCTCAATTCCCTATCCTGAATCCATAAAGAGTAAAACCTAAAGGAAAAGAAACTTTTTTTAACCAAGTGAAGATCCATCGACATCAACAGCTTTATTTACGATATTTAACTTTGGGATGTACATACACTAACGATCTGCCCAGATTACAAAAATGAGCAAAAAAAAACCCTCCATCGCCTCAAACAAAACAAACGTATATCAAAAGATGAAAGAGATTATTACAACCGTGTATATAGATAGATAGATAGATAGAAGAACCAGCGGCGCAGAGACTACTACTCGGCGATCCTTCCGTGCGCTGTCTGATTGGAGAATTTGTACCAATGCTTGTGGATTAGGGTTTTAGATAGTGGTCGAGAATCTTAAAAATCGATTTTGATTTGGGGAATAATGGGTAAATTATATTAAAAAAACTGAAGAATAAGGAAATTACGAATAATATTATTCCATAGTTCATAGAAGACAATGAAAACACAACAAGTCATACAAACTGATAAACCCATGATAACTACTTGATCAATCAATCATTCAATCTGATGCGGCTGATTCGACCTCTGATTGATCAGGTTTGACGACATCCATGGAAACTTGAGGCAGTTTCAGATCAGCAGAACGTCGATGATGTTTCTCTTTCTTCATGTAGACAGCAAAAAGACCCATTTGTGTGATTCCAAACAAGAACCCTAGCACATTTGGCAACTACAGAAGAAGAAGAAGAATAAAATCTGATGAAATTGATTGATTGATTGCAATTGATCGATCAACTTACTGCGATATAGTAGTTATGTTGTAGAAAACCATAGCAGAACCAAGCAACTGCACTTAGAGTTAGGAATAATGATAGTGTAAATGGCATGTACTCCACACTCTCTGTTTTGATCACCAATCTCTGCATCAATCATGAATGATTGTAATTAGAGTGTAGCTAAACTTCGGATCGCGAGCCCAACGAGCCAGGCGACGAGCTCGATAAACTTATCGAGCAAGCCGTCCAGCTCGAGCTTTGACTTTTCAAACTCTTAAAGGGATTTTTTAGTAATTAAATAAAATATAAATATTAAGAGTTATAGATATTAATTGATAAACATAAACATAAATCTAAATATTGATATTTTAGATTTTAGATTTTTTTTTCAATTTACAGAATTACAGGTTAAATTTCAAGTTCGAGCTAGAACCTGAGCTCGATCGTTAGCTTAAGCCTGGGCTCGCGAGTTTCGAACTCGACCTTGTCGGTTTTGTTAACGAGCCGAGCCTGAGCCCAGTCAAACAGGGCTTGACGAGCTCGAACCCGAACCTAGACGTACAATTTTGTAACGAGCCGAGCCTGAATCCGACTCTATAAGCAAAAACTCGGTTTGACACCCTATTTGCAATCTGATTCATGCATGTAGTGCGCGAATTTACATCCAGACCGCATATTTAGACGATGGTCATATGTAATAAAATCCAAAGAAAAAAGAAATAAAAAATCAAATTGATCAATCTATCTTAATAAAATGATATTTGAACAACGCGGCAAGGTTTTATCGCGGACCTCATGATCGAGGTCGCGAGGTTCAACAAACCCATCGCGATGGGTTTGACGACAACCGCGTACTGAAACCACGATGGGTACCCAAACCCTATATGTATAGCATGTGTAATTACGAATATACATTTCTTACAATGACACTCAATGGTGAGAGGAAGACGGTGAAAGCAAAGATAGAACCGATCCAGCCGACAATGGTAACACGTCTCTTTCCTTCGCAAAACATCATCGTCGTAAATAACAACGATCCAAACAAACACAAATTCATGAACACCACCAATTTTATCGTAAAAACCTGATTCCATAAACAACAACAAATTTTAATTTTCAAACCAAAATCGATCAATCTGCAGACTAATTTTAAAAATATAAAAAAAACAGTCGCACCCACCTTAGGTTTCTTAGAAGCATAGGTAAGGAAGATACCCAGATAGATTCCCTCAACGACGCATCCAATGGAGTTGATTGACATCAGAAGTACATCATTCGTGAGCAAGGCAAAGTAGAACCACAATGTAGCACTGAACAACGCCACCACATATGGCACTGAGTCGAACGATTCCGTCGATTTCTTTTTGTAGATACTGTAAAACGTCGGCCTATATTTGTAGAAAAATACCTTCCGTTATCAAAAAAAAATCGTTAACTATATACATATACACTAAACCCAGTGCGGCGAACCGTCGGACAGCACGGAGGACAAACCGTCGGAGCACGGAGGACGAACCGCACGTCCTCCGTGCACCGGACTTGGTGAAGTTCGAGACCTTCGAGCGAACGCCTTAGTGGAGTTCGGTGAAGATCTCGCCGGCGCACTGAAAGCGGATCGATTATATATATCATGTATATATAAACCCTAATTAATTAAGTACACTGGAGCTAAGAACACCAAGAATGATATAGTGTTTCCACATAGTCCGGTAGCGAAGATCCATGGATTCATGATGGAAACTGATCGACGACGACTGCCTTTGATCGATCCTGGTTTAATTTGAAGGGTGTTCTAGCTAGCTATATATAGGACAGTAGAAACATTGTAAGCCACTTAGTGTGGGATTGTTCTATTTGAAGCACTAAGTTCAACAACACCATGAAATGATGGTTCGGAGATTAATATGTTAATTTTTTAAGTTGGGCGATACTGCTTGTCCGTCCATTAACTTCAAAGTTCCTCCATTAATGTTGGTGTTCTTTAATTCTAGCTAGGTATATATAGAGATGACTGATTAATGGTTGGATGAGTGATTGAATGGGGGGAAAGTGTTCTTTGGTTTGCCCTAGCTCCTAAACAAGAATCTTGAGCAGTGCTATACTCTAGAATCTGTCGATCCGCATGCCAAGAAGCCTCCAAGTTGGTCGGAAGCCGTTGTTATTTCACGATGGTGTATATATAGTCAGAGATGAACTTACACGATCGAATTAATGTTCAATTTTTTTCCCTCTTTAATGCAGTACATGTGTCAAGTGTAACATGTCCTCTTTTATTCTAAAAGGTTGGTATTTATGGACCTTTTTTCTACGTACCCCCCCTCGGGTCGGGATTGGGCCGAACGGGCCTGGGGATGTTTTCGGGCCGCTCTAGCGGGCCAGGGATACGTATCATCAATACTCCTTCCGATGGACCTGATCCATTGATGCTTCTATTAGGCCACTTCAGTGGGTCGGTACGCATCAGAAACAAGTTTATGGATATTTTTTGAAAAAATTGGGCTTTGGGCTGAATTGACTTTAACCTTTAAGCCCAATCCAAAAAAATTCTTGTCAAAATCTTTATTGCCATTAGGCGCCAAAAAAAACAAAAATCTTCAAAAATTCTTTATCGTGGGTTTAGACGTCAAAATAAATTATTGCGGATTTTTAAAAAAAAGCCGTCAATGATGTTTGTTTCCTTGAAATCAGAGATATTTGTGATACCAGGGCTGACGGTACATGTACGTGATTTTTCTCCTTGAAATCGAGAAACATTCCTGAAAGAATAGCTGACAGGAATGTATTTCGTTAGGGTTGAAAAAAATTATTCCGCCAGAAATGTTTTTTAACAGTCGGAAAATATTCCTAATAGATCGACGTCAAGAATATATTTCTTCCCAACAACGGGAAATCATTGCTGATGGACAGACCGCTGCCAGTAATATTTTCCCGCCTATTGATTTCGTGTACTGATCAAGTTGAATTAAAAAAACGAAATTTTAGGCATCATAAATGAACACTACTGATCATGAGTCCATGAGATCGCTTCCCATGTGAGTCCAATTGTACACGACTCGATGCATTATGGCGGCGTGCCTAGTTGATCGACTTCGTATGAGCTTATATATATGTGTGCTCATATATATAAGGTATTTGAATCATGTGTAGTTCATGTTAGGGTTACAATAATTATAGTATTCAATTTCTTTTTATTTAACTTGTAGATAATATAGGTACATTTATTGCATCATTTTGTGTATTTATTAAGAGCTTTTTTAAGTCAAATTGAAAAAGATTAAATCTTTGTAGAAACTAAATTTTAGTACAAATTTATAAAATTTTAATTAAAGAGGGTTTTTTGAAAACAATCTTCAAATTTGCAAATTAAAGGATCGAAAATCTAATTTCTTCAAAAGTAGTTGCACATATGCAAATTACCTCAATTGGTCAGTCGTTAACTATTAAAGTTTTTGAAGATCAGGATTCGAGTCTCGTTGTGTATATTAATTTCTGCTCTGATTTATTTATCATCTGATAATAAACATTTCTATGTCATTATCAAAATAATAATAATAGCAAGTGTTATTATTTAATTATATAAATGTTACGCATTTAAATTTTCGATAAGAGTCACATAATATATATATGCTAGCTAGTTATTCTTTTTTTTCAGATAATTTTTTTAAAATGATATACATATAATATATTATCAGACAAATTTAAATGAAAATGTACAAAGTAAGATTTCAACCATGAACCTCGATCAGGAATCTTAATAATTCCCGAGACCAGTGAACCAATCTGATTTTGTGCTAGCTAGCAGCTAGCTATTCATGTGTAGTTTCATGCTAGGAATTTCAATCATTTTAGTATTCAATTTCTTTATTTAAATTGTAGATAATAGGTATACTTGATTACTTATTGAAATCTTTTCATCTTCTATGATTCAAAGTAGATGTGAAAAAGATTGAATCTACGATCATATATATCTTTGACGATTCCTGCTCTGATACCATGAGAAATGATCACGAGTGGAGAAAAGAAGATGAAAAAGAACTTATTGGTTGTTTATCTATTCAAAAAATAATATGATATTTTTACATCTTTTTCAATTAATTTCACCAAAATCCATACAACTCCAATCAGTGTTTTTTGGAGAAGTTACCTGATAAATAAGTAAATAAAAATTAAAGTATATACAATGAGATTCGAAACCTAAACTTCCAGCAGTCCATCCACTGGTTTTTAATCGAGCTGTGTACGTATCCCTCAATCAATCATCCTTAATTAGCATCCATTCGATTTCGATATATATAATTTATTTATTTTCTTTTTTAATGAATTTCTAGTCAATTTGTATCACCATCTTTGATAAATTAATTATCAATTTGCTCCATAAATTAAACAATTCAATCACTCTTTTAATATGAATCAATCCTAATTAAATATTGATTGATTGATTCAACATTTGTAATTTAAACTACATATTCATTCTTACACCCTTTATTTTATCCATTCCAATTTCTAAGTAATTAATAATAATCATTCATATATATATATAAATTAAACTTATATGACTATGATTAAATCTATGATCAATTATATATATTAAAAAAAATTATCGTGTATCTAGTTACTGTATAACTAGACTACATAACTAATAAGAAAGAGTCAATAGACTTTTGTTTATTTTTTGTACTTCTGTTTTATTTTTATATTTTTTTTCGTAAATTGAACATTGTACTTGATTTGATTTGCAAATAGTATGCATGTCAAATCATTCAATAAGTGCGCGTCCATTTAATGATTGAGATATGATAACTACCAATTCAACTCATTTAATGCAACTACCAACTAATTAACTGACCTGACCTACTTATTATTCTTCTATCTATGGCTTCATTATTGAATCAATCAATAAATAAATTTCTTCTCAAACACACGTCTTCTCTACTACCACATACATTTTCAACAGACAAACTAACCAACCAATCTATATAAACTGCCAACATCTTCTTAAGATTGCTTCATTGCTTGTCAATTTGAGTAAGATGGAGGGGGAGAAAAATAATTTTACAGTTACTAATGCTTCTGCTGCGACTGCGAGAGAACAACCGTGTAGGTTATGGGAGACATCTCTCAGAATTTTGGCTCTTGGGTTGACGACCGTTGCTTCGGTTATCATGGCAGTCGATAAAGAGACCCAGATGACGAGTGTCGTGGTTTCTTCTTCGTTACCAGCTTTGTCGGTGCTTGTTAAGGCCAAGTCTTTTTACTCCTCTGCGTTTATGTAAGACATTGTGCAAATTAATTGTTCGATATATATATATAGTTTCGTTTTTAGGGTTTAGGTTAGGGTTAACAGGTTTTTTGAATTCATATATAATTTGCAGATACTTTTTTGTGGTGAATGTGATCGCATGTGGATATGGACTACTATATGTGTTTCTCTCAATGCTTATCAGAAGAGGACGGTTTGGCGTTAAATCATGGGTGCCGGTCGCCACTGTTGTTGTCGATGTTATCATAGTTGGGTTACTCTTCTCCGGTAATGGCGCGGCTTCGGCTATTGGATTTGTTGGGGAGAGGGGTAACTCTCACTCGAAATGGAATAAAGTTTGTGATGTGTTTGGGAGATTTTGTTCTATGGTGAGTTTGTCTATCGCCATGTCGTTGGTCGGGTGCTTGGTTTACCTATTTGTTATTGCTTTGGCTATTGTGAATCTTCACCGGAGGTCAGTCAAGGCTTATTCTGGGTCAGTATGATCTACGGTCGTGCAAAGCTTTTCTTCGATATATGTATGATATCGTGTTTTCGGACCATTTCAGATCATGTGTGGTGATATGGGCAGTTCAAGTTTATGTTATATTATTATCCAATCCAATCATCTAGTAATTAATAACATTGGGATCATTGCATGGGCACATTGGGTCGCACATGACCCAATCCTATTACTAGTATTCTGATAGAATCCGATGCTTTGGTGATGGTATGATCACATCATATATCTTATAACTTTGTAATTATTAATTTAGATAACATATATATACAGAATTAATTTCTGGTGCGATGTAGGTATATGCGCCCGTTGTGGGCTGAGTTAATCCTCCCCTGTCGTTTCTCATCCTATGGTCTGAGTATTGTCACTCAAATACTATGTTAACCTGAACCTCATCGAGCACAGATCTCGATGTCATCTACCAAGAGCCACTGCCAATTTACATAATGTACAACTAAGACTCAAACAATTATTCACAAACTACCAGCAAGCCATAATGATTCCTAAGAAATCGAACGGGGATACACGAAGATGCACCTTATATATACATTCATTTTGATGTTGTGTAAAAATATAATGAACTCACCTGATGTTATAATTTACCATTCTATGAATAGTTTCCTCTGATGTTGATAGCTTCTGGATTCTGCAAGTTGATTTGAAATTGAATAGCAATAGATTGTAATAATGTATGATCAAGCAAGCATTTCATATTTCATATTTCATACATACAATAATTCAGTTGACTATTTATTTATCACAAAGAAAATATAGATTGTAATTCTTATTAGAGCTGCTAAGATTCTGTTTTTGAAATCAAACAAAGAGAGAAATCACATGTTCTTTTTCTCTTTTCTATGTTGCTGCCATTTTATTTGAAACCAGATGATTAAAGCAACATAGTTACATAGAGATTAAACAAATCATGCGTATTGTTCAGCGTTTTAGGATGCCCATAAAATCCCAAGTTGAACAATAGAGTACCTGTTTCAAGACACTAACTGTACACACCAAAAATATACACATATAGAGAGGGTTATTTGATGACACACTTCACTTATTCTTTCTTCCATCACCTGCATGAAGTAGAAGAGTCTAATGATTAGGATACAGAAACAATGTATAGAAACTAAACAAAATTCATCAACATACATTTACTCGCACCCAATTTTAGTGTCGAAGCTGCTGAGACATATAGCAAAGGCCTGAAATGCAGATAATGGATATCGGTAATCCATGGTGAATAAATCTTTTCCAACTTTTCCAAACTGAAGAAGAATCTTATCACGATCCTCAACATTTTCAGACAAAGCCACTAGTTGAAAGTTCTTCACAGAAGCAACTGTAACTCGGCCACAAAAATTCAGACACCAACATCGGAGCTGCTCATGCCACCTTGGAGCTCTATTTTGTAAAACCAGGGCAGGATTGTTCTGACTTGGTGCAGTGGACTTTCTGTGGATGGTATTGTCTCTGCGGGATGACTTTGAACGGAAGAATGGGACCGATGGGAAAGGATCAATGTTGATGGAAGGAAAATCAGTCTGTGTCGAAGCAGATCCTCCAGGTTCATTTGCGGAAACAGGGATTGCGTCCATCACACAATTCATTCTCCGAGGACCTCTACAAAAAGTTCGGTGTATTAAATATTTCAATAAAAAACAAGTGTTTACTCAATTTAAAAATCATCGTGTTTAATCACTAACCTTGAACCCAGCACATTCAATTCATAGCCAATGCGAGCAACTGGATAATTTCCAACAGGAGCTCTTGGTGAAACCTGTTTTGAAGAAAATAGACGGTTGCTTTTTTTGCCATATATTTGTCCAGAATGAGGTGGCATGGCATCATAGACTACAAATTTGGTTCCGATAAAGTTTGATCTGCAATAGAATTGAAGATGTTAAAACAAAACCAGTCAGATAATATGACCATTTAAGTTTAAACATAAAATCCAACTATTAATGGGTTTAAACATTATTCCCTTGACCAAACAGAAGAAAATTACGATGAGTTGATGCATGATGGTTGAAAGATGCTTAAAACTAAAACAAAATTGGTTTCGATTTTCGAAGCTTGAGTAGACAGAGATAACCTTAATTTCCCAATGTAGGCATTAGATCCCTTTGATATGACATCTCCATCAAGTGAAATAATATAGTCCCTGCAAGTTGGGTGTCGACGTCTACGTGCAGCAAGAAGGAATTTCCCATTGTCGGAAATGGCTGCAAAATAAAAAGGTATTATTTTTTGAAAAAAGAGAGAGAATACAGGTTTACAGCAGACATTCATATCCGGCAACAAGTTTATATTATCAAGCAAGTGAGATATTGCAAAGTAAATGATGAGTTGGTACTCATTAGAAATTGGGGCTAAAGCCCAATTAGGACCCAGTCATAGCCAGCATTGATGACTGATGAGCAATAACATCTACAGACAAATATAACCCCAAAATATATGGTAGAGATGAACACTGAAGGAGATGAAAACGTAAAATGAACAAATTATTGAAATTACCTTGAGTCAATCCAAGGTAGAGATGATACGTCTTTGTTGTTCGATTCCTTTTAATAAAACACTGAAGAAGTGAGTCCCTCGGACCAGGCTGCAACAAAATTGGAAATTGCATATCATATTAGCATAATAATATGTTACGAGTTAAGAATATAATGTTATGGATCCATAAAATCTCTAACATTATGAAAAAAGATTCACATTGCCCAGATCAGTCGATTAAACAAACTACCTACATTGTCAAGAACTCACAAACAAAGCATAAAATAGACAACAGAAGTTACATTTATTAAGTAAAGCAAACAATAATATAATATAAATGTGATATAGCCTAGGTGTTAGCAATTAATGTCGTGGAAAGTGAAAAATTCCACTATGAATACAAAATAAACTACAGCGATGAATCAGATTAAGTTTACATGTAAATATTGAATTGGAAGAACCATTTTTAGAAGAAACAAATAAAAAATAGACATAACCCTACAAAGTAAGAACAATTCAAGCATCAAAACAAAGCGATTTCACATGTGCTAATTCATTTAAGGAAATTCTTACTTGATTTAAACAACATAATCATCTATTCACAGATAAGTATCAAGTTGAACGAAAGTTTTTAGAAAAACATATATAAATAGATTAAAGTCCTTACCAAATACCGATTAGATAAGCATTAGAACAAGACATTTATGTTTTGGCATTATTTACCTAATTAAAGAAGCTACAACATCGATTTTTTTAAAAATTATAGAATAATGACTCTCTAATTCTTTTAACAACACGTGAATAAATAGAAGGAAAAATATTCACGACATCTAAAAAAATATACAAAAAAAAAAGAATTGTAAAATCCATGAGAAAAAAAATAACATAATCGAGGTCCGAAAAAAAATGAGTACATACCTGCTTTAGTGAGATTGGAAATGTGATCTTTCCAGAGATTTCAGGGGTCATGACAATCTCCCTTGTGATAGCTCTCCAAGTCTTGCAAACACCAGCACATGCAACAACATTTTTTCTCGTTGGCCAGGTTTCGTCATCCTCGATCTTCGTCAGCACATCTCTAAGTAACTCTGGCGGCAACTGTTCCCAACAGCTCTGCTTCGATGCATCATCTACCATTGTAGATTCTGCCGTCACTGAATTATCATGAACAGCCCGATTGGATCTCAACCACAGACTATTTCTCGAGATGCCATCGATCTCCCCCTTTACATCTAGAATTATACTCTTAAACGACATCAAACGGTGATTGTTTCCTTCGAACCCTCACCACTTTTTATATCAAACAAAATCAATCAAACCCAAACTCAAAAGATGTTTTTATATCCAACAAAATCAATCAAACCCGAACCCATTGATCACGCATCTTCAAATTAGGGAAAGAAACAACTGGACTGATGAGCGATGACAGCAATCCCTAACATATTCCCTCTCTCTCTTCTACTGGCATTACTTCCCAAGGAAACTTCTTTCTCAAAGATACCTACACTCCCAATCACAGCAACCAAGCAACTTTTACCATTTCACTTACCGCCACGAATCTTCCACCGACTAAAAAATTTCACTTCTCCCTTGATCGGGTCCAGCTCCAGTCTTCGGTCACTAAGCGAAATAGCTAACGCAGATCGAGAAACCTACCTGAACAAATCGGCGAAAAAAAGACCAGATCACCGGAGTAGAAGTGTAGAACAACAACAACAACCTCGTCTGACACTACTGACACCAACCGAAGCGGAAAAGAGTGAAGTGTCGCCGGAAAAACAAGCAACGTAATGGAGTAACGGCCGATTTGAGGAGGAAGGCAGATCGAACCTGAATTTATCGAGATGGCAATGGATTTGGTAACGGACGGGCGCCTCTTTTTCTCATCCGGTTATCTCCCTTTTGCTTTTCTCGTTTTCTTTAACATACATAAATGCTAAAATAATATACAGAAATCTAACCCGTCTGAATACCCGTTTTCCAACTCGGCCCATACACCCATACCTATTTAAACGGGTACAATGATCGTTAAATAATAAATACCACTTTATGTTTTTATCGGCTTATCTGTTTTTTTTTTTAATTAAAACTATCTGATAATATATATATTTTAAAACAAAAAAAAGAGGTGTGATCATATACGATCCACCCACACCCTCTGTATTGATCCAGCCAAGTTATTTTACGATCGTTTAAGCCTTCAACAATCTTTGGGACTGACTCGATATTTTTTAAAACGAACTATGTCTTATCGTTCTCGCATAGTGGGTCTTGGACAATGGAGGTGAAAAAACTCTGGTGTGCTCCTGACATCTTTTCTCTTTTCATAGGGAAAACTCTGTCATCATCTTTCGATCCACTACATATAATTGATTACTCATATCGTTTTTACTTTCAAAAAAAAAAATTCTCTTAAAAGATAGATCCTCCTCCTATGGATATGACTTTTTGGGTCATTTCATTTTCTACATTTTTATCTTTTATGCTCTACCATTAGCCAACCTAGATATTGCAGTTTTTAATACAAGTTCCTACCGAATTTGAAATTACTAATAATAAATAATTAATTTGGATCCGGTTGGACACTTCTAGCTCATATTTCTGCTAATCGTTGCTCTTGGGTCGTCTCTTTAGCCTTGCATTTGTTCGCCATCGGGTTTATCTGTCATTGATACATTACAGCATGGATTTCTTTTGCACAAAACCCCTCGTAAATATTTTAAAATTGATATTAAGCAAAAGATCCATTACTATTTGAATTTTATATAAATGACCCTAAAGAAGCATGGAAATTTGCTGAAAGAACACCTAAACTATTCTTTATTTCGACTTGAGAATGATGAGATCACAAGACCACGTACCATTTTGCTCTAAAAGTCCAAGTTCAATGAATTTACGAATATGACATCATGATTGATCCAACGAATTGGAATCGGATACTTCAATAAATTTGAATATTGAATTATTGTAGAAATCAAGAAAAGTAAGATTAAAAAAATAATGATTGGGCTATTGTGGGCCCAATCCGGTCATTTGGTTGAAATTTGGGGAATTAGGTTCCATAAGAGAAAATGATTTTTTTTACTTCGCTCTTATATGATGGTCCCTCGTCCTAGTAACTATTAAAATTGTTGAAAGTTCAGTGTTTTAATCTCGTCGTAATTTTCATTTAATTTTTACTATGAATATTTAATCGATGATATATATATTATGTAGCTCTGGTATATCACTTGAAAATTACCTTCTGTTTTAAAAAAAGATTATAAATAAAGTAATAAACCACTGTACAAGTGGATCAAAAAACCCTAACTCGGTCGAGGATGTGAAAGTAAATATATAATACAAATATAATAGTTAATTAGTTAGTAGTTAATATAATAAATAACCATTATTGGTTATCTATATAAAGGCATCTTGTATTCGTTAATAAGTATTCATGGAGAATTATTTCCTATCTCACTTGATTTGTTCACATGGTATCATTCGTAAAGAACTAATCAAGATTGTTTTTCGGTGATCGATTGAAGATCTTTTCTGTTAGGATCGATTGAAGATTTCTGTTGTGATTGATGATGACTTCGCCATCTCCGACGATTCAACTGGTGCGATGTCAAACGATGGAATTCCATTGGGATTTCACATCAGTCATTGGTTCAAAACACCAATGATATCGACGGAATATCTCTATTGAAAATCTACCTTTGAAAAATGTACTACATCTCAACGGATTAATTGATATTGTGCAAAGTGATGAGATTCCACTGAAATAGATTGACGGGAAAGAAAATCTAGCGTACACGCTTTGGTCTAGTCGGAACCGCCTCATCTTTGGTTGGATAAAAACAACTACCGGTTCAACAGGCTATCAATTGATACAGAAATATTCCACTGCTAGGGAGGCTTGGCTTCTTTTGGAGATGAGATTGACTTCTACGGGACCAATCTTGGCAAGGGGGATACGTGACGAACTACGGGATATGAAAAAGGCTTCAGATGTTCCGATGGTGACGTATCTAAATAAAATAAAAGGTTTATATGACTCACTCGCCGCATCTGGTCGCGATGTTGATGATCTTGACATCATCAATACAGTTACAGACGGATTAGAAGCGAGTATGATGGTTTCATAGCGTCAATGCATATAATTAAGGAAGTTACATTTGATGAAGTATACCGGTTGCTACTTCAAGGAGAAAGAAATATAAAGAAGAGATTAGATATTTCCATCTCTTCATCCGGAACTGCATTTGCTGCACAAGGATCGCAAGGTAAAAGTTTTTATCGTAGGGGTAAAAACAGGAATTGAGAAAGATCATGTAACGGATTGTCATGATGAGAACTAAGAACGGAGAGCGTAACAGACAGAAATCTCCTTGATGGAGCCGGATGTTGGAAAAAAAATCTCCCTATGGAGTCGTGAAAGAAAACTAGAATTGGTTGTTTACTTTGATGATTTGTTATTCATATTTTCGGTTATTTAAAGAGTTATTAGCCAATGCTAGTTTGACAAGTGAAATTACAATGTAACTACTAATTAACCTTGATAACTACTAATTAATCAATAATAGACATAATCGCTATTCTTAGTAGTTTGCTTCCGTCGTGATTCCTTGGCCACCGATGGTTCATCTGCTCCGGCATGGGTCTCCTTTACTTCCAATTCCAGTTCCTTCTTAAGTCGAGTTGCAACTAACTCTAGAACAAGTTTCGATCTGTTACAGACCATCAACTTCTACATGCACCCCGACCATCTCTTGGAATATTCTGTCCCATTAGACCCAAAAGATTCTCCTGTGAACTGCGACGTTTGTGGGTATTGGATCAGCGGAACACACTATATGGGTGTTGCATTTTCCATGCATGCACATCTGAATTACGTAAACTAGACAATCATTGGCACCCCATACCATCTGAATGGCTCTCAACATGATATCCACCAGAGTCAGAGTTATCAAGCACAGGGACAAAACAATACACTTTCTTCTGGGTTCGGTGTTGGAAAATATTAGAAACGGTTGCAAACAATATTTGAGGGTGAAAAGAAGATTTGTGTAATACTACTACCATGTAATAAGAAAAAGTCTTAATTTTTAATTTAGAAATAGTCAACTAAACCATTCATTTTGGGTCATGTGATACTCAAAATAAGATATTTCGTAAGATATTGGTAGATCCACTATTTATATGACCTTACGGTTATCATTTTTTTTGTCTTTTACGAATCACATTACGAAATTAAACCAGTATTATATCTCGAGAAATCAGACAGTCGAGATTAAATATCTCACGAGATATCAAATTTGAAGCTAATCCTATTAAAATAAGATTCATTGTTCAGATTTTAGAGTATCTATCTCATTGTTCAAATATCTATTTCACTTGATTTAGATGATTTGGGTTTAAATTATTTGATAAGAAATTAGTCTAATTAATTTAAATTGTTTTCGATTTTGATGAGTGATGAATGATGAGTCTAATTGGTTTAGAGAAAATTAGTTTAGAGATTTTCTAATTGATCTTGTGATTTTTAATTACTGTATAACTAGACTACATAACTAACACTACAAAAAACCAGCGCAGTTCTGGCGGCTTGGCCGCCGGTATTTCAACATTCCGGCGACATCAACTCCGGCGATGGAGTCTCGTCGGCTTGGCCGCCAGGAACTGTTATACCGGCGGCCTGGCCGCCGGAATTTGCCGCCAGAACTGCGCTGATTTTTTGTAGTGTAATGAGAAAAAATCAATAAGTTTTTGTTTATTTCTTTTTACTTCTGTTTTTATTTTTATATTCTTTGTAAATTGAGCATTGCCCTGTTTTATGGCCGGAGTCGACCCCGAACAGGGTGAGTCCGGATCAAACCTGAACTCATGCTCACCCCTAATCCTGGTACTTATATAGTCTTAATGAAATTAACTAAAGCAAATTAAAAAAACAAAAAAGCTTTTTAACTTGTGAATTAACTACCTTGATGATCTAGATCCCCAACCTTGTACTTTCCCTTGATATTTCAGTTGATTTGTATCATGAGAAATACCATTTTCATAATTAGATTGGTTAGTAGTTGGTAGTTACTAGTTAGTCATTACCTAAGAATGGGGATGGATCGGGGTTGTCCTGATCCAGGTTCGGGTCAAAACCCAAAAACATCTAAATTTTTATTTAATTTTCACCACGATATAACCTCAGATATATTATGTAATTATGATAGAAAATGGGCAATTAAAGACACTGAGAGTGAGGAGATCTGAATGGGGGAAGACAACCAATGCCTTTACTGGTTATTTATAATCCTGTAAACTGTGACATTTGTGGGTATTGGGCCAGTGAAATACACTATGGATGTTGCAATTTCCACGAGCATCCGACTTGCGTAAACCCCTCATAACCGTCTATCAGTTGTTGCGTCCCGTGTCATTCGAATGGTCAAAAGGAGTACCTTAGAGGACACTGATCGTTGGCTATGTTGAGGGTAAGAAGAGTCACAGATTCATCTGTTCTACCTTTGTGACTATACATCAGATATATAAAGGTACATCAGAGAGAAGTTGTCGGAGATAGTGAACGAGTTATGAGTAAGACACAAACCTTACTCAGATGATAAATAGTTGCAGCCACCACATAGGCCAAGCTCGAAGTTTACTATGATACGAAAGATCGCACGTCGCATAGTCTCAGACATCTCCATCATAATAAGGCTGAAGAAGTTCAAATCGAATGACACGAGAAGGGAGGAGAAGCTAACCAACATCTGAATAGCTCAAATAAATCTGAATCTTATTTAAATCCAGTAATTATAATAACACTAAACATAAGGAAAATGAGAAAAGAAGATGGCGGACAAATGTTTATTTTAATTTTAATTTTAATTTTAATTTTTTTTAGTGTTTTGAAATCAATAAATTTTAACTGTTTTAAACTCCAAAAAAAAAAAAAAAAAAAAAATTGAGCATTCCCATACGTGTGATGTATTATATAAATTACAAACACACAGCCGCTGCCTCACTCTCTTCGTTTTCATCGCCGCCGCTCCTCGTTCCTTCTTCTCCTTCTTCTTTCTTCCAGATCTAGATCTTGGTCTCAATTTCATTTCGATTCTTCTCATTTCTCCGCCTTGATCCATGGCTTCCACCGTCACATTTGCGTCGGTCTCGGTTCCGCTTCGCACTTCGGCGCTACATCGCCGTCAGGTATCCCGTAATCCTCATCTACCTGTAGACTGTAGGTAGATCTTTCTCGCTTCAATTTCTTCTTGCGTTTTTTCCCTATGAGATCTGGAACTATCGTCGACAATCGGATTTCGGATCAAGACATTGTCGACAGTCTTATCTTTGATTCTTCCTTCCTTTTCTGCTTTTAATCGGATTTTTCTGTTTCGAATTCCGATTTATAAACTGCGTGTAAAATAAAACCCCGATTTATAAACTGCAATCCCTAAGATTTCGAAATTTCTTAACCGATCGAGTTTTTTGTTTTTGTTTTTGTTTTTCTTGTTGTTGTTGGCAGTCAATCAATGGAGTTTTCCCAGCTACATCAGTATCATTTTTCAGCTCGAGGAGCATCTCCACACCTCGTCTTCGCATTTCGTGCGCAGTAAGCTAGCTAATTTAGTTCATGATCTACGGTTTGGTTTTTTTTTATGTTCCGAAACTTCATTTCGTTCACTCACACTACAAATCTGAACAGGCCAAGACTGAAACCGTGGACAAGGTATGTGAAATAGTGAAGAAGCAATTGGCTCTTGGTGATGACCAAGTCGTCAATGGTGAGTCCAAATTCAGCGCTCTTGGTGCAGATTCTCTTGACACAGTAAGCAACCTTTTCATTCATTCATCTATTCTCTGTAACATCATCAAATCATCAATCACATGGTATGTATGATCAATCAATATGTGTGATTGTGTAGGTTGAGATTGTGATGGGTCTTGAAGAGGAGTTTGGAATCAGCGTTGAAGAAGAGAGTGCTCAGACCATTGCAACAGTTCAAGATGCTGCTGATATGATTGAGAAACTATGTGCAAATTAAGAACACTCGATCAAACCATTATGGTCTGTGTTTTTTCTCTATTAAATTTCAAACTCTTTCCCCGCCTAATCTAGAGTTTATCTACTACATCACCATTTACCTGTTAAATTTGAAGTTTTTTGAACTCAACTTTGTGTTCTTACTTATTAATAAAGTAGCCTTGTTTCTTGGAATTTGTTTTTTGATATTTATTATTTACAATAACTAAAAGATATATTTTGGAAATTGCTAATTATTATTAGTTCGCCCTATTGGAACTAATAAGTTGTAACAAAATTATATTCCATTGTATCCTACTCTTTGTAATACAAAAAATATCAGTTGAAAACTCCTATTTTGGGTTCTTAAATGAGAACTAAATCTCAACCTTTCATTTTCTTTTCTTTCATCCAAACCGTTGCTTCTCAACCTCTAACAACCGGTGACATCCTCTCTCATCTTGTACTGTTTTCTTTATTTTTTTATTCTTTTTATTCACCGTTATTCACCTCTCTCTTTTTACGTTTTCGTTTTGTCAGTATTGTTTCACCTCTCAGCTGTCCTTCTACTGTTTCACTTCTGATAGTACAAGGTCCAACACACAGACCATAGTACTAAAAGACGTATCCCAAAGTATCTAATACGCAGAGGAGGGGGGAGTACTGGTGATACAGTATCCCGAACACGGTCACTACCTACCAGCAACTAGAAGTCTGGATAGCCTAAGATGAGTTAAGGTATCTATTCTAGGGTTGGGGAGGTCGCAGGTCGAATCCTAGGAAGATCGACTTTCCTGAGGATCGACTTCTGAATAAAGTCGATCACCAGGAAAGTCGATCTCTGGAAAGTCGATCCCGGAACCCAATCTGATCAGTTTGGCAGTTAGGCGGTTACTGCCAAAATGACCATATTACCCCCATAAGAACCCCTATAAATAGAGGGCACCCCCCACTCATTAAAGGCAGGTCATTTGGAGCGAAAGGATTCCTAGCGAAGCAGAGCTCTGCGCACTTGAGTTCCGGTCCGGTTTCCCGCGGAGTTCTCCGCTTGGCGCTTGCTTGCGCGTCTTGGAGTACTGGTCGGGTTTCACCTCCATCAGTTGGCGCCGTCTGTGATTCAAAGATACTCACGACAAAAGCTCCTCGACTTTTTCGAAAAAGGTGATCGACTTTTTTCCAAGTCGCCAGCTAGGGAGTCTTGCGAGGAAATCAGCCAGCAAGGGATCGACTTTTCAGAAGATCGACTTTTTCTTCCAAGGAAAAAAAGTCGATTCCTCAAAGAGCTAGGCTTTCAGGCTACGACTTCCAAGGAATCCTCCAAGTGCACTAGGGATCGACTTTTTGAAGATCGACTTTTCTCCAGGGAAAAGTCGAAAACTCATTCCAAGAAAAGTCGAACACTCCAGAATGGTGGTAACTCGAAGTACTTCCCAAGGAGGAGGAGCAAATTCTCAGGAGGCGCCAGAACAACAGTCTGACAACTCAAAAACTAAAAGGCCAGTGGGTCGACCACCCAAGGCCAATAAGAACAAAAGGACTCCCACAGGACCTGAGGCTGAACCCGAAGGTGAACCCGAGCAAACTCCCCAAGCTTCAGCAGGAGGGGAGAATCTGAACATCACGGTTCAGGCGATAGCTGAGGCCATCCGACTCCTTGCTGAAAAGGAGAAACCTTCGGAAGAACAACCTCAAAAGGGGAGACCCACAAGCAGCAAGGAACCAAGGGCTGCAGCATCAGAAACCACTCACGGGTTTATAAAGATGCCTATAGAGGAGCTGGAAAAAATGAAGGAAACCATAGCAAAAATGAGCGAGAAAATAAAAGATATTGAAAAATCCAAAGCATCAATATATCATTCAAAAGCTTAGACCTCAAAGCAGGCCAAGGCGCAAGAGGAAGTGTCAAGTCATAGAGCAGCACACTCCAGCGCATCATTACCTCGCAAGCCAGAGGAGCAACCTAAATCTCTTCCTAAAAAACCTGTGTATGAAGAAAGCACGGGAGACACAGAAGGAGGGGGCGAGGTCCCAAACTGGCTAGTAGGCATGGATGCCTTGCATAAATCACTGATGTTAAAACCAGCACCTCTGAAATTCAGGCTTCCCAGACTACAGATCTATGATGGGAAGATGGACCCAGTGGACCATATAAATATGTTTGTGGGGGCAATGCAGTGGGCTACATCAAGGGATGACATTCTGTGTAAAGCATTCCCAGGAACATTGAAAGGACCCACATACAGATGGTTCGTCGAATTGCAACCAAAAAGCATAACAAGTTTCGAGAACTTGAAAAAGAAATTCGTCGCCCAACATTGTGGAAACACAAGGGTCAGAAAGGCACGGAATCACTGTTTGCAATCAAGCAGAATGGAGACACGCTTCGGAATTATACAACTAAATTCACAGAAGCCATGCAAAAAATCTCCGATCTAAATACAACAATCGCAATATGCGCATACTCAAAAGGGCTAGACATGAACACACCATTAGCAATAAAGCTAAACGTTAGTAATGTAAAATGCATGGAAGACCTGCTAACAAAGGCCCAGAAGTACATAAATTCTGAAGAGTATAAGAAAGAAAAAGAGAGAGGTGCCATAAGCAATAAAAAGGTATATGAGGCACCAAAAAAGAAGTTCCAGAAATTTAAAAAAGGAGAATCATCCTGGAGACCAAAACACGATGGAAAGGTCTACCAGACATCTGAGGAGTTTGGAAAATCAAGGTATCCAAAACAGCAGACAAGTGCAAGCCCTTTTTCCAACTGTTAAAAACTAGTCAAAAAGGGGCAATAACATGGACCCCAGAGTGTGATGAGGCATTTCAACAACTCAAAACACATCTGGCTTCTCTACCACACCTAACTTCACCAAAAGTAGGGGAGGAATTATACGTCTACGTAGCAACTTCAGAAGAAGCTATCAGTGCAGTTCTAATATGTCAAAGGGATAGTGAACAGATCCCGATATATTATCACTCAAAAAGGCTACAAGGGGCAGAAACAAGATATCCTCCAGTGGAAAAAATAGTCCTGGCAGTAGTACATGCAGCACGCAGATTTAGAGCATACTTTCTGGCTCATACAATTAAAGTCTTAACAGAACATCCACTCCGCAGAATCCTCCACAGGCCAGATACTTCCGGAAGATTAACGAAGTGAGCACTGGAGTTAAGCGAGTTCGATGTAGATTTTGTTCCTGCCACAGCCATTAAGGGGCAAGCAGTAGCAGACTTTATTATAGACATGACCCAGGAAAGCAAAGAAAAACCTTGGATAGTAGAGATTGATGGCTCAAGCTGCAGTACAGGTGCAGGAGTGGGAATAAAGATAATCACTCCAGACCAAAGAATATATGAACATTCTATCAGATTACAGTTCTCAGCTACGAATAATATAGCAGAATACGAAGCTGTAATCCAAGGCATGAGAATCCTCAGAAGGTTGGGAGCCTGTTCAGTAATTATTAGAACAGATTCTCAACTAGTGGCTCGGCAATTCACAGGAGAGTTCACAGTTAAAGAACCCCTGATCGTACAGTACGCAGCCACACTAGAAAAAGTCAAAAAACAATTCACCAAGGTTGAAGTAGAGCAGATTCCAAGGAGTCAAAATAACTCAGCTGATGCCCTGGCAAAGTTAGCATCTGCTTTCGAGGGGGGGCAGAGAGAGATACTAGTTGACTCAACATCTACACCTTCATGTAACATGGTCACGATCCAGGCAGAAGACTGGAGGAAACCCTCGATAGAATACTTCGAGATTCTGCCTGATCGGTGACATTCTGTATATGAAATCCTACGATGGACCTTTAATGAAATGTGTCACAACAGAAGAAGGACAATTCATTGTAGAGGAGATTCATCAAGGGGTATGCGGAATACACCAAGGGGGAAGATCTCTGGCCCAAAGAATAATAAGGCAGGGATACTTCTGGCCCACACTGAAAAAAGATGCAGTCCTATTCGCAAGAAAATGCAAGGTCTGCCAAATACACAAAAACATACAGAGAAATCCCGCAACTCAGCTAACAGGGGTAGAAAGCCTCTTCCCCTTTGCAATGTGGGGGTTAGATATTGTGGGACCATTTCCAGTATCGACAGGACAGGCTAAATTTATATTTGTGGCTGTCGATTACTTTACTAAATGGGTCGAGGCACTAGCTGTACCCAAGATAACTCAAGGAGCAGCAATAAAGTTTGTCTTCAAGTGCATAATGTGCAGATTCGGTGTTCCAATGCACATAGTGACAGATAATGGGACACGGTTTACCGATGGGGAGTTTACGAGATTGTGCGAGAACATGGGCAGTAGAATTCATATTTTTGATCGGTATACAGACCACAGGGTAATGGGCAAGTAGAAGTCACAAACAGAGTCATCGTTCAGGGACTGAAGAAAAAAGTCGAACAGGCCAAAGGTTCTTGGGCAGATCTACTACCAGAGATCTGTAGGCGTATAGAACCACTGAAAAGACACCCACCGGAGAAACCCCGTTCTCACTAGCATATGGAATGGTGGATGAGCTTAGGGATAATGCACAGGCAAAGAATGCAGCTTACAAACAAAGTATCGTTAGATATCACGACAAGAATGTCAAGGGTAAAGCGATAAGAAAAGGAAGCCTAGTTTGGAGAAGAGCGAGTGTCGGCAGAAAGAACTGCTCTAAAGGCAAACTAGGCGCGAATTGGGAAGGACCATACGTGGTGGAGGAAGAACTCCGACCAGGCACGTACAAGTTAAAACGGGAAGATGGAACAGGCATTCCCAACACTTGGCACGCAGATAACCTACAGTTGTATTTTTAAATCAAGTAGGATTATAGTACTCGTTGTAATAGTTCGAACTACTTAACTTAACTAATATGTTGTTTAGTTAACTATTATTGGAAATCAAAACACTTAAAAAAACATTTCAAACAAGAATTACAAAGGAATGTATGCATGTAGATACAAATTACAAAGAATAAGATAGAGGATCAATCTATTTAGGAGGGAGGGATGAATCTTTAGAACCCGCTGCACCATTATTGTTTTGATCTTCTACAAAAAAGTCTGTCAATGGTAGCAGTAGTGTTGTCTCCCGAAGCCTCCTCCTCTTCTTCATCTTCATCCTCTTCTTCCGCAAGTGCCCGATTCCGGACTTCAATAGCTTCTTTGGGGTACTTGCGGGCCCAGTTATGGACATCCTCAGCCTCGAAACCAGGACAGACATGAGGACCCAGATCCACCAGATCATTGTAATCTCGCACGTTGGCGAGAAAATCAACTTTAAGCTTCTCCAAATGGTCAATCATGCGTTGAAGCTTCTCAGTCATGCGTTGGATCTCCTCAGTCTTTTCCTGGTCTACTCCTTCCAGTCGCTTTATCTCATTTTTGCAATCATCCATCGACTGGGAGAGCTTCTTATTTTCCTCATCCCCTTCGTTCAACCGTCGAGTGAATACGTCATTCTGCGCTAGAATAGAACGAAGGGACGCCTCAGTATTCTCAGCCTGCCGGTTAATGTCGACAATCATCGACTCTTTAATTGAAACCTTGGCACGCTGAGCAGCTAATTCCATCTCTGCAGCCCCCAACTCCCTGTTGACTTTGGAGAGTTCCTGCTCCTTATCTCTCAAGAGATTTCTCTGAGCAGCCCAGTCCTCAGTCAACCTCTTGTTGGTGGCAGAAAGAGTAGAGGCATCTGAAGCTTTTTGCACAACCTCGCCTTCCAGATCTTTGCATCGGCGCTTCACTCTCTTCAACTCATCTTCCATAGACTGGTAGTCACGAAGATGAGACAGGGAAGAGAGGCGGCCCTGAAACAAATAAGCGAGCTGCAAAAAGAAAGAATGAGTAAGAACATACTAATAAAAATAGTAAAACAAAAGTACTTACGTTGCTCAGGTTCTGTCCGATTTCTTCGACAGTCCGGTCCATCGGATACCCAGATATAGTCCGCAATGTGGTTCGGGCGGCATCCGTGTCAGCAACCAACGGGAACTTGGTCCCATAATTCCGGGGGTGGGAGCCTTGATAACCCGGCAATTGTGTCTCCCAGGTAGAAGCATATGTGTACCGACCCCGGGAGGACTCCCCAGCATAATATCTCCCACGCGGAGGAGTTCGTCGCCTAGGGGAGTGTCTCCTCGACTTCCTCGGAGGAGATGAGTCGGTCCTTGGGGGAGGAGTTCGTTTTTTGCTTCTTTTTCCGACCCCTCGGGCTGGACATCCTTCCCAGCAGTTCTCTCTTGCTCCTCTTCCGGAGTGCGAAAGAGGGAAGCAAGCCTGGCAGCAGCAGCAGACTGCACAGGAGTAGTCCCCACAGGTACCTCCCCCTCCTCAGCTGGTTGGTCTTCTTCAGGAGGAGTGGGAGTGGGCGCCTTCGTATAAGCGTTCTCATGGGCGTGGCGCCTCAGATGTTTGGCATCAGAAGGTTTAGAGGCAGATGCATAAACCTTCGTGCTCGTTTCATTCTGCCCAACGCGTTCAGGGACACCTCCAGGGTTATGCATATAAAAATCTGCAAGAAATAAAAGTAGAGTTAGTAAAATGCATACACATAAAAAACAAAAAGAAAAACAGGCAAAGGAAGACCTTGTCGGTTAAAAGTGTCATCAATCGCGTGACCGACAGGCACAACGATAGGATGTAGAAAGGCCAGCCTTTGTACAGAAGCTCCCTCATCCTCGGTCAGAACAGGACGGGGAGTAGGCTTACGACCACTAGTGGATGCAGGAAGAAGTCTGCTACCAGGACATAGCCTGCAATCCACAAAAATAAACTCACTCTTGTTCCGCCTGGTCGGAGGATCTTTCAAGAGAGCTGAGTGAGTAACAGAGGAGGCACGGCTGGCACATGCAATGAAAGGGCTGCCCTTCTTCGGATTTTGAAAAGTGAAGAAGTGGAAGAACAGCCGAGCAGTTGGGATTATGCCAGCATCCCTGAGAACATTAATGAAGCCCCTGACGTAAAAGAAAAAGGCGGCACCCATCTGAGAAATACATAATCCAGAATACAAAAGGATTTCACTAACTAGAGAAGGGATCGGAAGGATCGGAAAGTTAGTGAAATAGATACGGTGAAGTGCCAACATAAAATAAGGGGGCACATCACCGGTATTCTCAGAAGGGTAGGCCCAGTATACTCTTTCTCTAAGCTCTAATCCCCTCAAAATTCTTTGGGCGGCATCCAGGGAAAGGGTGTTAGAGCAGCTACCCGAATTAGAGGAGAGGGGGTAGCCCGGAATATCAGTCAGGGAGACTGCACAACAAGAACCATAACCAGTCCCGTACTCGCCCCGGTCGAGGATAGGGACAACATGGAAACCGTTGCGAACAAGAACGGACCACTGGCGTCAAGAGCCATCCATCTCCCGATAAAAGGATGGGGCGCTTTTCTCCTCAAGAGGATAAGGAAAGGGGTACTTCTCCTCCGTCTCAGGAGGGTAACTTAAAGGGGAGTCCTCTAAAGTATGAACGTTCTGACTACAGACTTCGGGAGGAAGTTGAGCAGAACCGTCTGTAGCCAGGGATGGCTCCTCCGCAATAGGAACCTCCTCAAGAATAGTAGCCAAAATGGTTATGGGAGGAGGAGTCCTAGCAGTAGAAGGAGGGGTGTCTCCAATTTCTACATCCCGCTCAGGAGAAGAGGAGCTGCAGGAGGAAGAACTCGAGCTCCCCGAACTGGATGTAGAAGACCCCGAACTAGAACCTGCGGGGGAAGAAGGGGAAGAACCTACAAACAAAAAACAAACAAAAGGTAAGTTACGAAAGAAAAAATAATAATAACTTACTAGGTACAGGCTTGCGCGTACGACGAGAAAGAGTTTTTCGCTTACTTCCAACAGGAGAGGAGGAAGGCGAATCAACTCTAGGCTCGACCACGGCAGGAGTAGTCTGAACCACGACAGAAATAGGCCCGACTACGGCAGGAGCAGTCTGAACCTGAGGGCTAACAACAATAGCCCTCTCCTCATTGGGAGGAAGGTCTTTCTGCGAGTTCTTGTCAGAAGACATTATAACAACCTGCACGAGGAACATAGTAGTTAGCCTAAGTTATGGCAAAAGTCGATCCCAAGGAAAAGTCGATCCCAAGGAAAAGTCTCCAGACTTCAGGGAATCGAACTAGCAGTATAAGGGAAGTCGACCTCATAAGTCGATCCCAGGGAATTCGGCCTTCAGGAGACAAGGGGCTCAGGAAGTCGACCCCAGAAAATTCGAATGAAGGGAATCACTTCGGGAGCGCAAAGGCTATGCTCGTGGAAGTCGATCCCAGTAAAAATGGATCCAACTTTGGAAAGTCGATGACAAGGCGTCAAACTTCACAAAGTCGGACCACAGTCCAAAGGGGAACAACTTCGAAAAGGACCAACTTTCAAAAAAGTCGGACCCCAAGGAAGTCGAACCCGGTGCAGCTTCAGAAGAGCCCGACGACAAAAGTCGGACCACAGAAAGCTGCACCTCCCAGGCTCAAGTCGAAGCCATACGTGCGCTGAAGTCGAAGCGAAGAAGCTGGAAGTCGAAGCGAAGAAGCTGGAAGTCGATGCGTAGAAAGTCGATCAGTCGGAGCGAAGAAAACGAGTGGAAAATAAGTGAACCCTCCTCCGCTATTTATAGGGGAAAGTCGAAGACGAACCGTCGCGGGCACTGTTCATCCGGGTTCACCCGTTGGGCCGGAAAGCCCACGGGCCCGGCAGGCCCAAGACGACCCGGTCCGAGAAAAACCCCAAAATCCGACCAGATGACATCGACATTTCAGGAAAAGGCATCGACATTTAGCAAGGAATTCGAAACCTTCAAAACAGAAGGTCAAGATCAACATTCCGTAGAAAATTGAGTTCGACATTCCCAGAAAGGGGATAGACGTCGACATTTATCAAGGAATTCGAAACCTTTAAGACAGAAGGTAAGGATCGACATTCCACAGAAAATTAAGTTCGACATTCCAAGAAGGAGGATAGACGTCGACATTTATCAAGGAATTCGAAACCTTCAAGACAGAAGGTAAGGATCGACATTCCACAGAAAATTAAGTTCGACATTCCCAGAAGGAGGATAGACGTCGACATTTATCAAGGAATTCGAAAGCTTCAAAATAGAAGGTCAGGATCGACATTCCAGCACTATTCTGATCGACATCCTCAGAAAAAGATGAGATCGACTTTTCAGCAACATCGACATTTTCAGGGAGAAATGAGATCGACTTGTTGTCAAAAATCCGACATCTTCAGAAAAGGATAGAATCAGCAGTCACACGACATCGACATCCTCAGAAAAAGATGAGATCGACTTTTCAGCAACATCGACATTTTCAGGGAGAAATGAGATCGACTTGTTGTCAAAAATCCGACATCTTCAGAAAAGGATAGAATCGGCAGTCACACATCGACATCCTCAGAAAGAGATGATATCGACTTTTTACAAACATCGACATCTCCAGGGAGAGACGAGATCGACTTTTGTATAAATTTTGACATCTTCAGAAAAATATGGTATTGACCAAAAGAAAGCATCGACTACACTGACATACTTCAGAGTAAAGGTGTAAGTCG